>JASERS010000001.1:91376826-91976826 GCA_036711965.1 Onthophagus sagittarius | reverse complement strand
TGGTCGGAGCATAGGTCGCCTGTAAGACTTATGTCTTTTACAATTTCCATAATATTTTCTGTGTGGATTAATATATCCGGGGTTGTGTCGTTATTTGCAGGCATTAGGAATGTAGGCTCTGTGTGTCTTTGTTTGAAAGAAGAGTTGTCTAAGAACGATTGCAGTTGCTTGCGTTTAGATGGGTTAAGATTGAAATCGCCTATTATTATGACGTATTTGTATTGTGCTGCTTTAGAGAAAATATTCTTTTCGAGAGGCTGATGTGGGTGGATATAGACAAGAAAGATGTGGATTTGTTCATTATCGAGAGGGATGGTGAAGTGGAGACATTCATTAAGAGGTCTGTTAATCGATGGAGGGTTTGCTTTACCTAGGGGTATTGTTGGCTTTAGCAATATGAGGGATCCGCCTCTTGTTTTGTTGGTTATATAACCTTGTTTTTGTATTGTTTGCCAGTCTCTGTATTTAATATGTTGCTCTGCTTTTGTTTTAGTTTCTACAAACAGTACCATGTCTATATCATTTTTCTGTATATAGTTGTAAATCAAGTGTTTCTTATTGTTGAAACTGTTAATGTTTGCATATATGACATTTATGAATTTTTTTTTCGGAGTTGAGTAATTGTTGGTTTCATTTCCGTTCGTCTCAGTTTCTGATAGTTGCTATATGTACCCAGGTTCTCTTGGTTCTGTTTCTGCTATTTCCATCATATTTTGAATATCGCGGATTGATTCGGCTATGAGAATAGCATCTGAATTAGTGTCGTCTATGTCTGAGGATGTCAGGGTGATGTTGCTCTGTTGTCCGTGAGAGGGAGTTGTTGCTGGTGGTGCGTCGTTATCTAGGCGGTCTAACATTACTATATAAGCACGGTTGCCAGATATATTGACAAAGGTATCTATCTGAAATTGGTCCGCAAAACGAGCTCTTAGTTTTTGTATTAGTTCGTTTCTGTTGTGATTTTCTGGCTTGTTCAGTTCGTATATGTATGTATCAATTATGTAGTCATGGATAGACATCGGTTTGTGGATTCTTGAAGTTTTGACTATTTCTTCATTGATTTCCTCAGTTTTTTTGTTAGCGGATTTTATTTTAATTGTGGGCAGTCCTTCGATGGGTTTAAGAGGGCGCTTTTTGCATTTAAAAGACCATGCCTGGTGTCCTATATCCCCGCAAGCTAAGCATGATATAGGAAGATCTGTAGTGCAGTTGATAGTTTTGTGGTTTTCTTTGCATTTGCCACATCGCTGTGTTTCATTGCAAGTATCGGTGGTGTGTGTGAAGCTTGTACATTTTCGGCATGGGATTGGTGCTGGTGGTGGTGCATTGCTTTCGATTGTTTTGTAATGTTTGTGTCTATAGTATAAACCTTCTTGAACTAGTTTTTGGAAAGCGTTGACGTCACCTGTTATGATTCTTATTTTTCTCGTTGGATTGTTGGTGGCGCGTGATATAATTCGTTTGCAATACCTATGAAAGATAAGCTTGTCATTGAGGAAGTTACTTATATCTTTATCTAAAATATCTGGTTCCACATCGCATATGATTACGGAAAATGAGTTGGATTTGTTATTTGTTGTATTGTTTGTTGTTGTTCTTGGTTTACTTTCTACAAAATTGTCGATAATTTGTTTTTCTTTTAATATGTTTAGTAAATTATGCATTGTATTTTTATTTTCTTTTGTTTTAATTAGAAATCCCTGTTTGGTTTCGCTGATTATATCATCATGGACGATATTATTTGTGAATTGAATTTCGCTCCAGTGGAGAGAGAATTGGCTTCTTGTTAAAGTTTTTGATTTTGGACTAATTTTAAAAATCGTAGTGAATTCTTTGTTTAATTGTTTCATTTTGTCATTAAATGAGTAAGTAATATGTTTATTTGTATTTACATTTACTTTTTGTGTGTTATTTGTTGAGTTTATACCTGATTTTATAAAATCCAGTTTTTGTGGCTTTCTGAATAACTCGCTTTGCCTTTGAGATGACGTCCCTGGAACGCCATGTTGCAGATTTTTCGGTGGTGTTGTTTTCAAATCAGGTCGTTTAGATTGTGTTGATGTAGTTCCTCGTTTGGGTCGTCCACGTTTTCGGCCTCTTCCCGTAGAAGAGTATGACTCCTCCGTGTCACTCATTACGTGAGTAATTTAAATAACTTCTTAAAACTTAAGACTTTTATTAAAACACGTCCGTATTGGGCTAGTTTCAATCTTGTTGTTTTCAGATATTTCTTCCTGTCTCGCTGTTTTCAACAGACCACTTATGACTTCTTCTTTGAACGCAGTTATTGATATTTTATTATTGGTTATTTCTTTATACGCAATGTAGGCATTTACTATTGCACTTCCAGTTAATAACTCGAACGCCAATTTCCTATACCATTTCATACTACGGCGAAGGCAGGTATTATAAGATTTTAACTGATCAGATATATCAATATATGATTTATATTTATTGTATTCAACCACATTTTTGGGCTTTTGTATTTCTTTACCTCTTTTTTTTAAAGTAACCATTTCATTTCCATATCTAGTGCTCAATACTAATACGTCCCTTTTATCTCTCCATTTTTCAACTACTATTCCTTGCTTACATTCTTCAGCTATTACTTCTCCAACTTTCAACTTTTTATCTACAACCCTTTTGGAGTTATATTTTCTATTAGATCGTAATGTTCCAATAAGATGTGTTTTTTTATGTAATAGTGCATTAGCTAAACTCACTGATGTGTAATAGTTGTCAGTGTATAAAGTACGTCAACTGTCTAAAAGATTTGTCATCAAATCCATTACAACTTTTGTAGGCACTGACACATGACCATCCTTCGATTTGCCGCAGTATACTTGGAAATCATATTATTGATATATATTGATTCCGAACTTATGTTGCTTATTGGATATATATTGACGAAATTTCAGTCTTCCTCTAAAAGGTACAAGAGTCTCATCTATACAAACGTACTCGGAGGGTGTCATTTGGCACTGAAATGATGTCCGAAGCTTGTTCACAAGTGGTGTTATCTTGTGTAATTTATCATCACTAATTTCCTCATTATTACTAAAATGTATCATTTTCAGAAGTAACTGAAAACGATTTCTGGACATTACACTTGGGATTGCATTTTTGTACAATCGTTTCGTTGACCAGTATGAAGAAAGTTCTGGGAAAGAACACAACTCCATCCACAAAATAATACCAATGAAATGTTCTATTTCTGTAGGGTCTGTGGGAATCCATTTCAGAATACGTGCGTTTGGTAGAATATTACTTCGTTTACACTGTTCAGCGTATCTGTTTGTTTCTTCTATCTAAAATATATATTATTATTATGTTATTTTAATAGAAGATTTTTTGATTCACGATTAAGCTTATGATGTCGTCATTCACAAAAACTTTGAAAAAATCATATGGCAGTTTGTCGTATTGTTCATACAGAGCAATACTAAAACCAGAGTTTGGGACACTAAACTGTAAGTTTTTTAGATTTTTCCCAGTTGCATGAGCCCACTCAAACTCATTACTCTGGTTATTTGCTTCTTTTTCAATATCATTATTATTTTCTTCATCACCCAAGTCGTCATAACGCATGTTTCTTATAACTTCTTCTATTATTTCATCCATGTAATTGGGGCTTTCTATAATTTTTTGTGAGGTAGACGGTTCTGGTTTTTGCGAAGATGGTGTACAATTATTTTTTTTGAACCGTTTAGATTTAGACCGATAATCGTCCTCGGATTCAGAACTTTCTGTAACCGGTTCGTATATTTCGTTGCCGTCAAAAATATTTGCCTCACTTTCTTCATCAGAAAGCAACTCTTTCCATAACTTGTTCAAACGTGCTTGTTCTTTTTCGTATGACATATTCACATTCACAATTACACTCACAACATCCAAACAAAGACTGCGAAAAGTAATACTCGATCGCCGTAAACACGTGTATGAGAGATTTTACAAGTTCAGACAGGAATTACGTGATGACACATTGGACTCACAACGTGTCACCATAAAATAAAAGTTTAAAATAAATATCAAAAAAAGAATTATAATAATAATTTATGTTAATTCCGGAATCTGTAGAGCAATAATTACAAGATTCTAAAATAAAAAACTATTGGCCAGTGGGACCCCATTTGTCGAATATATGGTGGCATTCAACGTGTTAACAGACATTCACATAAAACCAAATGCATTTCAAAAACAATCTGTCAAACTGGCGGTTCAAGTGTTAAGTAACAGCGTAGCGAATTCAATAAGAACTTGTTATAAAACTGGTGAACTGAAAAGCAGAACCTGCTTAAATACAGCTAATTTCATTCAACTTCTCAATAACACCTTTGATTGTTTAAATTCGACCAACAAGTTTGACAGCAATCCATACCGTTGCGCTTTAACAGTACAAAGTAGTTTAGGCAAGTCTACATTGCTAGATGCAAAGCAATGTATATCAAATTTATGGAAAGTTTGTAATAATAAAGTAACTACTCCAAAGTGTTTTGATGGTCTTGAACAAACTATTAATGGCATCTTAATGTTACATAAGAACTGCGTTGAGGAAGGATTTGAGTATATTCTGAGAGGTACGTAATTCTAATTCCGAAGTTGATTTTTTTATATATATAATGTACAACTTACAATTAGCTATAACTATTATTTTTTGTATCAGGGAGACTAAATCAAGACGTATTAGAAAATTTTTTTCAATGATACGTCAAAGAGGTGGTTACAACAGAAACCCTAGCGCCCGCGCATTCCGTACAACGTACCGCTTATTAATGACTAGTTTACTGATGAAACCACCTGCATCAGCAAATTGCGAAGAGGATGAAGATAACTGGCTTCGAGAATTTGATAGTTGTGCGTCAGATTTTTCCGCTATTTGTGTTTCAAATAATGACATTGACATTACGTTTTCTGATGTACCTTCGTCGTCAACAAATCCGCCGCAATCGTTTAATATTTCAACGAAAAAGCGACAAAAAGTGACACTAGAAGATGTGCTATAACATATTATGCGGGTTATATATACTATAAAACCTTAAATAAATTTAACTGTGCTAAGTGTGAGAGTTAAAAATAATACCGAATTAGTAGACAAAATGAAATATTAATTTTAGAAAAACAGTACGTGACCGATAAACTAACGGGACGCCTAAAATCACCAAGGTTTGAAGTGGTTATGTTTACCAAAATGTGTCTTTTAGCCCTAAATTCTGTGATGCACATCACACCACATATACTGTGAGCGTCAAAAAAAAGTAAACAGTTGTTGTTTTTCTATTAAAAGGTTAATAAAAATGCAGTTAATAACGAAAATCAAAAAGTTTTATTGCAGTCTTCACAACTCATCTATACTATATTTACATCAATAGAAACATGAAAAAAAAACAAATCATTACCCGTAATAATTCAGATTATTGTAAATATCTACCGAATTTACGCGTCAAAAGAAAGTAAACAGAATTCGAAATTAATAGGTATTAAGTACAAAAATAAATATAATATTAATTTTTAATACTTGGTTTGAGCTCCTTTGGCCTTCAACACCTCCCTTAATCTCCTTGGCATGGATTCCACCAAGTTTTTTGTAATATTTTGAGGGATTTTCATCCATTCTTCAGTTAAAGCTTTTTTAAGGTCGTCTTTATTTGAAATTGTCCTTTCTCTGATCTTCCTGTCAACGTGATCCCATAGATGTTCTATAGGATTAAGGTCTGGGGACTGCGGTGGATGATCAAGGGTTTTAGGGACTCGGTATAGCATCCATTCCTTCACAATTTTGGAAGTGTGCTTTGGATCGTTATCCTGTTGGAAGATCCAGTTCTCTGATAAGCCCAATTCATTAATACTCGGGGAAATATTGTTCTTTAAAATTGTTAAATAGTCCATTTTATTCATTGTTGATTCAATAAAAACTAGATTACCGACCCCCGACGCCGCCATACAGCCCCAGACCATAGCCGAGCCTCCACCGTATTTGATGGTATTGGTAACAAATTTCTCTTTGAAGGCCTCATTTTTTGGCCGCCATATCTTTGGTGATTTTCTTTTACCAAAAATTTCAAATTTACTTTCATCACTAAATAATATATTTTTCCAAAAATCTGGAGCTTCGTTCTGATATTTTTTTGCGAAATCAAGACGTTTCTGTTAATTTATTTTCGATATGTAAGGCTTTTTACGGGGTGTTCTTCCATGCAGGCCACTTCTATGGAGTGTTCTTCGTATGGTACTGGAACTTATGGTTGTGTTTGCTATCTGCGATATGTCGTTTGCTATTTTAACCGCACTTGAACATGGATTATTCTTCACTTCTCTTACCACTGCTCTAGCCTGTGCTTCTGTAAGGCGCTTTGGTCGTCTAACGCGTTGTAAATCGGCTGCAGTATGATGTTTTGCGTATTTATCCAACATTTTTTTTATAGTGCAGTGATTTTGTCCCATTATTTTAGCTATTTCGCGTAAGGATTTACCTTTTTTATTTAAACTTAATATAATTTTACGCGTTTCTATACTTGTTTGTTTTCCCATGATGATTTTTGGTATTTATAATTAATTTCGACGTTCAACCACTTGCTGTTTCTTCTAAAATGTTCTAAAGTTGTCCTGGGAGGGGTTTATAAGTATTTATACGAAAAGTGTGGTACTTCCCCTAAATCTAAAATGAATTTACAACAACCGGACCGGCTGTTTACTTTCTTTTGACGCGTAAAAATCGGGGTATTTTTACTGTAAAGGGGATTTACCATATTTGTGGGGTTTTTTGCTTAACTATTTTTTACGATAGGATTGCTCACAAATAAAGTCATAAATTTTGGTATATAAATTTTTATTGTAAGTTAACAGAATCGTAGTAAAAAGGGTTTTTAGAAGTAAAGAGCAAGTGTTTACTTTCTTTTGACGCTCACAGTATATAACCAATTCTGAACAAAGTATACAGGAAAACGGCTCTAACTTTTGGTCCTTCATTAAAAATCGAAAGAATAGTAAGAAGGTTCTTGAATGTGGCTGTATGACTAATCTCGATGATCAATATGAATCATCCAGGGAGATCGCTATGGCGTTTGGAAAATATTTTTCGTCAGTGTTCAGTGATGAGCGAAGCTCCTTTACTATCAATTTTACTGGGGAGCTTATTGATGAGATAACTGATGCGGACATACTTACAGCCTTGAAGAAAATAAAAACTAAAACATCTGTGGGTTCAGATCAAATTCCTATATATATTTGCAAAGGTTGTATTGAATATTTAATGAAACCTCTGAAAACAATTTTTAACAAAATAATACAATCTTTTGAATATCCCACTTTGTGGAAGAAAGTGAAGCTTTTTCCTGTTTACAAAGGTGGCGATAAGAAACAAATTACTAATTATAGACCTATTGCTCTCACTCAATGTATCTCGAAAATATTTCAAAATATTATATATATTAAAATTTTTCAACTTACAAAAAATTATATATCTGATGTTCAGCATGGTTTCTTTCCAGGGAGATCAACTGTATCCAATTTAGCGATTTTTTCTGAGAATGTAGCACTAACCTTAGATAGCAAACAACTTGCTAGCAACTTTGCAAAAGCCTTTGACCGAGTTAATTTTAACATTCTGCTGTGTAAATTGTATAAGTACGGTTTTTCGACCAATTTATTAAAATTATTTGCATCTTATTTTACGAATCGTATGCAGTATGTAGTATTTAATGGTGAAAGGTCGGAGTTGTCCCTCGTCCATTCTGGAGTGCCACAAGGTTCTAATCTCGGACCATTGCTCTTTTTATTATTTATAAATGATCTCCCTGATGTCATAAAGCACTGTAAATGCGCTCTGTATGCAGACGACTTTAAAATGTGGCGTGTGATAAAGAACCAATACGACTGCACATTAATTCAAGCTGATATCGTAAATATATATAATGGAGCACCTTTAATAAGCTAAATTTGAATACGTCTAAATGCTCTGTAATGACTTTTAGTAGGAAGAAAAGGTTGCAAATTCATAACTATGAAATGAACAAGGTGATTTTAAAAAGATATGAATATATTTGTGATTTGGGTGTTACGTTTGATTTAAAGTTTTCATTTTCAAAGCATATTAATGGATTAGCGGTAGATGCATATAAGCAATTGGGATTTATTGTTAAAAATTGCTTTGAATTTCAAAATAAGAATACCTTTAAAGTACTCTTTAATACATTTGTAAGAAGTAAGTTGGAGTACGCCTCATTCATTTGGAATACTGAATATGTGACCTATAAATCTATAATTGAGAGAGTTCAAAAGAAATTTATTAAAATAACAGGATCATATCCCACCTTTGAACCGTATTTGTGTCGTAGGCATATTACGAAATCCGGCTTATTACAATAAGCGCCGTCATTTTGCAATGTGCCCGGCAAATTGGAAAATTATCTCATATTTTGTAAACAGCTTGAAATTTTTTAGGCTTATTACAATAAGCCCACGAACCATTAGTCCAATTAAAAAGTGGACAACTGTTTCTTTAAAAAGCCTGGTTTTATTGAGGTTTTTTGCAATTAGCCTTACAGCCGACGGCGTATTAAGAATAAGTTAGGGTGGGGTTGTTGTGATTAACGCATTATACTTGTTGAAACGTGTGCGGCGCAGTAGGTTTCATAAAGGTTTTAAAATTTAAATTTACGATAGTTTTTAATGTTTTCCCTCCTTATAACCCTAATGATGTCTGCAATAATTGTAGATGAAAATTCGGCTGTTTGTTTCTATAAACTGATTGTACTACATCTAACAACTGTGTTTGAAATTAACAGCTAGACACTGTTTTAGTCGATTAACTTTCTACAAATAAGTACATATTAAATTTAAAGACGTATAACAGTCGTACTTATGTTAACGTAAGTGCTTGCAGTATGGTCGACAATATCCAAACTGATGGAACTGATTTCCAGGACGAAAATAATCAAAAAAAGAAGTAGTAATGGGGATCCTGTAGTAGTAATGATTCCGGTTGAAGAATACTTTAACAGACTTCTTCAATGTCACCGTGCCACTGGACATGGAGGAAGAGATAAAATGCTGTTTGAATTAAAAAATAAATTTTACATTCCCAGACTAGCAGTTGAAATATTTGTATCGCTTTGTATAATGTGTAATACGAAGAAATCTCGACAACAACGTAATATTGTGGTAATACCAATCACAACAAAAGATTTTAACCTTCGCAGTCAAGTTGATTTGATCGACTTTCAATCAACTCCATGTCGAGGATATAAATGGTTGATGAATTATCAATTAAATTTTGTCTTCTGCGACCTTTAACAACGAAGCGTGTTGCTGAAGTTGCAATAGAACTGTTGAAGATATTTTTGAATTTCGGCGCACCGCACATTCTACAAAGGGACAATAGACGTGAATTTACAGCTGATGTGGTTAAAGAACTTTCCGGCACATGGAAGACCTCGACATCCGCAATCACAGGGAAGCGTAGAGCGCTGAAACCAGGATGTTGAAAATATGTTACGTTCGTGGATGATGAATGACAATAGTAGTACAGATTGGGTGATAGGATGCCGCTTCGTTCAGTGGCAAAAAACTCGTCAAAGCACAGGATCATAGGGCGCAGTCCATATACAGCCCTTTTTGGAACGGAACCAAAGATAGGACTAAATTCAACTAACATTCCACAGGCAATTCTTGAAAAAGTTTTTAATGAAGAATATTTGGAAAAGTTAAGAAATGACGAATATAAGCTAAAAGTTGGAGAAAATCAAAATAAAAACCAATTCTCTAATGTTCAACAAGAGTTGTGTTTTATTTGTTCGGGATATTTGAATGAAACACATTTTGTTCCATGAAGATTCATAAAACTTGTTTCCAAAACGTTTGCTCAGTCTCCGATGAAAATGATAATCAATGAGATATTTGTTATTACAAATATTTAAAATATTTTTTTATTTTCTTGTCTATTGACAAGAAAATATATCTTCACAACGTCAAAAAGCACACGAAGCGACAGAAAAAATGGTTGAAAATACCGGGAAGAACCTAAAGTCGGTCACAGTTGGAAATTTTGTTCTATTAAATGTGCCGAAAGTCGACCGAAATTCTTAAAATTAATAATGATGTTTATCAGATAGGAACAAAAAGTGGAATTATCAAAACATGGTTTTCTAGAAGTGACTTCCAAATTTCTGGCGCACAATTTGTTGAAGATATCCCCGAAGAATATATAACTGTTCGTCAAGCTGTAGCAAATGAATCAATGTTTGGAGGTCAAGGCTATAATAGCTGTAAGTGTACAGTGTCAAAACCCAACGCCAAACAAAAAAGTGCTTGTACAGGAAAGCAAAGCAAATGTCAAATCAAAATGCCATAAGAGTTTACCATCTGGAAATAAGTGAAAATAAAATTAGTGTTAATTAATAAAACAAGTCTAAAAAAGTTTTTGTTCATTTAATTTTCTTTATATTATTATTGTATTATATGCTCTATTTTAACATTAATCTGAATGATCTGTTTAGTTAATATGTGATAAATGTCTATCAATAAAAACTTGTTCATCAAAAATTGTCGTTCAACTTTCTTGCATAAAATAACCTATAATTAGTTCAAATACTTCAAGAATACTTTAAAGTCAGGTAATTTTCTCGATATAATTTTAGTGAACTTATATTAGCTTAGGTTTATTGTAATAAGACTAGAAACTAGCAGACTTTTTGATGAAACTGGTGCTCACTTTCTAATTAGCCTAACTGTATGTGCGCTTATTATAATAAGCCTAAAAAATTTTAGGCCGATTAAAAAATGTGAGAGAATTTTCCAATTTGCCAGGCACATTGCAAAATGACGGCGCTTATTGTAATAAGCCGGATTATGTAATTTGCCTACGACATCTGCAACTTTTGAGTACCAATGGGTTCACTTCCCTTGAGAGAAGGCGTGCTATCTTAGATGCTTATACATTGCATAAAATTTGGTTCAACAAACTTCAAATTGGTAACCAAATTGTTGAGAACATTGCCTTAAATGTACCGAGATTTGCTTCACGGTCGCAGACCAGTTTTTATGTAGACCTATTTACAGATCCTCTTATTTGGTTAATAATCTTGAGGATGTTGACTTTTTTCGTTTTTCGGAGTCAAAATCTTTCAAAAATTATGTGAAAAATTTTATAAACTCTAGTAATTGTAGTGTTTTTAGGTATTAATTTGAAAATTTGTTTTTCGATTACAACTGTTTATTTTTCTTTGGTGTTGGATACTTTTCAATTAAGTTTTTCGGATTAATGTTAAGTAATTGGGGCTTGCCCTGTAGAGGTTTAATTTATTTATTTATTTATTTATACATATTCGGGATGCAAACAGGGAGCATATCCCCAACAAAGCATCCTCATAAGAATGAAAATTAATATAAAAATTCTAGAGTAAACTAAAGTAAACAAAACAATAACTCAACCAGCAAACATTCGCTAAACGTTAGATATTACATATTTTCTAAAAGAACGTAAAGAAATGTCGAAGAGAGGTACATGGTTGAAGTTTTGGTTGTAGGAATTAAAAATTCGAACTAATGGCGAGTTTTGATACATGTTCGTGTTAGGTACGTTAACACGAAAAGTGGCGTTGTTTCGTGTAAGCCGCTGCGGGACATTGAAGCTCAGTTCAGGCAGAAGATCGGGGGTATCCAGCATGCCATTAACAAGCTTGAAAAGGAAGATCAGATCAGAGACAAGTCGACGTTGCTGCTGAGACAATAAGTTGAAGACTACGCAACGCCTATCGTAATCGCAGTAAGGAAGATGAAATTTGTGTGCTAAATAACGTACAAAGCGTCTAAGCGTATAACGTCAAAGAGACTTCTTCACCACAAATTCAATATGATGATGAAATCGCAATTTGGAATCTAATATAATGCCGAGATCCTTTATGTTATCAGTAGACCGGATTAAAGTTGTACGGAAAGTTGAAGGGATAACGTTTCCGAGTAAATGTAATTTTTTGGCATTTGTCATAATTTAAGTAAAGTTTGTTGACATGGCAGTAGTCATGCAGGCGGTCAAGATCCTCCTGTAGTCTTAGACAGTCCAGGTTAGACCCAATTCTTGCGAATATTTTACTATCATCGGCATAGAGTAAAAACTTTGAAAATTTAAAACACGAAGAAATATCGTTTATGTACGTTACGAATAGTAAGGGTCCAAGATGACTACCCTGAGGCACACCGGATGTGACAGGTTTGTAACCGGATACAAAGCTACCAATCCAAATCGTCTGACTTCTGTTAGATAAATACGACATAATCCAGTGAACAAGACCATCAGGAATATCAAAAGTGAAAAGTTTTTGTACGAGAATTGTATGATCGATTTTGTCAAAGGTCTTAGAATAGTCCGTGTATATTGCGTCAATCTGGGTATCCTCGTGTAAACCAGAATGAATAAAGTTTACATAGGACACAAGATTAGACTCCACCGATCGCCCGGACAAGAAACCGTGTTGTTCATTAATAATAGATTGCGTAACAGAGCGACTAAGATACTCGTGGACAATTTTTTCAAACACCTTAGGAATAGCTGAAAGGACAGAAATAGGACGATAATTAGAAACCAATTGTTTATCACCGGATTTAAATATTGGAATAACGAAGGCCTTTTTCCACATACTAGGGAAAACACCTTCAAGTAAGGACTTCGAAAATATATGAAACAGAGGCGTAGACAGCTCAGTTGCAAACTCATCCGGACCAGGGCTAGAGGACAGGTCGAGATTCAACAGAACATTATGAATTACATTAGCGGAGAACCACGGTAAAATTCCAGAGCCGTGAGCAACCACTGAGCTGTCGATTGCTCCATTTACAAAAACAGACGAGAAGTAATCTGAGAAAGCACTGGAGATTGCAGGACACGAGTCAGCAATAGTACCATCAATTGAAGTCATTGAGGCTGGCATGCCGGATGGGGAACTCTTTTTGTTATTAACAAACGACCATATCTTCTCTGGTTTCCCTACCACATCTGCCTGAATAGAGCTCAGATAAGCTTTGTAATCAGCAGCGATCAATTTCTTAGCTCTGCGACGCAAAATTGAAAAATATAGATAATCACAGTTACGTTTACTGGACTTCCACTTTTTGTGAAATTTAAACTTTTCCTTAATAATGCGAATGGTAGAACGGGTATACCAACGAGGGAAACGTTGCTTAGGTAAGATACGTTTCGGAACATATCTATTAACAGTAAAGTTAATATGCGCGTAAAAAACCTCAACCATGCCCTCCACGTCCAT
Organism: Onthophagus sagittarius; assembly: GCA_036711965.1. Taxonomy (NCBI): domain Eukaryota; kingdom Metazoa; phylum Arthropoda; class Insecta; order Coleoptera; family Scarabaeidae; genus Onthophagus; species Onthophagus sagittarius. The sequence continues at coordinate 91,963,567 of JASERS010000001.1, read as the reverse complement.
CCCGGCAAAGACAGAACCCCAATCAATACTATTTAAATACATATATATAATGGAAATAAATAAATAAATAATAATAAATTATTATTAAAATTGATTTCTTAATACATATTCATGAGCATGCACTTTATTTTGCCAAGCTTCAATTTCCGAGTTGAGCTTTGTACTTATTGCGGCACATTTGTGTTTGCAAAGTTTTTCTTTGGTGTCGAAGATGAAGTGATGGGTTGGGTCGAACCATCCTCGATCCATTCTTTTTGTGTTATTCTGCGGGCCCCAATCGTGACTGGGGGAGATTATGGTCGATCTATACTAAATATTTTATTAAATTATTTAAATTAATCATGTTAGTATAAAATTAAATTAATCTTACGCCGATAAAGTATTGCAGAACAACGTAAATTTCGCCGATTACAATAGGAAATAAGACCGCTATTCTAACGATAAGAGGTTGTTCTTCGATTTCGGAGCTATCTAAAGTAATCCAGACAATCTAAAAAATAAGACTTATAATTAAATTAAATTAAATTAAAGTAATAGATACTTACGAAAGCTATTACTATATACATCTTAATCCCATAAATAAAAAAAATATGTAAACGAATTTTATGCACGAACTGATAATCCACCGCTATTCTTTCTGGGCTATATATAAAAATACCAAGAGCTACGATGCTTAATAATGTGTAAGTAATGAAGGGAGTTTGAGTTGAGTACTTCCTAAAATTAAACTGTTAATTCAAGTTATATTATTGTAAAAATTGTGTACCGGTAATTTTCTTCGAATACTCCGCCATATCTTAAATAGACGTTATAGCAGAACATAACACCGCACAAAAAGCCCGAAACGGCGGTTCGGTACGTTCTCATCGTTGGAAATTGGCCGGCTAAAGCATCCACGATTACAGTACATTTAATGATAACGCCGCTCATCCACCAAATAAATAAGAAAAAGAAGTAAATGAATAATATGTAGTAGCCCAGATACCAACGGGATATTAAGTCGGGAATTAAGACAAATGTGAATATTTGGCCTAAAAAATTTGGAGTAATTAAGATTTATTTTTACGTATTACCTGATTTACATTTATTTAATTAAATATCATGTTGATAATAATGGTAAATAAATATTTATTAACGATAAATAAACCGAAGTCGCTTGCGACCGAGGTAGTACATCAATACCATATTGGCATAATAATTAAGTGTGTTTTAACGATATCGAATTAATTAAGCCGAGGTCGCTTGCAGCCGAGGCGGTACATCAATATCATTTTGATGATGATGTTAAATAAGTACATATCAACGACGAAACCGAGGTCGTTTGCGGCCGAGGCAGTACATCAGCACCATATTGCCATAATACTTAAATGTGTTTTAACGATATCGAATTAATTAAGCCGAGGTCGCTTGCAGCCGAGACGGTACATCAATATCATTTTGATGATAATGTTAAATAAGTACTTATCAACGATGAAACCGAGGTCGCTTGCGGCCGAGGCAGTACATCAGTACCATATTGCCATAATACTTAAATGTGTTTTAACGACATCGAATTAATTAAGCCGAGGTTGCTTGCAGCCGAGGCGGTACATCAATATCATTTTGATGATGATGTTAAATAAGTACTTATCAACGATGAAACCGAGGTCGCTTGCGGCCGAGGCAGTACATCAGCACCATATTGCCATAATACTTAAATGTGTTTTAACGACATCGAATTAATTAAGCCGAGGTCGCTTGCAGCCGAGGCGGTACATCAATATCATTTTGATGATAATGTTAAATAAGTACTTATCAACGATGAAACCGAGGTTGCTTGCGGCCAAGGCAGTACATCAGCACCATATTGCCATAATACTTAAATGTGTTTTAACGACATCGAATTAATTAAGCCGAGGTCGCTTGCAGCCGAGGCGGTACATCAATATCATTTTGATGATGATGTTAAATAAGTACTTATCAACGATGAAACCGAGGTCGCTTGCGGCCGAGGCAGTACATCAGCACCATATTGCCATAATACTTAAATGTGTTTTAAAGATATCGAATTAATTAAGCCGAGGTCGCTTGCAGCCGAGACGGTACATTAATATCATTTTGATGATAATGTTATATAAGTACTTATCAACGATGAAACCGAGGTCGCTTGCGGCCGAGGCAGTACATCAGTACCATATTGCCATAATACTTAAATGTGTTTTAACGATATCGAATTAATTAGCCGAGGTCGCTTGCGGGCGAAGCGCTACATCAATATCATTTTGATAATAATGTTAAATAAGTACTTATCAACGATATCTAACCAACGTCGCTTGTGACCGAGGCTGTCAGGATGTGTTTTAACGATACCGATTTCATTGAGCTGAGGTCGCTTAGTCTTTAACTATGTAAGAGTTAATTAAAGAGTTAATTAACATCAGCGTCATGTTAATAGTAAGGCTGAATACTTATCAACAATGTACGGTATAAATAATCAATGAGGCAGTACATCAATATCATTGCAGCAATCTTAAAAGGCATTCAGGTATTATATTAATGTGGTGTAGATGACGGTGTAGATTTTTTTAATCAACAAGAAATTATATTATAAAGGTGATAACAATGAAAAAAAAGTACAACCCATAAACGAAACATTTATCCATTACTAACGGCGATTTCATTAGGAATGGATTCATGCCGTTCTTGATACCATCCAAATTTTGCTTCTTTACGGAAAGATGTTAATAAAGCCAAAGGTAAGGGTGGTATGAATGAAGCTCAAAGGAAGAAATTTTTCACAGCATTCGACTTTATTGTTTGAAATTAATTGTTCGCCTAAAGAATCGAGCTTTATGTGTATTGCTTCTTCGGGCGGATCTTCCATCAAAATCAATACCTTTTTCAGACCATAAAAAACTGAAACCAACTCAACACCCTCATCCATCTCAGAAACTCTAATCCAACACGCTCATTTATTTTTCAACTTCATCCATCTCAGATCGTCCAATCCAATACAAAGCAACACTTCTCCTATCAACCATGGATTCTCCAAACTAAACTAACTCAACACCATCATCCATTATGGATCCTCCACCTCAGCACAATGCAATCTACTTTTCGCATCAACCTCGAATTTTTCAACCTAAACCAACCCAACATCCCCAACCATCTCGGATACCTCAAACTTATCCATCTCAGATTCTCTAACTCAATCTAACACTCTTATCTATCTCAGAAGTTCTAACCTCAATCATCTCGAATTTGCCAACACAACTTAACATCCTCATCAATCACAAATCTCCAACCCAACACAACACCCTCGCTCATCTCGGATGCTCCAACCTCATCCATCTCAGTTCCTCGAATCCAATTCAAATCAACCGAACAACCTCATTCATCATCCTCAATTGTCACCATTCTTCGCCTCTCATCTCCACTCGTTACATTCCTTCAACATATGGTCCAGTCTCTCGATTTCGTTCTTGCAGAACCTACTCCACTTTTCGTCCTAATGCACTTATTACATATTTCTTCTATCATCGTTCTCACTTGTCTCCATATTTCATCTTTTCCCGCTTTTCTGTTATTATATCTTTCCTCCTTGTCTTATTCTCATCTTTATATGTATTAAATTCCTCTCCTTAAGTTCCCTCTAGAACTTCTACAATATCCCGCAGTGCGTCTTACCTTCTATTCTTTCCTCATACTTCATTGCTTATCTTTTTAAATTCCATGTTAACCTCTTCCCACATTATACACCAATATAATCTCCCTCGTCACTCTTAGTACCGATCTCTAATACTTTATTTGTATTTCTTCCTTCGTTCTATCCTATTATGTATTGCAGAATAACTATTCTCATTTCATTCCTTAAACATCGATTTAATCGCAATTAGTTAATACTTTAAAAATAGCCACCACATCAAGATATTCCTAGTCTATCCGAAGTACATGGTAACTTTGATGTTTGATATTTTCTGCCAGCAGTATTAGAAAGAGAATCAAATTTTTTGGAAAAATTTCTAGTCTTTTAGAAGCAGTATCAACTCTTTTGGCAGCAATTCAAGTCATCTGGAAGTAATATCCATATGTATATGATAAAGGCCAGATGCATATTCAAGCCTTTTGGAAGCGATATTAAATCTCTTGAAACAATTGCAAGTCATCTAAAATCAATATTAAGTCTTCTAAAAGCAGTATTAAGTCTTCTGAAAGCAATGTCAAGTTTTTCAAAAGCAGTATCAAGTCTTTCAAAAGCAGTATCAAGTCTTTCAAAAGCAGTATCAAGTCTTTCAAAAGCAGTATCAAGTCTTTCAAAAGCAGTATCAAGTCTTTCAAAAGCAGTATCAAGTCTTTCAAAAGCAGTATCAAGTCTTTCAAAAGCAGTATCAAGTCTTTCAAAAGCAGTATCAAGTCTTTCAAAAGCAGTATCAAGTTTTCCAGAGGTGGTGTTAAGTCTTCTGGAAGTAGCTCAAGAATTTTGAAAGCAATATTAAGCCTTCTGAAAGCATTTCAAGTTTTTCAGGGGTAGTAACTTTCAACTTCTCTGGAAGCAATTCAAGCCTTTTGGAACAATTTCAAAACTTTTAAAAGCTATTCAAATCTTCTGGCATTAATAGTAAGTCTTCTGAAAGAATTTTAAGTTTTCTGAAGGCAATGTTAGGTCTTCTAGAAGCATATCAAGTCTTATGAAAGCAATTCAAGAAGTGGCAGTAAGTTTCAAGTGTGGAAGGTGTTCAAATGTTCTGAAAGTATTTTAAGTCTCTCGGAAGCAGATCAAATCTTGTAGAAGCAGTGTCAAGTCTTCTGGATGATGATAGAAACAGGAATTTAAACTTAAACTTAACACCCTTATCAATCACAAATCTCCAATCCAACACAACACCTTCGCTCATCTCGGATGCTCCAACCTCATCCATCTCGGTTCCTCGAATCCAATTCAAGTCATCTGGAAGTAATGTCCATATGTATATGATGAAGGCCAGATGTATATTCAAGCCTTTTGGAAGTAGTATCAAATCTCTTGAAAAAATTTCAAGTCATCTAAAATCAATATTAAGTCTTCTAAAAGCAGTATTAAGTCTTCTGAAAGCAATGTCAAGCTTTTCAAAAGCAGTATCAAATCTTTTAAAAGCAGTATCAAGTCTTTCAAAAGCAGTATCAGGTTTTCCAGAGGTGGTGTTAAGTCTTCTGGAAGTAGCTCAAGTTTTTGAAAGCAATATTAAGCCTTCTGAAATCATTTCAAGTTTTTCAGGGGCAGTAAGTTTCAACTTCTCTGGAAGCAATTCAAGCTTTTTGGAACAATTTCAAAACTTTTAAAAGGTATTCAAATCTTCTGGCATTAATAGTAAGTCTTCTGAAAGAATTTTAAGTTTTCTGAAGGCATTGCCAAGTCTTCTAGAAGCATGTCAAGTCTTATGAAAGCAATTCAAGAGTTGTGGAAGGTGTTCAAATGTTTTGAAAGTATTTTAAGTCTTTCGGAAGCAGATCAAATCTTATAGAAGCAGTGTCAAGTCTTCTGGATGATGATAGAAATAGGAATTTAAACTTAAACTTAACACCCTCATCAATCACAAATCTCCAACCCAACACAACACCTTCGCTCATCTCGGATGCTCCAACCTCATCCATCTCGGTTCCTCGAATCCAATTCAAGTCAACCTCATTCAACATCCTCAATTGTCACCATTCTTCGCCAAGTCTTCTAGAAGAATATCAAGTCTTATGAAAGCAATTCAAGAGTTGTGAAAGGTGTTCAAATATAAAGTATTTTAAGTCTTTCGGAAGCAGATCAAATCTTATAGAAGCAGTGTCAAGTCTTCTGGACGATGATAGAAACAGGAATTTCTGCCAACATTAAGAAAGGTCCAACTTATCAATGATGAATATGAAATTACCATCTTAAGTAAAAGCATTTGATTTAGGTGGCAGATTATTATCATTAATGGTATGATTGGTAGATTCGGAGTGCTTCATTGACGCACATTGCCTTTTAGAACAAGTTTAATTCTATTGTCATCATGAAATATATTGAGTTTGCTTTCAGGAATACTCTGATTCAGAAATCAAATCCAATCTTTCAAAACCGTCTATGTTCTTCGTTTTTTGTACTTAAATCATTGGATTAGGTGCTAAATGGGAGAGTGATGAATGATGAGTGTCGGAGTTGGGTTGAATTTAAATTAGGTATTTAAAAAAAGAGCACGACGTATCTGATGATATTTTAACTGGTTTCTAAGTTTTATTTAGATTTATTTAGCATTTAAAGTTATCGGCCCTGATGAGTAAGAATTGTCTTATTCAAATTGGTACTGTCGAAAGTAAGTCTTATTAGATTAAAATGTAAATCAGGCAAAATTTTAAAGATTACCTTGTTGCATAAAACAATGATTATCATTGATTTTATAAAAAGTTTGTGCCATCTTAAAACTGACAGTTAGGCAAACAGTTAATAATACAACCGCAGCTTCAATCGAAACATACAAAAGAACACTGGCTGATGTTGGTGAGGTGCCAATCGGGCTTTGAGATCCAAAATTTACCATTTCCATGGGCAATTCCATAATAATACTATGCCCGATGATACTCGACCAAAACTAAATAAATTAATATCATTTTAAAATAAGATAAAAATGATTGAATTTATTTACTTGTGGAAAAGACATTTTCTGCTCAAGACTAAAATCTTTCTGAGGCGCGGGAATATTCGATCCATAAAAAAGAATTACCGTTATAATTGGTATCATACCAATAGCGCTATATCTGATCAACCGAATCAAAACGTGCCGATATCTCTTCATTCCCACCATAACAAACAAAAAAATGCAAAAATAAAGACACAAAAGAAACCCAATACTTTCCGATACACTTTTCACATCGTTATCATCATTTAAATCTATTTCTTTGATACCGACCCAAAAATCCATCGTAGAAAAAGTAGGTACATCAACTAAATAATTAACGAAAGTACAATTTTTATCAACAAGAATATTGCAACACGTTCCTGTAAAACTTTTATGATCACCATACATCGGTACGCATTCATCGGAAGCTGTTTCAAAATCGCAATTTTCCCAGGGAATTTTGCCGCTGCGTAATAATTCACCGATGTAATAAAGGGCTTGGCCGGCGAAATAAACGTTAAATATTTGGACGGGAATTGAATAGATAATGAGTGCAAAAGGGAGTCCTTTTAATAAAGGTACACAATCCCAGAATCGAACGAAATATCTTTGGGTGAAGTTGCCTAAAAAGATGAAGGCACTTTGGACTGGTACGCATGTGCAAATCATAATGAAGGATGATAATAATAATGTTAGTCCTAAAAATAAAATTGTTAAAAAATTGGTTTTGTTATTAAATGGTTTTGATTATATTACCTGGACCGAAATTGCTCATCATGTGTAATTGTACCGAAAAATAAGAGACGCTAAATCGGGTACATACAGCAAAAGTAAATAATTCTTCCCAAGTTAATAAATATTTTTCTCTATCACCCTAAAATATAATTCATTTAATTCTAAGTCTAGTGTTAGCTTTAATTTTTATTTAGTTCTACATTGTTATGAATTGTTCTGCAACTTAAAGTATAACCTAAACTTCAAAAATCAGTATTGGCCCAAAAAAGTCCCCAACACCTTAGAAAGAAATTTTCAAAATCGAGTAACATTTTTCTTTCATTGCAATAAATGGATTATGTGTACTGATCGTGTGTAATAGACATTCAAAAAACTTTAATACTCATAAATCATCAGATTCCTTCAGACATTCACAGAAATTTCCAAATATGTAATGGAAATTATCAGAAAGAATTCAATAAAATATGTTTCAATTAATCAGTTATTTAGCTTTTAAACAAATTTCAAAAATACCTATAATAAATATTGTTTATTTTTCAGATTTATTTCAAATCTCATAAAGCCTATGTATTCAAGCTATTCGAGCCAATTCATGAAGCTACTCATGAAGCTTTTTTTATAAAAAATACGCTTGTAATAATGCCCTTTTACTGCCTTCCGAGTTGCAAAAAAACTTTAAGAAATTAGTAGATCACAACTTGTGGTTTTTTGGCAAATTTCACCATGATCTTTAAAATTCTGTATCTCTATTCAAAAAAGTTCTGCATTTTCACGATTACTCCTCATATGTTGTTAATGAGATTGTCACTTATTGTTTTACAGATCTTATTTTGATAGTCTAATTATTTTCATGAATTGAAACATTCATATCAATCGAAGAAAGTATTTTATCTAAAAGTTTTAAGACAAATGGCAAAAAAAAACAATCGTAATCCATCGAAGTTTCTCTTAAAATGTTCTTATTTAAGAATCAACTCAATCAACTTAGTACCAAGTAGTACTAAGTCTTCTGGTAATAATATTAAGCCTACCGAACGCAACGTTGAAACTTTTGTTATCACTTTAAATCTTCTAGAAGCAGTATTAAGTCTTCTGAAAGCATTTCCAATGTTGTTGAAGCAGTAGTAACTCTTACAGTAGCAGTATCGAGTCTTTGGAAAACAAAGAAGTATCAAGTCTTCCAAAAGCATTTCAATTCTTGTGGTAGCAATTTAAGTCTTCTGGAACCATAAAAGTCTTCTCTAAGCATTTCAAGTCTTACGGAGGCAATATTAAGTCTTCTGTTAGCATTTCAAACCTTTTGGAAGCAATTAAAATCTTCTAGAAGCAGTATTAAGTCCCCTCAAAGGCAACGTTAAGACTTTTGTGATCACTTTAAATCTTCTTTAAAAACTTTCTTCTTAATACTGCTTGTATTAAATCTTTTGGAAGCATTTCCAATATTGTTGAAGCACTGCTAAATCTGGCAGCGTCAGTTTCGAGTCATTTGGAAGTATTTCAAGCTTTCTAGATGCAATATCAAATAATCTGGAAGTATTGCAAGTCTTCTGAAAGTATTGTAAGTCGTTCAGAAGCATTATAAGTCGTCCGGAAACATTTTTAGTCTTCTGGAAGTTTTCTAGAAACAGTATCAAATCATCTAAAGGCAGTATCCCATCTTCTGGTAGCAAATGAAGTCTTCTAGATGCAATAGCAAGTCATCTAGAAGCATTGCAAGTCTTCCAAAAGCAATACAACTCGTTTGGAAGCATTCTAAATCATCTCGAATCATTTTTACTCCTTTAGAAGCAGTATTAGTTATCTGCAAATATTTCAAGTCTTCTGATAGCAGTATTAAGCCTACTAAAGGCAACGTTGAGACTTTTGTTATCACTTTACATCTTCTAAAAGCAGTATCAAGTCTTCTGATAGTATTTTCAATGTTGTAAAAGCAGTGCTAAATCTTACAAAGGCAGTATCGAGCCTTTTGGAAGTATTTCAAGTTTTCTAGATGCAATATCAAGTAATCTGGAAGCATTGCAAGTCTTCTGAAAGTATTGTAAGTCGTCCAGAAGCATTATAAGTCATCTGGAAACATTTTTAGTCTTCTGGAAGTTTCCTAGAAACAGTATCAAATCATCTAAAGTCGTCTTCTAGTCTAGTCTCTTCTAGTCTAGTCTATCGTCTTCTAGTAGCTAATAAAGTTTTCTAGATGCAATAGCAAGTCATCTGAATACATTGCAAGTCTTCCTGAAGCGCAATATAAGTCGTCTGGAAGCATTCTAAATCGTTTGGAAATATTTTTACTCTTTTAGAAGCAGTATCAGTTATTTGGAAATATTTCAAGTTTTCTGGTAGCAATATTAAGCCTACCGAAGGCAACGTTGAAACTTTTGTTGTCACTTTAAATCTTTTAGAAGCAGTATTAAGTTTTCTGATAGTATTTCCAATGTTGTAAAAGCAGTGCTAAATCTTACAGAGGCAGTATCGGGTCTATTGAAAGTATTTCAAGTCTTCTAGATGCAATATCAAGTAATCTGGAAGCATTGCAAGTTTTTTGAAAGTATTGTAAGTCGTCCAGAAGCATTATAAGTCATCAGGAAACATTTTTAGTCTTCTGGAAGTTTTCTAGAAACAGTATCAAATCATCTAAAGGCAGTATCCCGTCTTCTGGTAGTAAATGAAGGCTTCTAGATGCAATAGCAAGTCATCTGGAAGCATTGCAAGTCTTCCAGAAGCAATACAACTCGTTTGGAAGCATTATAAATCATCTGGAAACATTTTTCCTCCTTTAGAAGAAGTATCAATTATCTGCAAATATTTCAAGTCTTCTGGTAGCAATATTAAGCCTACCGAAGGCAACGTTGAAACTTTTGTTGTCACTTTAAATCTTTTAGAAGCAGTATTAAGTTTTCTGATAGTATTTCCAATGTTGTAGAAGCAGTGCTAAATCTTACAAAGGCAGTATCGAGCCTTTTGGAAGTATTTCAAGTTTTCTAGATGCAATATCAAGTAATCTGGAAGCATTGCAAGTCTTCTGAAAGTATTGTAAGTCGTCCAGAAGCATTATAAGTCATCAGGAAACATTTTTAGTCTTCTGGAAGTTTTCTAGAAACAGTATCAAATCATCTAAAGGCAATATCCCGTCTACTGGTAGTAAATGAAGGCTTCTAGATGCAATAGCAAGTCATCTGGAAGCATTGCAAGTCTTCCAGAAGCAATACAACTCGTTTGGAAGCATTATAAATCATCTGGAAACATTTTTCCTCCTTTAGAAGAAGTATCAGTTATCTGCAAATATTTCAAGTCTTCTGGTAGCAATATTAAGCCTACCGAAGGCAACGTTGAAACTTTTGTTGTCACTTTAAATCTTTTAGAAGCAGTATTAAGTTTTCTGATAGTATTTCCAATGTTGTAGAAGCAGTGCTAAATCTTACAAAGGCAGTATCGAGCCTTTTGGAAGTATTTCAAGTTTTCTAGATGCAATATCAAGTAATCTGGAAGCATTGCAAGTCTTCTGAAAGTATTGTAAGTCGTCCAGAAGCATTATAAGTCATCAGGAAACATTTTTAGTCTTCTGGAAGTTTTCTAGAAACAGTATCAAATCATCTAAAGGCAATATCCCGTCTACTGGTAGTAAATGAAGGCTTCTAGATGCAATAGCAAGTCATCTGGAAGCATTGCAAGTCTTCCAGAAGCAATACAACTCGTTTGGAAGCATTATAAATCATCTGGAAACATTTTTCCTCCTTTAGAAGCAGTATCAGTTATCTGCAAATATTTCAAGTCTTCTGGTAGCAATATTAAGCCTACCGAAGGCAACGTTGAAACTTTTGTTGTCACTTTAAATCTTTTAGAAGCAGTATTAAGTTTTCTGGTAGTATTTCCAATGTTGTAGAATCAGTGCTAAATCTTACAGAGGCAGTATCGAGTCTTTTGAAAGTATTTCAAGTCTTCTAGATGCAATATCAAGTAATCTGGAAGCATTGCAAGTCTTCTGAAAGTATTGTATGTCGTCCAGAAGCATTATAAGTCGTCTGGAAACATTTTTAGTCTTCTGGAAGTTTCCTAGAAACAGTATCAAATCATCTAAAGGTAGTATCGTCTTCTAGTAGCTAATAAAGTTTTCTAGATGCAATAGCAAGTCATCTGAATACATTGTAAGTCTTCCTGAAGCGCAATATAACTCATCTGGAAGCATTCTAAATCGTCTGGAAACATTTTTACTCTTTTAGAAGCAGTATCAGTTATCTGCAAATATTTCATGTCTTCTGGTAGCAATATTAAGCCTACCGAAGGCAACGTTGAAACTTTTGTTGTCACTTTAAATCTTTTAGAAGCAGTATTAAGTTTTCTAGTAGTATTTCCAATGTCTTAGAAGCAGTGCTAAATCTTACAGAGGCAGTATCGAGTCTTTTGAAAGTATTTCAAGTCTTTTAGATGCAACATCAAGTAATCTGGGAGCATTGCAAGTTTTTTGAAAGTATTGTAAGTCGTCCAGAAGCATTATAAGTCATCTGGAAACGTTTTTAGTCTTCTGGAAGTTTCCTAGAAACAGTATCAAATCATCTAAAGGTGGTATCGTCTTCTAGTAGCAAATAAAGTTTTCCAGATGCAATAGCAAGTCATCTGAAAACATTGCAAGTCTTCGAGAAGCGCAATATAAGTCGTCTGGAAGCATTCTAAATCATCTGGAAACATTTTTACTCCTTTAGAAGCAGTATTAGTTATCTGCAAATATTTCAAGTCTTCTGATAGCAGTATTAAGCCTACTGAAGGCAACGTTGAGACTTTTATTATCACTTTACATCTTCTAGAAGCAGTATCAAGTCTTCTGGTAGCATTTTCAATGTTGTAGAAGCAGTGCTAAATCTTACAAAGGCAGTATCGAGCCTTTTGGAAGTATTTCAAGTTTTCTAGATGCAATATCAAGTAATCTGGAAGCATTGCAAGTCTTCTGAAAGTATTGTAAGTCGTCCAGAAGCATAATAAGTCGTCTGGAAACAGCTTTAGTCTTCTGGAAGTTTTCTAGAAACAGTATCAAATCATCTAAAGGTAGTATCCAGTCTTCTAGTAGCAAATAAAGTCTTCTAGATGCAATAGCAAGTCATCTGGAAGCATCACAAGTCTTCCAGAAGCAATATAAGTCGTCTTGAAGCATCTAAATCGTCTGGAAACATTTTTACTCTTTTAGAAGCAGTATCAGTTATCTGGAAATATTTCAAGTCTTCTGGTAGTAATATTAAGCCTACCAAAGGCAACGTTGAGATTTTTGTTATCACTTTAGATCTTCTAGAAGCAGTATCAAGTTTTCTGGTAGCATTTCCAATGTTGTAGAAGCAATGCTAAATCTTACAAAGGCAGTATCGAGTCTTTTGAAAGTATTTCAAGTCTTCTAGATGCAATATCAAGTAATCTGAAAGAATTGTAAGTCTTCTGAAAGCATTGTAAGTCGTTCAGAAGCATTATAAGTCATCTGTAAACATTTTTAGTCTTCTGGAAGTTTCCTAGAAACAGTATCAAATCATCTAAAGGTGGTATCGTCTTCTAGTAACAAATAAAGTTTTCTAGATGCAATAGCAAGTCATCTGAAAACATTGCAAGTCTTCCAGAAGCGCAATATAAGTCGTCTGGAAGCATTCTAAATCATCTGGAAACATTTTTACTCTTTTAGAAGCAGTATCAGTTATCTGCAAATATTTCAAGTCTTCTGGTAGCAATATTAAGCCTACCAAAGGCAACGTTGAAACTTTTGTTAACATTTTACAGCTTTTAAAAGTAGTATCAAATTTTCTGGTAGCATTTCCAATCTTGTAGAAGCAGTGCTAAATCTTACAAAGGCAGTATCGAGCCTTTTGGAAGCATTTCAAGTGTTCCAGATGCAATATCAAGTAATCTGGAAGCATTGCAAGTCTTCTGAAAATATTGAAAGTCGTCCAGAAGCATTATAAGTCATCTGGAAATATTTTAGTCTTCTGGAAGTTTCCTAGAAACAGTATCAAATCATCTAAAATCGTCTTCTAGTCTAGTCTCTTCTAGTCTAGTCTATCGTCTTCTAGTAGCTAATAAAGTTTTCTAGATGCAATAGCAAGTCATCTGAAAACATTGCAAGTCTTCCTGAAGCGCAATATAAGTCGTCTGGAAGCATTCTAAATCGTTTGGAAATATTTTTACTCTTTTAGAAGCAGTATCAGTTATCTGCAAATATTTCAAGTCTTCTGGTAGCAATATTAAACCTACCGAAGGCAACGTTGAAACTTTTGTTATCACTTTACATCTTTTAGTTGCAGTATTAAGTTTTCTGGTAGCATTTCCAATGTTGTAGAAGCAGTGCTTTATCCTACAGAGGCAGTATCGAGTCTTTTGAAAGTATTTCAAGTCTTCTAGATGCAATATCAAGTAATCTGAAAGAATTGTAAGTCTTCTGAAAGTATTGTAAGTCGTTCAGAAGCATTATGTCATCTGGAAACATTTTTAGTCTTCTGGAAGTTTCCTAGAAACAGTATCAAATCATCTAAAGGTAGTATCGTTTTCTAGTAGCAAATAAAGTTTTCTAGATGCAATAGTAAGTCATCTGAAAACATTGCAAGTCTTCCAGAAGTGCAATATAAGTCGTCTGGAAGCATTCTAAATCGTCTGGAAACATTTTTACTCTTTTAGAAGCAGTATCAGTTATTTGGAAATATCTCAAGTTTTCTAGTAGCAATATTAAGTCTACCGAAGGAAACGTTTGTTGACTTTTTGAAGACTTTTGTTATCATTTTACATCTTCTAGAAGCAGTATCAAGTATTCTGGTAGCATTTCCAATGTTGTAGAAGCAGTGCTAAATCTTACAAGGGCAGTATCGAGTCTTTTGGAAGCATTTCAAGTGTTCCAGATGCAATATCAAGTAATCTGGAAGCATTGCAAGTCTTCTGAAAGTATTGTATCAAATCATCTAGAGGTAGTATCCAGTACTCTAGTAGCAAATGAAGTCTTTTAGATGCAATAGCAAGTCATCTGGGAGCATTGCAGAAGCATTATAAGTCGTCTGGAAGTATTCTAAATTGTCTGGAAACATTTTTACTCTTTTAGAAGCAGTATTAGTTATCTGGAAATATTTCAAGTTTTCTGGATGTAATATCAGAAGTTTTTTAGAAGCGGTGTCAAATCACCTAGAGTCAGTATCTAGTCTCCTGATAGCAAATCGAGTCTTCTAGATGCAATATCAAGTATTCTGGATGAACCTTGGAGGTTCTGGATGGAGTTACCATTTCGGCTTGTGGAAAGTCGGGGATTTTATTTCGAACATCTTCACTACTTTAACAACAGACATGTACATATGATTGAAGCAAAAATTGTGAGGATGTACCTATAATAAAGCACTGGAACTTAAATGCTTTGGTAATACCACTTGTGGTTTAATCAATCTCAAATGATATTACATACATACATACATTTATACAGTTTATATTTACTATAAAAATGAATACTTCTTCTAAATGTTCTTGTGATTGTCGTCTAAAACTTCTTACCACTCATCTGGTCTTATAAGTTCTGTCGTCTTTGAGTTTGAATAGCTATTTATTACTCATTATATTTGGTTCTTTAATTTCTTCGTTTTTTACTAATTCCCATACTTCATTCGGATATTTCATTCACTGCTTCATCATATATCAAATGCTATAGTCTTTGGACTTTGCAGATGGTTTTCTTATTCTGTCCTCTTCTGTTATGATTTCAACTATGAATTATATGCATGAAAAGACAGAGATATATGCGTATATACAGGGTATCTTTGAAATGCGCGTGTATCATTTCAGAGACTACCTGTGTATGTATAAATTTTATTAATTAGATGCATGCCTTATTACAAAACATGCACACATATGCAGAACTGTGTGATAACTGTCTCAAGAAGAAATAATACTTAATACGATTGATGCTAAACCTTCTAATAGTGTCTGAAAACCAGCCAACATACTTAATGTAGATCGGATGAGAGTATCGAGAATTTTGCACAATTTCAGTTGATACATGTACCATATGTTGCCTATACAAACTTTACAACTACGCTTCAAGACTTTAATTTAGTCTTGACATCTCTTGAATTTTGAGAACTTATTAGCCATTTTGAATTTAGTTGCTGGATATTGAGAAATCAAAGCATTTTTGGATAATATTGTTTAGTGATCCAAAACGGAATAACACCAAAAATTCACATTGTTGGACACTTGGGCACTTGGCCACTTGGCATTACAAACATGGAAACACCATTTTCAAGGTAGATTTTTGATGAATGTTTAGTGTGGTATTATTGATGACCATCTCATTGGTCCATTTACTCTTCGCAGCCATTCGTTATTTACGTTTCATTGAAAATTATCTTCCAATATTATGGGATTATGTTCCTCTTAAAGTAAGATCAAAATTATGGATTCAGCATCATTATGGATTTATGCAGAAAACTTCTGCATAAACTAAAAGTGTTCTGAAGTCTCAGAACACTTCAATTTTAAAAAGAGCTAAACTAGGTATACTGCAATTAGGTGAATTTGAGCAAGAAATTCAATAAAGCTGTTTCTACCACTTATTATTATATAGCTCGCTTATGATAGCGTTTTAAGTGTTATGTTCATTAAATATTTTTGACTTGAAAAAACTCCAACAAGACACTCTCAAGCTGTGGCAGTTACATCGTAGAACAGCCTGTGTAACATCTCTTTCTCTCTCTCTCTTCCCCTTCTTCTTGATCATCTGTAGTTTCATTTTCCTCTTCCACTTGTTCTTCAATTTCATCCTTCGTTTGATTAAATTCTTGATCAAGTCTTAATTCAACTTGTTCAGGTACATTTTCTAGTTTTTTAAAATCATATCACGATGTATAATTATCTTTTGCTTTTCACATATCCAAATCTATATCCGTTCAGCACATATTCTACAAAATTATATTTTTTTCTCCGTTCCGCCAATTTTTTTATCTTAAGAGCAGTCTCGACATGTCAAGTTTTTATCTTTCCAAATTCGCTTCACTTGGGCTTTTGCTCAATATATAAACAAATGTTCTTATTGCTTCTTCCCAGAATGATTTTTTTAATCCAGAGTCAAAAATTAATGATCTGGCTTTATCCCTGGTCGTTCTATTTAGATGTTCTGTATTATCCATTACGATATCTTTCCTTTTATAACACTTCATTAATGCCTATTTAAGCATTCTTTTCCGTTGAAATTTCTTATTTTTGCTTTTAGCAACTTCCATTTCACTTCCATACTCCTTTAAATAATCTAGTGCATCACTTTTATGTTTCAGCACGTTTGTCAAATACTTTTTAAAAGACGAATAGCAAAACCGGAAAATTTTTAGTTTAAGATCTAATATTAGTCTTAGTAATAGTTCTAATTTTAGTCCAATTAGAAGAAATGAAGAAGCTTACATGATCACCGCAAAAAATATCTCGACAATCAACTTCTTGCACATCATCTCCATCAAAATCTTGCACAACGTCTCTCGAAACAGGTCCCGATTTTAACCCGTAATACCGCTTATCCCAAGAATATTTCTCCAAACTCCACTTCTCCCTCAATTTGGCAATTTTCGATCTAACCCGTCTCTTCCGCCCCCTTTCTTGCAAAACCAATTTTGCACGTGCTATTAAACGAGAAGCAGCTTTACCACACGCTTTAAAAACTTTTCCCATTTTTACGTTTTATTCTTTTCTGACAGAATAAGTCACAAATTTCAAACGTAACAAGTCAAAATAAATTGATAAATAATAATAATGGATTTTCTTTCGCCAAAAGCTGAAAGATACGGCGCCGCCGTTGCGCGAAGATTAGAAAATAGGGCGCTTCGGATATTCGATCAGTACAAGCTTGAATTAGAACGGATTGAAGCTGAAAGATTATTGACTGGGAGGCGTTTAGCGTTTGATGGAGGAAGTAGTCTACACAGCGATGATGAAACGTTGCACGATATGTACGGTGAGACTCGAATGCCTATGTATGAGGATGATGAGGAATCACGATCGGATACTTTAAAAAATATTGGTGGAGGACCTTGCGGTATCAATTGCTCTCAATTAGTACTAATATTTAAAAAAAATGTTATTGTTACTAAATAGGACGTATTTTTAGTTGGGTCCAATCAACAGGAAGTATATTTTAAAATGGTGGCAGTATATGCCTATTTTAATTCTGCTCAATACTTCGATTGCTTTTAATATTAATTGTGTGGATATGAGTATTAAATGGGGTTCAAGTAAATTATAACGATCAACATTAATTATAGAATACCTTGTGGCTAATTAATGAAATTAATTTAATTAAAATAAGAATAATATTAATATTTAATAGGGGATGCATAAATTTATTGCTCCCTAATTTAGGTGCCGGTTTCTGAATTAGTCTTAA
Source organism: Onthophagus sagittarius (assembly GCA_036711965.1). Lineage (NCBI taxonomy): Eukaryota > Metazoa > Arthropoda > Insecta > Coleoptera > Scarabaeidae > Onthophagus > Onthophagus sagittarius. Next base: position 91,945,861 of record JASERS010000001.1, on the reverse strand, counting down.
AAAAATGCTTTCTCTTCTTCTTTTCAAACTTCTTGTGTAATTTCTGAGTATGTAATATGCAAATATTGTTATCTAAGGTATTGTTAAAACCTTCTTCCAATGCTCATGGAAATTGTTCTTATATAAGCAAAAAAATATTGAGATATGACTTAGTAAATTTTGGCAAACACTTATGTGATGAGGAGATGCAAATTGGCAGATGAGGATTTAATGCTGCTTAGATGGCTTGGTATTGCTTCTGGAGCACTTCATATTGTTTCTAGAAGACCTGATACTGCCTCGAGCAGACTTACAATGTTTCCATAAAACTGAAGCTGCTTCTATATGACTTGATACTGTTTCCAAAAGACTTGGGATGCTTCCATATGACATGAATTACATTTAGATCACTTAATACCGTATGCAGTAGACTTTGTATTCCTTTCAGATGATATACAATGCTTCCAGAAGACTGAAACTGCTTTTAGATAATTTGATACTGTTTCCAAAAGACTTGAAAAGCTTCCACATAACATGAAAAGCATTTAGATCACTTGATACCGCTTTCAGAAGAAGATTTAATACGACATTCAGAAGAAGGCTTGATTTCGCTTTTAGAACTGAAACTGCGTCTAGATGACTTGATACTACTTCCAAAAGATTTGAAATATTCCCAGAAAACTTGAAATGATTCCACAAGACATAAACTGTTTTTAAATTACTTGCTAATGCGTCCAGAAGACTTAAACTATATCTACAAGATTTTACTTATAGAGAAGATTAGGAAATCTGCTAATCAGACACCTAATTTAAGATATAATGTGATCAAGTAGTATAGGGTTAACTTCTCCCTTTCTCCGGTACCTTCCTTTCAGGTATCACTTCGAAGATATCGACCTGCATCTTATCGACTCTTTCTGTTCAGCCCATCCAACTCATATCAGCCTTCATCCTTACAATTTTTGTAATATGGAACAATACAAAGAAAACCATCAGTTTTTTGAAATTCATTTAAAGTCGAACTTATTCGAGCGAGGAGAATACGTCCTCCTCTCCTCCTTTGCCGTTGCACTCCTCATCATGAATTTACAAATTGAAAATAGATTTAATCTGTAAATAAGAAAGTTTATCAACATTTTGATGTTGTTCTTTTTTTCTTTTCGCTCGACTTTGTAATGGACCTCAATCACAGTATCATTCATCTTCGTCTCCGATCTTTCCCTTCTCCACCCTTCATAATTTTTCTGAGGAACCCTCCAATTTCATCAGCTGCGAACTTTGGACAGTGGAAAGCCGCATGCTTCTGTGTTTACACTAATTACGGCTTATCGGACCAAAATTAGGAGTTTATGTATCCTAGAAGTACAACCTTGAATGATTCTTAAATGTGTATAGAAACCAGTAGTAGAACTTCCAGTAAACGTTATTTGGTTCTATTAGGAAATGATGCCAAGCAGATTGTTCATCGTAATGGTTTCTTTGTGTAATGATCTATCAGATTAGCTTCACTTATGTCGTGCGATTAAGTTGAATTAGGATGGATTGGGCTGATCTGGGTTGGGTTGTGTTACCTACAGATCACAACTTAACCCAATTCAATCTGTCTCCATGAAAACGCTGCAAGTGATGACAAGCTTTGATGAATTAGCTTAATTGGTAGTGACTTATAGAGCTAATGACTAAAGAGAGGATATCTGCAGCAGCAGCAAAGGAAAATCGAATCTCTCTGGAAGAGGAAATAGTTCCCGGTTAAAGCAACCAATGAAATGACCAAATGGACTCAAGAGATAATATTTGGATTGGAAATATGGCTATCTTAACGATGAGGGAAGTAATCTACTTTATCAGTCAAGTGTGACATAGACCAGTGGCAATATAGCATAGACGATGTGAAGTACACTTATTTTAGGTATGCAAGCTTGTAAAATGAAACATAGGAAATCTGGAAGAAATTATGAAGAGTTTAACTCCAAGAAACAGCATTAAAGTTATGGTGGCATGATAGGATAGGTGGAATATAGTAGAGATATTTGTGAGAGGGGTCATAATTGCGAAGCAGGAAGAGGAGGCATAACGGAGCGAGAAGGAAAAAGGGCTCCCTCGTAGAAAAAGGTTGATTTATGTTATATTATTAATTATTCCGACAGACGAGAAGGACGCCCATTACAGAATGGCTTCCAAAGTACTGTGTCAAGGAAGAAAGTGAGGAAAGGATGTTGGTGCTAGATTCTGATGTGGCAATGAGTAGAGAGCGAACATACATACATATACATACATGGGTTGGATTAGGTTATGATTCTGATTTTGAATGAGTCTTAAAAAATGCTTTCTCTTCTTCTTTTCAAACTTCTTGTGTAATTTCTGAGTATGTAATATGCAAATATTGCTATCTAAGGTATTGTTAAAACCTTCTTCCAATGCTCATGGAAATCGTTCTTATATAAGCAAAAAAATGTTGAGATATGACTTAGTAAATTTTGCAAACACTTATGTGATGAGGAGATGCAAATTGGCAGATGAGGATTTAATGCTGCTTATATGGCTTGGTATTGCTTCTGGAACACTCCATATTGTTTCTAGAAGACCTGATACTACCTCGAGCAGACTTACAATGTTTCCATAAAACTGAAGCTGCTTCTATATGACTTGATACTGTTTCCAAAAGACTTGGGATGCTTCCACATGACATGAGTTACATTTAGATCACTTGATACTATTGTAGAAGATTTGATATTGTTTCTAGAAGACTTGATACTGTTTTCAGAAAACTTATAAATGCTGCCAGAAGATTGAAACTGCTTCTAGATGACTTGACACTGCTTTCAGAAGATTTGATTCTGCTTTCAGAAGACTTGATACTGCTTTCAGAAGACTTGATACTGCTTTTAGAGGACTTGATATTGCATGTAGTAGACTTTATACTGCTTTCAGAAGATATGAAATGCTTCCAGAAGACTGAAACTGCTTATAGATGATTTGATACTGTTTCCAAGAGACTTGAAATGCTTCTATATAACATGAAATGCATTTAGATCACTTGATACTGCTTGTAGGAGACTTGATACTACCTTCAGAAGACTTAATACCGTGTGCAGTAGACTTTATATTCCTTTCAGATGATATACAATGCTTCCAGAAGACTGAAACTGAAACTTCCACATAACATGAAAAGCATTTAGATTACTTGATACCGCTTTCAGAAGAAGATTTGATACGACTTTCAGAAGAAGGCTTGATTTCGCTTTCAAAACTGAAACTGCGTCTAGATGACTTGATACTACTTCCAAAAGATTTGAAATATTCCCAGAAAACTTGAAATGATTCCACAAGACATAAAATGTTTTTAAATTACTTGCTAATGCTTCCAGAAGTCTCTGTCGAAGTGTCTGTCGTTTCAGTCCATCCAACTCATATCAGCCTTCATCCTTACAATTTTAGTTTTTGTAATATGGAACAATACAAAGAAAACCATCAGTTTTTTGAAATTCATTCAAAGTCGAACTTATTCGGGTGAGGAGAATACGTCCTCCTCTCCTCCTTTGCCGTTGCACTCCTCATCATGAATTTACAAATTGAAAATAGATTTAATCTGTAAATAAGAAAGTTTATCAACATTTTGATGTTGTTCTTTTTTTCTTTTCGCTCGACTTTGTCATGGATCTCAATCACAGTATCATTCGTCTTCGTCTCCGATCTTTCTCTTCTCCACCCTTCATAATTTTTCTGAGGTACCCTCCAATTTCATCAGCTGCGAACTTTGGACAGTGGAAAACCGCATGCTTCGGTGTTTACACTAATTACGGCTTATCGGACCAAAATTAGGAGTTTATGTATCCTAGAAGTACAACCTTGAATGATTCTTAAATGTATATAGAAACCAGTAGTAGAACTTCCAGTAAACATTATTTGGTTCTATTAGGAAATGATGCCAAGCAGATTGTTCATCGTAATGGTTACTTTGTCTAATTATCTATCAGATTAGCTTCACTTATGTCGTGCTATTAAGTTGAATTAGGATGGATTGGGCTGATCTGGGTTGGATTGTGTTACCTACAGATCACAACTCAACCCAATTCAATCTGTCTCCATGAAAACACTGCAAGTGATGACAAGCTTTGATGAATTAGCTTAACTGGTAGTGACTTATAGAGCTAATGACTAGAGAGAGGATATCTGCAGCAGCAGCAAAGGAAAATCGAATCTCTCTGGAAGAGGAAATAGTTCCCGGTTAAAACAACCAATGAAATGACCAAATGGACTCAAGAGATAATATTTGGATTGGAAATATGGCTATCTTAACGATGAGGGAAGTAATCTACTTTATCAGTCAACTGTGACATAGACCATTGGCAATACAACATAGACGATGTGGAGCACACTTATTTTAAGTATGCAAGCTTGTAAAATGAAACAGAAGATCTGGAAGAAATTATGAACAGTTTTCAACTCCAAGAAACAGCATTAAAGTTATGGTGGCACGATAGGATAGGTGGAATATAGTAGATATAGTAGTTTGTGAGAGGGGTCATAATCGCGAAGCGGGAAGAGGAGAGAACGTAACGGAACAGTATGTAGGTATGATGATGAAAAGATGGCATCACGGAGTGAGAAGGAGAAAGGATTCCCTCGTAGAAAAAGGTTGATTTGTATTATATTATTAATTATTCCGATAGACGAGAAGGACGCCCATTACAGAGTGGCTTACAAAATACTGTGTCAAGGAAGAAAGTGAGAAAAGGATGTTGGTGCTACATTCTGATGTGGCAATGAGTAGAGAGCGAACATATACATACATACATACATATACATACATGGGTTGGATTAGGTTATGATTCTGATTTTGAATGAGTCTTAAGAAATGCTTTCTCTTCTTCTTTTCAAACTTCTTGTGTAATTTCTGAGTATGTAATATGCAAATATTGCTATCTAAGGTATTGTTAAAACCTTCTTCCAATGCTCATGGAAATCGTTCTTATATAAGCAAAAATATGTTGAGATATGACTTAGTAAATTTTGGCAAACACTTATGTGATGAGGAGATGCAAATTGGCAGATGAGGATCTAATGTTGCTTAGATGGCTTGGTATTGCTTCTGGAACACTCCATATTGTTTCTAGAAGACCTGATACTACCTCGAGCAGACTTACAATATTTCCATAAAACTGAAGTTGCTTCTATATGACTTGATACTGTTTCCAAAAGGCTTGGGATGCTTCCACATGACATGAATTACATTTAGATCACTTGATACTATTGTAGAAGATTTGATATTGTTTCTAGAAGACTTGATACTGTTTTCAGAAAACTTATAAATGCTGCCAAAAGATTGAAACTGCTTCTAGATGACTTGACACTGCTTTCAGAAGATATGATTCTGCTTTCAGAAGGCTTGATACTGCTTTCAGAAGACTTGATACTGCATGTAGTAGACTTTATACTGTTTTCAGAAGATATGGAATGTTTCCAGAAGACTGAAACTACTTTTAGATGATTTGATACTGTTTCCAAAAGACTTGAAATGCTTCCACATAACATGAAATGCATTTAGATCACTTGATATCGCTTTCAGAAGAAGACTTGATACGACTTTCAGAAGAAGACTTGATTTCGCTTTCAGAACTGAAACTGCGTCTAGATGACTTGATACTACTTCCAAAAGATTTGAAATATTCCCAGAAAACTTGAAATGATTCCACAAGACATAAAATGTTTTTAAATTACTTGCTAATGCTCCCAGAAGACTTAAACTGTATCTACAAGACTGTTCTTATAGAGATGATTAGGAAATCTGCTAATCAGACACCTAATTTAAGATATAATGTGATCAAGTAGTGTAGGGTTAACTTCTCCCTTTCTCCGATACCTTCCTTTCAGGTATCACTTCGAAGATATCGACCTGCATCTTATCGACTCTTTCTGTTCAGCCCATCCAACTCTTATCAGCCTTCATCCTTACAATTTTAGTTTTTGTAATATGGAACAATACAAAGAAAACCATCAGTTTTTTGAAATTCATTCAAAGTCGAACTTATTCGGGTGAGGAGAATACGTCCTCCTCTCCTCCTTTGCCGTTGCACTCCTCATCATGAATTTACAAATTGAAAATAGATTTAATCTGTAAATAAGAAAGTTTATCAACATTTTGATGTTGTTCTTTTTTTCTTTTCGCTCGACTTTGTAATGGACCTCAATCCCTTCAAAATTTTTCTGAGGTACCCTCCAATTTCATCAGCTGCTAACTTTGAACAGTGGAAAACCGCATGCTTCGGTGTTTACGCTAATTACGGCTTACCGGACCAAAATTAGGAGTTTATATATCCTAGAAGTACAACCTTGAATGATTCTTAAATGTGTATAGAAACCAGTAGTAGAACTTCCAGTAAACATTATTTGGCTCTATTAGGAAATGATGCCAAGCAGATTGTTCATCGTAATGGTTTCTTTATGTAATGATCTATCAGATTAGCTTCACTTATGTCGTGCTATTAAGTTGAATTAGGATGGATTGGGCTGATCTGGGTTGGGTTGTGTTGCCTACAGATCACAACTCAACCCAATTCAATCTGTCTCCATGAAAACACTGCAAGTGATGACAAGCTTTGATGAATTAGCTTAATTGGTAGTGACTTATAGAGCTAATGACTAAAGAGAGGATATCTGCAGCAGCAGCAAAGGAAAATCGAATCTCTCTGGAAGAGGAAATAGTTCCCGGTTAAAACAACCAATGAAATGACCAAATGGACTCAAGAGATAATATTTGGATTGGAAATATGGCTATCTTAACGATGAGGGAAGTAATCTACTTTATCAGTCAACTGTGACATAGACCAGTGGCAATACAACATAGACGATGTGGAGCACACTTATTTTAGGTATGCAAGCTTGTAAAATGAAACATAGGAAATCTGGAAGAAATTATGAACAGTTTTTAAGTCCAAGAAACAGCATTAAAGTTATGGTGGCAAGATAGGATAGGTGGAATATAGTAGATATAGTAGTTTGTGAGAGGGGTCATAATCGCGAAGCAGGAAAAGGAGAGAACGTAACGGAACAGTATGTAGGTATGATGATGAAATGATGGCATAACGGAGCGAAAAGGAGAAAGGACTACCTCGTAGAAAAAGGTTGATTTATGTTATATTATTAATTATTCCGATAGACGAGAAGGACGCCCATTACAGAGTGGCTTCCAAAATACTGTGTCAAGGAAGAAAGTGAGGAAAGGATGTTGGTGCTAGATTCTGATGTGGCAATGAGTAGAGAGCGAACATACATACATACATACATATACATACATGGGTTGGATTAGGTTATGATTCTGATTTTGAATGAGTCTTAAAAAATGCTTTCTCTTCTTCTTTTCAAACTTCTTGTGTAATTTCTGAGTATGTAATATGCAAATATTGCTATCTAAGGTATTGTTAAAACCTTCTTCCAATGCTCATGGAAATCGTTCTTATATAAGCAAAAAAATGTTGAGATATGACTTAGTAAATTTTGGCAAACACTTATGTGATGAGGAGATGCAAATTGGCAGATGAGGATTTAATGCTGCTTAGATGGCTTGGTATTGCTTCTGGAACACTCCATACTGTTTCCAGAAGACCTGATACTACCTCGAGCAGACTTACAATGTTTCCATAAAACTGAAGCTGCTTCTATATGACTTGATACTGTTTCCAAAAGACTTGGGATGCTTCCACATGACATGAATTACATTTAGATCACTTGATACTATTGTAGAAGATTTGATATTGTTTCTAGAAGACTTGATACTGTTTTCAGAAAACTTATAAATGCTGCCAGAAGATTGAAACTGCTTCTAGATGACTTGACACTGCTTTCAGAAGATTTGATTCTGCTTTCAGAAGACTTGACACTGCTTTCAGAAGATTTGATTCTGCTTTCAGAAGACTTGATACTGCTTTCAAAAGACTTGATACTGCTTTCAGAGGACTTGATACTGCATGTAGTAGACTTTATACTGCTTTCAGAAGATATGAAATGCTTCCAGAAGACTGAAACTGCTTATAGATGATTTGATACTGTTTCCAAGAGACTTGAAATGCTTCTATATAACATGAAATGCATTTAGATCACTTGATACTGCTTGTAGGAGACTCGATACTACCATCAGAAGACTTAATACCGTATGCAGTAGACTTTATATTCCTTTCAGATGATATACAATGCTTCCAGAAGACTGAAACTACTTTTAGATGATTTGATACTGTTTCCAAAAGACTTGAAAAGCTTTCACATCACATGAAATGCATTTAGATCACTTGATACCGCTTTCAGAAGAAGACTTGATTTGACTTTCAGAAGAAGACTTGATTTCGCTTTCAGAACTGAAACGGCATCTAAATGACTTGATACGACATCCAAAAGACTTGAAATATTCCCAGAAAACTTGAAATGATTCCACAAGACATAAAATGTTTTTAAATTACTTGCTAATGCTCCCAGACGACTTAAACTATATCTACGAAATTTTTCTTATAGAGAAGATTAGGAAATCTGCTAATCAGACACCTAATTTAAGATATAATGTGATCAAGTAGTGTAAGGTTAACTTCTCCCTTTCTCCAGTACCTTCCTTTCAGGTATCACTTCGAAAATATCGACCTGCATCTTATCGACTCTTTCTGTTCAGCCCATCCAACTCATATCAGCCTTTATCCTTACAATTTTAGTTTTTGTAATATGGAACAATACAAAGAAAACCATCAGTTTTTTGAAATTCATTCAAAGTCGAACTTATTCGGGTGAGGAGAACACGTCCTCCTCTCCTCCTTTGCCGTTACACTCCTCATCATGCATTTACAAGTTGAAAATAGATTTAATCTGTAAATAAGAAAGTTTATCAACATTTTGATGTTGTTCTTTTTTCCTTTTCGCTCGACTTTGTCATGGATCTCAATCACAGTATCATTCGTCTTCGTCTCCGATCTTTCCCGTCTCCACCCTTCAAAATTTTTCTGAGGTACCCTCCAATTTCATCAGCTGCGAACTTTGGACAGTGGAAAACCGCATGCTTCGGTGTTTACACTAATTACGGCTTATCGGACCAAAATTAGGAGTTTATGTATCCTAGAAGTACAACCTTTAATGATTCTTAAATGTGTATAGAAACCAGTAATAGAACTTCCAGTAAACATTATTTGGTTCTATTAGGAAATGATGCCAAGCAGATTGTTCATTGTAATGGCTACTTTGTCTAATGATCTATCAGATTAGCTTCACTTATTTCGTGCCATTAAGTTGAATTAGGATGGATTGGGCTGATCTGGGTTGGGTTGTGTTACTTACAGATCACAACTCAACCCAATTCAATCTGTCTCCATGGAAACACTGCAAGTGATGACAAGCTTTGATGAATTAGCTTAATTGGTAGTGACTTATAGAGCTAATGACTAGAGAGAGGATATCTGCAGCAGCAGCAAAGGAAAATTGAATCCTTCTGGAAGAGGAAATAGTTCCCGGTTAAAACAACTAATGAAATGACCAGATGGACTCAAGAGATAATATTTGGATTGGAAATATGGCTATCTTAACGATGAGGGAAGTAATCTACTTTATCAGTCAACTGTGACATAGACCAGTGGCAATACAACATAGACGATGTGGAGCACACTTATTTCAAGTATGCAAATGCTTGTAAAATGAAATATAGGAAATCTGGAAGAAATTATGAACAGTTTTTAACTCCAAGAAACAGCATTAAAGTTATGGTGGCACGATAGGATAGGTGGAATATAGTAGATATAGTAGTTTGTGAGAGGGGTCATAATCGCGAAGCAGGAAGAGGAGAGAACGTAACGGAACAGTAAGTAGGTATGATGATGAAATGATGGCATAACGGAGCGAAAAGGAGAAAGGACTACCTCGTAGAAAAAGATTGATTTGTGTTATATTATTAATTATTCCGATAGACGAGAAGGACGCCCATTACAGAGTGGCTTCCAAAATACTGAGTCAAGGAAGGAAGTGAGGAAAGGATGTTGGTGCTAGATTCTGATGTGGCAATGAGTAGAGAGCGAACATACATATATACATACATATACATACATGGGTTGGATTAGGTTATGATTCTGATTTTGAATGAGTCTTAAAAAAATGCTTTCTCTTCTTCTTTTCAAACTTCTTGTGTAATTTCTGAGTATGTAATATGCAAATATTGCTATCTAAAGTATTGTTAAAACCTTCTTCCAATGCTCATGGAAGTCGTTCTTATATAAGCAAAAAAATGTTGAGATATGACTTAGTAAATTTTGGCAAACACTTCTGTGATGAGGAGATGCAAATTGGCAGATAAGGATTTAATGCTGCTTATATGGCTTGGTATTGTTTCTGGAACACTCCATATTGTTTCTAGAAGACCTGATACTACCTCGAGCAGACTTACAATGTTTCCATAAAACTGAAGCTGCTTCTATATGACTTGCTACTGTTTCCAAAAGACTTGGGATGCTTCCACATGACATGAATTACATTTAGATCACTTGATACTATTGTAGAAGATTTGATATTGTTTCTAGAAGACTTGATACTGTTTTCAGAAAACTTATAAATGCTGCCAGAAGATTGAAACTGCTTCTAGATGACTTGATACTGCTTTCAGAAGGTTTGATTCTGCTTTCAGAAGGCTTGATACTGCTTTCAGAAGACTTGATACTGCATGTAGTAGACTTTATACTGCTTTCAGAAGATATGGAATGCTTCCAGAAGACTGAAACTACTTTTAGATGATTTGATACTGTTTCCAAAATACTTGAAATGCTTCCACATAACATGAAATGCACTTAGATCACTTGATACCGCTTTCAGAAGAAGACTTGATACGACTTTCAGAAAAAGACTTGATTTCGCTTTCAGAACTGAAACTGCGTCTAGATGACTTGATACTACTTCCAAAAGATTTGAAATATTCCCAGAAAACTTGAAATGATTCCACAAGACATAAAATGTTTTTAAATTACTTGCTAATGCTCCCAGAAGACTTAAACTATATCTACAAAACTGTTCTTATAGAGATGATTAGGAAATCTGCTATTCAGACACCTAATTTAAGATATAATGTGATCAAGTAGTGTAGGGTTAATTAATCCCTTTCTCCGGTACCTTCCTTTCAAGTATCACTTCGAAGATATCGACCTACATCTTATCGACTCTCTCATTTCAGTCCATTCAACTCATATCAGCCTTCATCCTTACAATTTTAGTTTTTGGAATATGGAACAATACAAAGAAAACCATCAGTTTTTTGAAATTCATTCAAAGTCGAACTTGTTCGGGCGAGGAGAACACGTCCTCCTCTCCTCCTTTGCCGTTGCACTCATCATGAATTTACAAGTTGAAAATAGATTTAATCTGTAAATAAGAAAGTTTATCAACATTTTGATGTTCTTTTTTCCTTTTCGCTCGACTTTGTCATGGACCTCAATCACAGTATCATTCGTCTTCGTCTCCGATCTTTCTCTTCTCCACCATTCATAATTTTTCTGAGGTACCCTCCAGTTTCATCAGCTGCTAACTTTGGACAGTGGAAAACCGCATGCTTCGGTGTTTACACTAATTACGGCTTATCGGACCAAAATTAGGAGTTTATATATCCTAGAAGTACAACCTTGAATGATTCTTAAATGTGCATAGAAATCAGTAATAGAAGTTCCAGTAAACATTATTTGGTTCTATTAGGAAATGATGCCAAGCAGATTGTTCATCGTAATGGCTACTTTGTCTAATTATCTATCAGATTAGCTTCACTTATGTCGTGCTATTAAGTTGAATTAGGATGGATTGGGCTGATCTGGGTTGGGTTGTGTTACCTACAGATCACAACTCAACCCAATTCAATCTGCCTCCATGAAAACACTGCAAGTGATGACAAGCTTTGATGAATTAGCTTAATTGGTAGTGACTTATAGAGCTAATGACTAGAGAGAGGATATCTGCAGCAGCAGCAAAGGAAAATCGAATCTCTCTGGAAGATGAAATAGTTCCCGGTTAAAACAACCAATGAAATGACCAGATGGACTCAAGAGATAATATTTGGATTGGAAATATGGTTATCTTAACGATGAGGGAAGTAATCTACTTTATCAGTCAACTATGACATAGACCAGTGGCAATACAACATAGACGATATGGAGCACACTTACTTTAAGTATGCAAGCTTGTAAAATGAAACATAGGAAATCTGGAAGAAATTATGAACAGTTTTTAACTCCAAGAAACAGCATTAAAGTTATGGTGGCACGATAGGATAGGTGGAATATAGTAGATATAGTAGTTTATGAGAGGGGTCATAATCGCGAAGCAGGAAGAGGAGGGAACGGAACAGTATGTAGGTATAATGATGAAAAGATGGCATCACGGAGCGAGAAGGAGAAAGGATTCCCTCGTAGAAAAAGGTTGATTTGTGTTATATTATTAACTATTCCGATAGACGAGAAGGACGCCCATTACAGAGTGGCTTCCAAAATACTGTGTCAAGGAAGAAACTGAGGAAAGGATGTTGGTGCTAGATTCTGTTGTGGCAATGAGTAGAGAGCGAACATACATACATACATACCGATATACTGATATTTTGCCATCGATACCGGTTTTTAATAACGGACAAAAATTGTACGAGATCCCAATATTGCAAGCTCTACCAACAACCAACACAACCAACACTCTTCAGATGATACCCTCCAGATTTTGTGTAAATATTTTGACCTGTGTAAAGAAATAATCGACTTCTTATTTTCTTTCCACCCATGATTTTATTTTCGATATAATAACCTTGGTCCGTCCATCATACTGGTCCCACCTATCCTGCCATTTATTCATCAGATCTTTCATCATTTTACACTTTTTCCCTCTCCCTAATGGCATAATCACTTTCAACTCGGCAGTCTCTGCAGAGATGGTGCAGTATGCAGATCTGAGCATCTTATAGCACTTATGTGTTAATGCTCTGCTTCATATGAGCACCACATATAGCAAAACCGACGTAACCGGAATAGCCAACATTTCCTTTTTACTGCTTATTGGTCCCCCTACATTTTGCATAACCCTCCTAAATATGTTAACCATCTTCAGAACCTTTTTCTTAGATTTCCTGACATGCGCCGTTATTCTCATGTTCTTATCCAGAAAAACGCCTAAATGTTTTAGTATTGGAGAATTTTTCACTGTTTGATCTTCAATACCTACCTCAATTTTTGGCACCTTTCATCTTCCTTGCGGAAAAAAAACGAAGTGGTGGTCCTCACGTCGTTTTCTTCGAGGTGCCACACTGAGTTTCATTTCAAACAGTTTCCTTATGACTCTTTCGGTTGCGTAACAAGCCATGTTCTCCACGTCATCGCTGTATTTCGTACATATGATAAGTACCAGATCATCGACATATGCCGCTATTCTCACTCCATTCGTAATATCTCATCATAAAATATGTTGACGCTGTTGTTCTCCCCACACTCTTCCTTTCTTCAAGACTCTTCTTTTCTTATTCCAACCCATCAAGCAAAACGAAAAGTATTTCCATCGTCTAAGAGGATCATAAAGCTTTTATAGTAGCTCAGTAAGTTCTAATTCTTAAGCCCCTTCTTTCGTCCATCTTCTTGCCCTGAACCCATATTGGTTCTCACTCAATAATTTTTTATTATCTCTTTCCTCATTCAAAGTATCTCGAATAATGACCTCCAGAAGTTTGGCAATGATATTTTTTAAGAATGCCGACTTATGCGTGAGATTCTAAATTCTTTTTAGGCTACAGTATCAAAACTAGATTTGTCCTTTTCCAAACTTTAGGAAAGATACACTGCAACAAGTACTTGCTATAAAATCTCAGAAACGTTATCTTATTTCCTATAATACTAGCGATCAGTATTTTAGGTGTTGTGTTATTCTTCATGATTATCTTCTCAAGTTCATTCAAGATGAAGAGAGGGATCTACAAGCCTTGAAATGCATCTAGAAGATTTGATCTTGCTTCCAGAAGCCTTGATATTGTTATTAAAAAACTTGACACTGCTTCTAAAAGACATAATACTGGAAGTAGTAGACTTGAAATGTATCCAGAAGAGTTGAGCCTGCTTTGAGAAGACTTGGTACTGCTTGCAGAAGACTTACAATGCTTTCAGAAATCTTGATGCTGCTTGTAAAACTGATGGCAGAAACATTGTAATCATAAAAAAGCAAGATTCTGTTGATATACCATATGAGTCTGTATTGAAAATATTAAATACTATTGCACAAAATGCGAAATCTTAACGTAAGTAGCCCAAAAACTGTTAATGAAACACTAAATACTTTTGGCAGAAAACATTTTTATTACAAAAGACAAGAAACTGTTGATAAAATCTGATTTAGTTTTCAAAATATCAAATGCTATTGGTAAAATATAAAATCTACATATCACAAGTTTAGAAACTTGCAAAACAAGACTAGACACTGCTAATAAAACTGTAAATGGTGCTGGGATAGGACATTTCTGTTCTAATCGAAACATAGACGCTAGATACGTTGGTACTCTGATTGCACAAGCACCCATATAAAATTTTTTATAAATTTATCTGAATTGAATTTATCAATTTCAATTATGTTTTTAATTGCAATGTTCTTTTGAGCGTTTTCTTCTCAATTCAGTCCCAGCATCTGCTGCAAACGTTTCATCAGAGAGATGTAAGTTCATCCCTTATATTTCGAGTATCCCTCATCCTTCGAGGGATTCTTTAAATCACGTTTTGAATATCATCTTAGAGAATCTAGTTCCACTCTTCTACACGAAGAAAGGGCATATCTCTCTGTCACATCTCTGTTGATAAAGCAAAGTTTCGTACATACTTCTGAGCACGTCTTCTTCCCTAAACCATTATTGGGATTACCTGGTATTGAACTTTTTCAACGAAGTTATACCAAGTAAAACTTTCGTCGACTGGAGGATACAAGCTGAATCTCGATTCACTGAATATGATCTCATGCACATTGTAGTCTAATAGCAAGAAGCATCATATCTTGTAGTTGCTGTATTCTGTAATTCTTCCTCAGACGATTTCTCAACTGAATCACTGTATTCCTAGGATAGTGATTTCCTAGGATAGTGGTTAAAACGGACTGATCATCACAAGGTTATATGGTATATCTTAATTCTAACTCAGGTCTTCTGATGGTGCCAGTGTTTCAAAATTTTTGAATGACACAAAGAATACGAACAGCATAACGAGTACTGCATCTATCTTCCACCAAAGTCACACTCTAAACATCTTCTACAAAACTTAAAGATATTTTATGTTTCTAGCAACGACACCAAACGTCGCTAAAATGTTTCCGTCAATATTCTATTTATTATTACTTCAAGAGTGTTAACAATTTAGTATGGGTATTCTTTTGGAAGTATTTGAAGTCTTTTGGAAATAACACCAAGTTTCCTAGAAGCAGTATTAAACCTTCCGGAAACATTTCAAATCTGCTGGAGGTATTGCAAATCTTCAGAAATCATATTTTTGAGGTAATATAAGTTTTTTAGAATCAAGCTTTCCAGAGGCAGTGGTAAATCTTCTGGAAGTAGTTTAAGTCTTTTTGAAACAGAATTAATTGTTCAGGTGACAGTATCCAGTCTTTTGGAATCATTTCAAATGTTCTAGAAGCATCATTAAGTCATTTACAAGCAGTATGAAGCCTTCTGTTTCTCTCTTTTAGAAGCAGAGCGAGTCTTCTAGGAGCATTCCTAATCTTCTGCAAGCAGTATCAAGTCTTCTGGAAACATTTCTGTTCTTTTGGAAGCAGTATCAACCCTTCTGAAAATATTTTTGGTTTTCTAGAAGCATAAATTTATCCATTCAAGTCTTCCAAAGCCAATATTAAGTCTTTTGGTAACATTGCAAATTTTCTGAAAGCAGAATCAAGTGTTCCAGAGAAATGCATCTAGAAGATTTAATCTTGCTTCCAGAAGCTTTGATATTGTTATTAAAAAACTTGACACTGCTTCTAAAAGACATAATACTGGAAGTAGTAGACTTGAAATGTATCCAGAAGAGTTGAGCCTGCTTTGAGAAGACTTGGTACTGCTTGCAGAAGACTTACAATGCTTTCAGAAATCTTGATGCTGCTTGTAAAACTGATGGCAGAAACATTGTAATCATAAAAATGCAAGATTCTGTTGATATACCATATGAGTCTGTATTGAAAATATTAAATACTATTGCACAAAATGCGAAATCTTAACGTAAGTAGCCCAAAAACTGTTAATTAAACACTAAATACTTTTGGCAGAAAACATTTTTATTACAAAAGACAAGAAACTGTTGATAAAATCTGATTTAGTTTTCAAAATATTAAATGCTATTGGTAAAATACACTGCTTATAAAACTGTAAATGGTGCTGGGATAGGACATTTCTGTTCTAAACGAAACATAGACGCTAGATACGTTGGTACTCAGATTGCACAAGCACCCATATCAAACTTTTATAAATTTATCTGAATTGAATTTGTCAATTTCAATTATGTTTTTAATTGCAATGTACTTTTGAGCGTTTTCTTCTCAATTCAGTCCCAGCATCTGCTGCAAACGTTTCATCAGATATGAGAGATGTAAGTTCATCCCTTATATTTCGAGTATCCCTCATCCTTCGAGGGATTCTTTAAATCACGTTTTGAATATCATTTTAGAGAATCTAGTTCCACTCTTCTACACGAAGAAAGGGTATATCTCTCCGTCACATCTCTGTTGATAAAGCAAAGTTTCGTACATACTTCTGAGCACGTCTTCTTCCCTAAACCATTATTGGGATTACCTGGTATTGTACTTTTTCAACGAAGTTATACCAAGTAAAACTTTCGTCGACTGGAGGATACAAACTGAATCTCGATTCACTGAATATGATCTCATGCACATTGTAGTCTAATAGCAAGAAGCATCATATCTTGTAGTTGCTGTATTCTGTAATTCTTCCGATGACTTGCTCAGACGATTTCTCAACTCAATCACTGTAGTATGTTGATTTCCTAGGATAGTGGTTAAAACGGACTGATCATCACAAGGTTATATGGTATATCTTAATTCTAACTCCAGGTCTTCTGATGGTGCCAGTGTTTCAAAATTTTCGAATGACACAAAGAATACGAACAGCATAACGAGTACTGCATCTATCTTCCACCAAAGTCACACTCTAAACATCTTCTACAAAACTTAAAGATATTTTGTGTTTCTAGCAACGACACCAAACGTCGCTAAAATGTTTCCGTCAATATTCTATTTATTATTACTTCAAGAGTGTTAACAATTTAGTATGGGTATTCTTTTGGAAGTATTAGAAGTCTTTTGGAAGTAACACCAAGTTTCCTAGAAGCAGTATTAAACTTAAATATTTTAAAGGTAATATATGTTTTTTAGAAGCAGTATCAAGCTTTCCAGAGGCAGTGGTAAATCTTCTGGAAGTAGTTTAAGTCTTTTGGAAACAGAATTAAGTGTTCAGGTGACAGTATCCAGTCTTTTGGAATCATTTCAAATGTTCTAGAAGCATCATTAAGTCATTTACAAGCAGTATGAAGCCTTCTGTTTCTCTCTTTTGGAAGCAGAGCGAGTCTTCTAGGAGCATTCCTAATCTTCTGCAAGCAGTATCAAGCCTTCTGGAAACATTTCTGTTCTTTTGGAAGCAGTATCAACCCTTCTGAAAATATTTTTGGTTTTCTAGAAGCATAAATTTTTTCATTCACGTCTTCCAAAGCCAATATTAAGTCTTTTGGTAACATTGCAAATTTTCTGAAAGCAGAATCAAGTGTTCCAGAGATAGTATCCAAACAGATAGTATCCAGACAGTCTTTTGAAAATATTGTTGGTCTTTTAGAAGCAGTATCAAAAAACATTTAGTTTCTAAAATCTTAAAATCCAAACTACCAGTAATCGGCCCTAAATGCAATATAATTAAGTCAATAAATTTCCACAAGTTACTCTATAAATTTATCAATAGAATCATATATAAACTTATTTCCCATTTTAGTTATGGTCCTTTTAACTTTTATAGCAGTCCAAATACTAATAGCAAGTCCTTTATTTATGGTATACATGTTTCTAGCATCATACACAAGGCGATCATACATCCGTTTTTGGGATTGCGTCCCTTTAATGAAAGGTTTAGGATATTGCATCGCATTAAGCAACGTATTCGCGGAAACATTCAACATCAGCTTTATCGGACTCGCCATGTACTACTTATACCTTCTGATTATAAACAGAGATATACCATGGAAGGATTGCAATTTTCCCGGGGCACATAAAGATTGTATAGCAGTTACGGATTCTAATGAAAAATTTTCGCACACTAAAAAGTGTTGTGTGACCCAAAAATGCGGCCAAAGAAATTTGAGTGAAAATTCGGCTAAATATGCTTCTTTAGATTTCTATATGTCGTTTGTTATTGAGGAAGGATATGGAGAGGAACCGTTACATTATAATGTATTGGTTCATTGGTCGATTGCGGTTGTGATTGTATGGATGATTTTGTATTTTTTTATGTTGCTCGGATTGAGGAATTTTCGAAAATTATTTTGGCTCGTTGATATTTTGTTTCTTATCACCGTGATTCCGGCTGTTATTTTGACGATTTATTTAAGTCCCGGATATGAGGTTATGGACGAAATGGAAGCAAGTTTAAAGAATATTTTAAATTCGGAGGTAACTGTTAATATTTTTATTTATTATATACAATATGTCCCTGAATTAAGTTACAAAGAGGGAAAATTTTTATTTCATTCTTGATGGAGTTTTACATAATTAGTAATTCCAGCTTAAGTTATTAAAGTTAAAGCACGAGTTATACATCAAATTAAAGCTAAAGATCTAATTATCACTCTTAAAAAAAGAAAATGTTTCAATCCAACAAATAAAAGCTCGACGATTTTTTGAATTAAGCGATTGCGTTTAGGGGATAAATTAAATAATTTTTATTAAAAAGATCATTTCCGGTATATTTATAAAAAATGTGGAATGAGCTATATACCAAATTAAAGCTTTAATCTTCAACTTTAATCCCACTTAAAAGCGCTTTTTCGATTTTTTATTCAAAAAAGATATAATTTATTAAAATTGGAGCTTAAATTTGATTTTTTTGAAATTAATTTTGATGGAGTTTTACATAATTAATAATTCCAGCTTAAGTTATTAAAGTTAAAGCACGAGTTATACATCAAATTAAAGCTAAAGCTCTAATTATCACTCTTAAAGAAAGAAAATGTTTCAATCCAACAAATAAAAGCTCGACGATTTTTTGAATGTTGCGATTGCGTTTAGGAGATAAATTAAATAATTTTCATTAAAAAGATCATTTCCGGTTTATTTATTAAAAATGTGGAATGAGCTATACACCAAATTAAAGCTTTAATCTTCAACTTTAATCCAACTTAAAAGCGCTTTTTCGATTTCTTATTCAAAAAAGATATAATTTATTAAAGTTGGAGCTTAATTTTGATTTTTTTAGAAATTAATTTTGATGGAGTTTTACATAATTAATAATTCAAGCTTAAGTTATTGAAGTTAAAGAACGAGTTATACATCAAATTAAAGCTAAAGCTCTAATTATCACTCTTAAAAAAAGAAAATGTTTCAATCCAACAAATAAAAGCTCGACGATTTTTTGAATTAAGCGATTGCGTTTAGGGGATAAATTAAATAATTTTTATTAAAAAGATCATTTCCGGTATATTTATAAAAAATGTGGAATGAGCTATATACCAAATTAAAGCTTTAATCTTCAACTTTAATCCCACTTAAAAGCGCTTTTTCGATTTTTTATTCAAAAAAGATATAATTTATTAAAATTGGAGCTTAAATTTGATTTTTTTGAAATTAATTTTGATGGAGTTTTACATAATTAATAATTCCAGCTTAAGTTATTAAAGTTAAAGCACGAGTTATACATCAAATTAAAGCTAAAGCTCTAATTATCACTCTTAAAGAAAGAAAATGTTTCAATCCAACAAATAAAAGCTCGACGATTTTTTGAATGTTGCGATTGCGTTTAGGAGATAAATTAAATAATTTTCATTAAAAAGATCATTTCCGGTTTATTTATTAAAAATGTGGAATGAGCTATACACCAAATTAAAGCTTTAATCTTCAACTTTAATCCCACTTAAAAGCGCTTTTTCGATTTCTTATTCAAAAAAGATATAATTTATTAAAGTTGGAGCTTAATTTTGATTTTTTTAGAAATTAATATTGATGGAGTTTTACATAATTAATAATTCTAGCTTAAGTTATTGAAGTTAAAGCACGAGTTACACATCAAATTAAAGCTAAAGCTCTAATTATCACTCTTAAAAAAAGAAAATGTTTCAATCCAACAAATAAAAGCTCGACGATTTTTTGAATTAAGCGATTGCGTTTAGGGGATAAATTAAATAATTTTTATTAAAAAGATCATTTCCGGTTTATTTATTAAAAATGTGGAATGAGCTATACACCAAATTAAAGCTTTAATCTTCAACTTTAATCCAACTTAAAAGCGCTTTTTCGATTTCTTATTCAAAAAAGATATAATTTATTAAAGTTGGAGCTTAATTTTGATTTTTTTAGAAATTAATTTTGATGGAGTTTTACATAATTAATAATTCAAGCTTAAGTTATTGAAGTTAAAGAACGAGTTATACATCAAATTAAAGCTAAAGCTCTAATTATCACTCTTAAAAAAAGAAAATGTTTCAATCCAACAAATAAAAGTTCGACGATTTTTTGAATTAAGCGATTGCGTTTAGGGGATAAATTAAATAATTTTTATTAAAAAGATCATTTCCGGTTTATTTATTAAAAATGTGGAATGAGCTATACACCAAATTAAAGCTTTAATCTTCAACTTTAATCACACTTAAAAGCGCTTTTTCGATTTCTTTTTCAAAAAAGATATAATTTATTAAAGTTGGAGCTTAATTTTGATTTTTTTAGAAATTAATATTGATGGAGTTTTACATAATTAATAATTCTAGCTTAAGTTATTGAAGTTAAAGTACGAGTTATACATCAAATTAAAGCTAAAGCTCTAATTATCACTCTTAAAAAAAGAAAATGTTTCAATCCAACAAATAAAAGCTCGACGATTTTTAAAATTAAGCGATTGCGTTTAGGGGATAAATTAAATAATTTCTATTAAAAAGACCATTTCAGGTGTATTTATAAAAAATGTGGAATGAGCTATACACCAAATTAAAGCTTTAATCTTCAACTTTAATCCCACTTAAAAGCGCTTTTTCGATTTCTTATTCAAAAAAGATATAATTTATTAAAGTTGGAGCTTAATTTTGATTTTTTTAGAAATTAATTTTGATGGAGTTTTACATAATTAATAATTCAAGCTTAAGTTATTGAAGTTAAAGAACGAGTTATACATCAAATTAAAGCTAAAGCTCTAATTATCACTCTTAAAAAAAGAAAATGTTTCAATCCAACAAATAAAAGCTCGACGATTTTTTGAATTAAGCGATTGCGTTTAGGGGATAAATTAAATAATTTTTATTAAAAAGATCATTTCCGGTTTATTTATTAAAAATGTGGAATGAGCTATACACCAAATTAAAGCTTTAATCTTCAACTTTAATCCAACTTAAAAGCGCTTTTTCGATTTCTTATTCAAAAAAGATATAATTTATTAAAGTTGGAGCTTAATTTTGATTTTTTTAGAAATTAATTTTGATGGAGTTTTACATAATTAATAATTCAAGCTTAAGTTATTGAAGTTAAAGAACGAGTTATACATCAAATTAAAGCTAAAGCTCTAATTATCACTCTTAAAAAAAGAAAATGTTTCAATCCAACAAATAAAAGCTCGACGATTTTTTGAATTAAGCGATTGCGTTTAGGGGATAAATTAAATAATTTTTATTAAAAAGATCATTTCCGGTTTATTTATTAAAAATGTGGAATGAGCTATACACCAAATTAAAGCTTTAATCTTCAACTTTAATCACACTTAAAAGCGCTTTTTCGATTTCTTTTTCAAAAAAGATATAATTTATTAAAGTTGGAGCTTAATTTTGATTTTTTTAGAAATTAATATTGATGGAGTTTTACATAATTAATAATTCTAGCTTAAGTTATTGAAGTTAAAGTACGAGTTATACATCAAATTAAAGCTAAAGCTCTAATTATCACTCTTAAAAAAAGAAAATGTTTCAATCCAACAAATAAAAGCTCGACGATTTTTAAAATTAAGCGATTGCGTTTAGGGGATAAATTAAATAATTTCTATTAAAAGGACCATTTCAGGTGTATTTATAAAAAATGTGGAATGAGCTATACACCAAATTAAAGCTTTAATCTTCAACTTTAATCCCACTTAAAAGCGCTTTTTCGATTTCTTATTCAAAAAAGATATAATTTATTAAAGTTGGAGCTTAATTTTGATTTTTTTAGAAATTAATTTTGATGGAGTTTTACATAATTAATAATTCAAGCTTAAGTTATTGAAGTTAAAGAACGAGTTATACATCAAATTAAAGCTAAAGCTCTAATTATCACTCTTAAAAAAAGAAAATGTTTCAATCCAACAAATAAAAGCTCGACGATTTTTTGAATTAAGCGATTGCGTTTAGGGGATAAATTAAATAATTTTTATTAAAAAGATCATTTCCGGTTTATTTATTAAAAATGTGGAATGAGCTATACACCAAATTAAAGCTTTAATCTTCAACTTTAATCCCACTTAAAAGCGCTTTTTCGATTTCTTATTCAAAAAAGATATAATTTATTAAAGTTGGAGCTTAATTTTGATTTTTTTAGAAATTAATTTTGATGGAGTTTTACATAATTAATAATTCAAGCTTAAGTTATTGAAGTTAAAGAACGAGTTATACATCAAATTAAAGCTAAAGCTCTAATTATCACTCTTAAAAAAAGAAAATGTTTCAATCCAACAAATAAAAGCTCGACGATTTTTTGAATTAAGCGATTGCGTTTAGGGGATAAATTAAATAATTTTTATTAAAAAGATCATTTCCGGTTTATTTATTAAAAATGTGGAATGAGCTATACACCAAATTAAAGCTTTAATCTTCAACTTTAATCCCACTTAAAAGCGCTTTTTCGATTTCTTATTCAAAAAAGATATAATTTATTAAAGTTGGAGCTTAATTTTGATTTTTTTAGAAATTAATTTTGATGGAGTTTTACATAATTAATAATTCAAGCTTAAGTTATTGAAGTTAAAGAACGAGTTATACATCAAATTAAAGCTAAAGCTCTAATTATCACTCTTAAAAAAAGAAAATGTTTCAATCCAACAAATAAAAGCTCGACGATTTTTTGAATTAAGCGATTGCGTTTAGGGGATAAATTAAATAATTTTTATTAAAAAGATCATTTCCGGTTTATTTATTAAAAATGTGGAATGAGCTATACACCAAATTAAAGCTTTAATCTTCAACTTTAATCACACTTAAAAGCGCTTTTTCGATTTCTTTTTCAAAAAAGATATAATTTATTAAAGTTGGAGCTTAATTTTGATTTTTTTAGAAATTAATTTTGATGGAGTTTTACATAATTAATAATTCAAGCTTAAGTTATTGAAGTTAAAGAACGAGTTATACATCAAATTAAAGCTAAAGCTCTAATTATCACTCTTAAAAAAAGAAAATGTTTCAATCCAACAAATAAAAGCTCGACGATTTTTTGAATTAAGCGATTGCGTTTATGGGATAAATTAAATAATTTTTATTAAAAAGACCATTTCCGGTGTATATATAAAAAATGTGGATTGAGCTATACACCAAATTAAAGCTTTAATCTTCAACTTTAATCCCACTTAAAAGCGCTTTTTCGATTTCTTATTCAAAAAAGATATAATTTATTAAAGTTGAAGCTTAAATTTGATTTTTTTAGAAATTAATTTTGATGGAGTTTTACATAATTAATAATTCAAGCTTAAGTTATTGTAGTTAAAGCACGAGTTATACATCAAATTTAAGCTAAAGCTCTAATTATCACTCTTAAAAAAAGAAAATGTTTCAATCCAACAAATAAAAGCTCGACGATTTTTTGAATTAAGCGATTGCGTTTAGGGGATAAATTAAATAATTTTTATTAAAAAGACCATTTCCGGTGTATTTATAAAAAATGTGGAATGAGCTATACACCAAATTAAAGCTTTAGTCTTCAACATTAATCCCACTTAAAAGCGCTTTTTCGATTTCTTATTCAAAAAAGATATAATTTATTAAAGTTGGTGCTTAATTTTGAGTTTTTTAGAAATTAATTTTGATGGAGTTTTACATAATTAACAATTCAAGCTTAAGTTATTGTAGTTAAAGCACGAGTTATACATCAAATTAAAGCTAAAGCTCTAATTATCACTCTTAAAGAAAGAAAATGTTTCAATCCAACAAATAAAAGCTCGACGATTTTTTGAATTAAGCGATTGCGTTTAGGGGATAAATTAAATAATTTTTATTAAAAAGACCATTTCCGGTGTATTTATAAAAAATGTGGAATGAGCTATACACCAAATTAAAGCTTTAATCTTCAACTTTAAACCCACTTAAAAGCGCTTTTTCGATTTCTTATTCAAAAAAGATATAATTTATTAAAGTTGGAGCTTAATTTTGATTTTTTTAGAAATTAATTTTGATGGAGTTTAACATAATTAATAATTCCAGCTTAAGTTATTGAAGTTAAAGCACGAGTTATACATCAAATTAAAGCTAAAGCTCTAATTATCACTCTTAAAAAAAGAAAATGTTTCAATCCAACAAATAAAAGCTCGACGATTTTTTGAATTAAGCGATTGTGTTTAGGAGATAAATTAAATAATTTTCATTAAAAAGATCATTTCCGGTTTATTTATTAAAAATGTGGAATGAGCTATACCCCAAATTGAAGCTTTAATCTTCAACTTTAATCCCACTTAAAAGCGCTTTTTCGATTTCTTATTCAAAAAAGATATAATTTATTAAAGTTGGTGCTTAATTTTGATTTTTTTAGAAATTAATTTTGATGGAGTTTTACATAATTAATAATTCAGGCTTAAGTTATTAAAGTTAAAACACGAGTTATACATCAAATTAAAGCTAAATCTCGAATTATCACTCTTAAAAAAAGAAAATGTTTCAATCCAACGAATAAAAGCTCGACGATTTTTTAAATAAAGCGATTGCGTTTAGGAGATAAATTAAATAATTTTCATTAAAAAGATCATTTCCGGTGTATTTATAAAAAATGTGGAATGCGCTATACACCAAATTAAAGCTTTAATCTTCAACTTTAATCCCACTTAAAAGCGCTTTTTCGATTTCTTATTCAAAAAAGATATAATTTATTAAAATTGGTGCTTAATTTTGATATTTTAGAAATTAATTTTGATGGAGTTTTACATAATTAATAATTCTAGCTTAAGTTATTGAAGTTAAAGCACGAGTTATACATCAAATTAAAGCTAAAGCTCGAATAATTACTCTTAAAACAAGAAAATGTTTCAATCCAACAAATAAAAGCTCGACGATTTTTTGAATGTTGCGATTGCGTTTAGGGAATAAATTAAATAATTTTCATTAAAAAGATCATTTCCGGTTTATTTATTAAAAATGTGGGATGAGCTATACACCACATTAAAGCTTTAATCTTCAACTTTAATCCCACTTAACAGCGCTTTTTCGATTTCTTATTTAAAAAAGATATAATTTATTAAAGTTGGTGCTTAATTTTGATTTTTTTTAGAAATTAATTTGATGGAGTTTTACATAATTCATAATTCAAGCTTAAGTTATTGAAGTTAAAGCACGAGTTATACATCAAATTAAAGCTAAAGCTCTAATTATCACTCGTAAAAAAAGAAAATGTTTCAATCCAACAAATAAAAGCTCAACGATTTTAAAAATTAAGCGATTGCGTTTAGGGGATAAATTAAATAATTTTTATTAAAAAGACCATTTCCGGTGTATTTCTAAAAAATGTGGAATGAGCTATACACGAAATTAAAGCTTTAATCTTCAACTTTAATCCCACTTAAAAGCGCTTTTTCGATTTCTTATTCAAAAAAGATATAATTTATTAAAGTTGGAGCTTAAATTTGATTTTTTTAGAAATTAATTTTGATGGAGTTTTACATAATTAACAATTCAAGCTTATGTTATTGAAGTTAAAGCACGAGTTATACATCAAATTAAAGCTAAAGCTCCAATTATGATTCTCAAAAGAAGAAAATATTTCAATTCGATAAATAAAAGCTGGACGATTTTTTGAATTTTTTCAAAAATAACATACATGTTTGTGGAAATTCAGATATGATTTATGACACATTAATTAACAATAAGATTAACTTTAAGCAGTTCTTTATTTCACCTCATTATCTCAATTCGTTCTTAAGATACAACTCTTTAAAGTGTGTTCTTCAAATATATCATAATCAAACATGTTGGGTTGGATTAAAAAAATCATAACAACCATATTTGTAGGAAATAAGAAATTATTTATGACGCATTAATTAATCATAAAATAAGCTTTAAAATGATCTTTGTTTTATCTTAATATCTAAATTCGTTCTTAAGATACAACATTCTAAATTTTATTCTTCACATTTTTAATAATTAAACATATTTGATTGAATTTAAAGAGTCATAACATCCATGTTTGTACGAAGTAAGAAATGAAGTATGACACTATTAATTAATCATAGAATAAGCTTTAAAATAATTTTAGTTTCATCTTAATATTTTAATTCGTTCTTGACATACACCCCTTTAAATTTTATTCTTATATCCACAACAATCAAACATGTTAAATTGGGTTTAAAAGCACAACATTCATAATTATAAGAAATTAGAAGTTATTTATGGTTTATTAATTTCCAATTCAGCTATAAACGTTTTGATGATAAAGCACGTATATTGAACTAAGTCTTGATACTGTTACAAAACTTCCAATAAAACATTAAAAACACATCATTCTTTAACATTTCTTAGATGGAATCGGTTTCAAATTCAAACAACAAGTTATACATCATTTGGAAGAGGAAGATTCAACCTTCAATTTGATATACAAGTCATTTTTTCATTTCCAAAAATAAAATCCCCACCATCTTCCAAACTTTATCATCATTTTCGTAATTGTATTAAAACATCAAAAACATATCATTCTTAAACATCTCTTAAGTGAAATCGATTTGGGATTGAAACACCGAGTTATACATCATTTTAAAGAAGAAGATTGTGTCTTCAATTTGGTATGCAAGTCATTTCTTCATTTTCAAAAATGAGACCCCTACGATTTGTCAAACCTCATCGTTTTCATTCTAATTCCACTAAAACGTCTAAAACATATCATCGTTTAACATTTTTTTGGTGCAATCGATTTCATACTGAAACAACGACCTATATATCATTTTAAAGAGAAAGATTCAGCCTTCAATTTGGTATGCAAGTCATTTCTTCATTTACAAAAATAAGATCCCCACGATCTTTCAAACTGTATCATTACTTTCGTAATTCCATTAAAACATCAAAATCATATCATTCTTAAACATCTCTTAGGTTGAATCGATTTGGGACTGAAATATTGAGTTATACATCATATTAAAGAAAAAGATTGTATCTTTAATTTGGTATGCAAGTCATTTCTTCATTTTCAAAAATGAGACCCTTACGATTTGTCAAACCTCATCGTTTTCATTTTAATTCCACTAAAACGTCTAAAACATATCATCGTTTAACATTTTTTTGGTGCAATCGATTTCATACTGAAACAACGACCTATATATCATTTTAAAGAGAAAGATTCAGCCTTCAATTTGGTATGCAAGTCATTTCTTCATTTACAAAAATAAGATCCCCACGATCTTTCAAACTGTATCATTACTTTCGTAATTCCATTAAAACATCAAAATCATATCATTCTTAAACATCTCTTAGGTTGAATCGATTTGGGACTGAAATATTGAGTTATACATCATATTAAAGAAAAAGATTGTATCTTTAATTTGGTATGCAAGTCATTTCTTCATTTTCAAAAATGAGACCCTTACGATTTGTCAAACCTCATCGTTTTCATTTTAATTCCACTAAAACGTCTAAAACATATCATCGTTTAACATTTTTTTGGTGCAATCGATTTCATACTGAAACAACGACCTATATATCATTTTAAAGAGAAAGATTCAGCCTTCAATTTGATATACAAGTAATTTTTTTATTTTCGAAAATAAGATCCCCACGATCTTTCAAACTTTATCATCATTTTCGTAATTCTATTAAAACATTAAAATCATATCATTTTTAAATATCTCTTAAGTGAAATCGATTTGAGATTGAAACATTGAGTTATACATCATTTTAAAGAAAAAGATTGTATCTTCAATTTGGTATGCAAGTTATTTCTTCATTTTCAAAAATGAGACCCCTATGATATATCAAATCTCATCGTTTTCATTTTCATTCCACTAAAACGTCTAAAACATATCATCGTTTAACATTTTTTTTTGGTGCAATCGATGCATATTAAAACAACGACTTATACATCATTATAAAGAGGAAGATTCAGCGTTCAATTTGATATACAAGTCATTTTTTTATTTTCAAAAATAAGATCCCCACGATCTTTTAAACTTTATCATTATTTTCGTAATTCTATTAAAACATCAAAATCATATCATTCTTAAACATCTCTTAAGTGGAATCGATTTGGGATTGAAACATCGAGTTATACATCATTTTAAAGAAAAAGATTGTATCTTCAATTTGGTATGCAAATCTTTTCTTCATTTTCAAAAATGAGACCCCTACGATATATCAAATCTCATCGTTTTCATTTTAATTCCACTAAAACGTCTAAAACATATCATCGTTTAAAATTTTTTTTGGTGCATTCGATTTCATATTGAAACAACGACTCATGCATCGTTTTAAAGAGGAAGATTCAGCCTTTAATTTGATATACAAGTCATTTCTTCATTTTCAAAAATAAGATCCCCAAGATCTTTCAAACCTTATCATTATTTTCGTAATTGTATTAAAACATCAAAAACATATCATCCTTAAACATCTCTTAAATGGAATCGATTTGGGATCGAAAACCGAGTTATACATCATTTTAAAGAAAAAGATTGTATCTTTAATTTGGTATGCAAATCATTTCTTCATTTTCAAAAATGAGATCCCTACGATTTGTCAAACCTCATCGGTTTCATTTTAATTCCACTAAAACGTCTAAAACATATCATCGTTTAAAATTTTTTTTGGTGCATTCGATTTCATATTGAAACAACGACTCATACATCGTTTTAAAGAGGAAGATTCAGCCTTTAATTTGATATACAAGTCATTTCTTCATTTTCAAAAATAAGATCCCCACGATCTTTCAAACCTTATCATTATTTTCGTAATTGTGTTAAAACATCAAAAACATATCATCCTTAAACATCTCTTAAGTGGAATCGATTTGGGATTGAAACACCAAGTTATACATCATTTTAAAAAAGAAGATTGTATCTTCAATTTGGTATGCAAGTCATTTCTTCATTTTCAAAAATAAGACCCCTACTATGTATCAAATTTCATCGTTTTCATTCAGTAAACCGTCAAAGACACAGCGTACATTAACATTTCTTAAATGAAATCGATTCCATATTGAAGCAACGACTTATACATCATTTTAAAGAGGAAGATTCAGCCTTCAATTTGATATACAAGTCATTTCTTCATTTACAAAAATAAGATCCCCACGATCTTTCAAACTTTATCATTATTTTCGTAATTCTATTAAAACATCAAAAACATATCATCCTTAAACATCTTTTAAGTGGAATCGATTTGGGATTGAAACACCGAGTTATACATCATTTTAAAGAAAAAGATTGTATCTTCAATTTGGTATGCAAGTCATTTCTTCATTTTCAAAAATGAGATCCCTACGATATATCAAATCTCATCGTTTTCATTTTAATTCCACTAAAACGT
Source organism: Onthophagus sagittarius (assembly GCA_036711965.1). NCBI lineage: Eukaryota > Metazoa > Arthropoda > Insecta > Coleoptera > Scarabaeidae > Onthophagus > Onthophagus sagittarius. The sequence continues at coordinate 91,915,961 of JASERS010000001.1, read as the reverse complement.
CTAAAACATATCATCGTTTAAAATTTTTTTTGGTGCAATCGATTTCATATTGAAACAACGACTCATACATCGTTTTAAAGAGGAAGGTTCAGCCTTCAATTTGATATACAAGTCATATTTTCATTTACAAAAATAAGATCCCCACGATCTTTCAAACTGTACCATCATTTTCGTAATTCCACTAAAACATCAAAATCATATCATTCTTAAACATCTCTTAAATGGAATCGATTTGGGATTGAAACACTGAGTTATACATCATTTTAAAGAAAAAGATTGTATCTTCAATTTGGTATGCAAGTCATTCCTTCATTTTCAAAAATGAGACCCCTACGATTTGTCAAACCTCATCGTTTTCATTTTAATTCCACTAAAATGTCTAAAACATATCATCGTTTAAAATTTTTTTTGGTGCAATCGATTCATATTGAAACAACGACTTATACATCATTTTAAAGAGGAAGATTAAGCCTTTAATTTGATATACAAGTCATTTCTTCATTTTCAAAAATAGGATCCCCACGATCTTTCAAATTTTATCATTATTTTCGTAATTCCATTAAAACATCACAATCATATCATTCTTAAACATCTCTTAAGTGGAATCGATTTGGGATTGAAACATTGAGTTATACATCATATTAAAGAAAAAGATTGTATCTTCAATTTGGTATGCAAGTCATTTCTTCATTTTCAAAAATGAGACCCCTACGATATATCAAATCTCATCGTTTTCATTTTAATTCCACTAAAACGTCTAAAACATATCATCGTTTAACATTTTTTTGGTGCAATCGATTTCATATTGAAACAACGACTTATACATCGTTTTAAAGAGGAAGATTCAGCCTTCAATTTGATATGCAAGTCATTTCTTCATTTACAAAAATAAAATCCCCACGATCTTTCAAACTGTATCATTACTTTCGTAATTCCATTAAAACATCAAAATCATATCATTCTTAAACATCTCTTAGGTTGAATCGATTTGGGACTGAAACATTGAGTTATACATCATATTAAAGAAAAAGATTGTATCTTTAATTTGGTATGCAAGTCATTTCTTCATTTTCAAAAATGAGACCCCTACGATTTGTCAAACCTCATCGTTTTCATTTTAATTCCACTAAAACGTCTAAAACATATCATGGTTTAACATTTTTTTGGTGCAATCGATTTCATATTGAAACAACGACTCATACATCGTTTTAAAGAGGAAGATTCAGCCTTCAATTTGATGTACAAACCTTTTCTTCATTTACAAAAATAAGATCCCCACGATCTTTCAAACTTTATCATTATTTTCGTAATTCTATTAAAACATCAAAAACATATCATCCTTAAACATCTTTTAAGTGGAATCGATTTGGGATTGAAACACCGAGTTATACATCATTTTAAAGAAAAAGATTGTATCTTCAATTTGGTATGCAAGTCATTTCTTCATTTTCAAAAATGAGACCACTACGATATATCAAATCTCATCGTTTTCATTTTAATTCCACTAAAACGTCTAAAACATATCATCGTTTAACATTTTTTTGGTGCAATCGATTCATATTGAAACAATGACTTATACATCATTTTAAAGAGGAAGATTCAGCCTTCAATTTCATATACAAGTCATTTCTTCATTTTTAAAAATTAGATCCCCATGATTTTTCAAACTTTATCATTATTTTCGTAGTTCCACTAAGAACATCAAAAACACATCATCGTTTAACAGTTCTTAAGTAGAATTGATTTCAAATTGAAGTAATGAGTTATACATCATTTTAAAGAAGAAGATTGTATCTTCAATTTGGTATGCAAATCATTTCTTCATCTTCAAAAATAAAAATGTTAAAAAATAATAAAATTAAACTAATTATAACATGATTTAAACAGATTTTGGATGCTTGAAAAAGGCCAAACATTTAGATTTTTGTCTTAAAATTGGTAATGGTAATAAATTTATTGCATTTTCTGAATAGCATTAAAATCGAATCAACAATACAACTTTTCTTCCTCTTTATATTAACCCTCTTTATATTATTAACTCTAACTATAAACATTTTAATATTCAGATGTGGTTAGATTTCGTCGCCCATTACCTACACAACGAAATTCCCAGCGACATTATAGCTTTAAGTGCCCTTTCATTACCAGTTGTAAGCACCACGAGCGATACAGTTATTATATTCACTTGCAAAATTGTATGGGGCGCAATAAGCGTCGTTTGGGCATCAATAACGGGCAAATTCATTCAAAACCATTATAAAATTAAAGATGATGTTTGTATTATGGTTAGAGGTGATTATAGAATTATTTTTTATGATTCATATTTCTCAAAAAATTATTTCTTTTCAATTTTAGGCGATTATTTATTCTTCGTTATGTTACCGGATCTTTTATCTTGGAGTACGGGAGGATACAAAATAGTTATTATTTACTTCATGATAATAATAATTTGGAATTTGTGTCTTAGTATTTGCATCGTAACCAACGCAGTTGAAGCAATGTCTGAAGAGGTACCATTGGTGAATAAATATAGGGCATTAGTTGGGTTTGGTTTTTTTGTGTTGGTTTGTGCGTTTAATATAAATTTGTTGCGACCAAATTTTGTGGAATCTTATTGGTATTTATCTTTTTAAAAAAAAATATTTATAACAATTTTAAATTCTTATTTAGGGCTTATCTCGGTTACACTTTCCCAGCCATAATCGCAACCGAATTATTAGCCGCGTGGGTTGGAATGTTTATTTATTCGATTCAAAAAATCACCGATGATTATCATTTCACATTCGGCGAAAAAATAGGAACATTTTGGATAATGGGATTAAAAATAGGAACGATCGCTTTTTGCGTAAAATATCTCCAAATCACTTAAATCAAACTAAATTAATTTTAAATTTTTAGGTTTTATTAAAACTCCTTTACGATCAACGATTATTCACAGATCACGGATCAATCTGCTTATATTGCGCCTTATTATGGCCGTTACCCGTTGGAATGTGCGTGATGTGCTTAAGATATTATATGAGACTTAATAAGAGCCTTTTGGACTCTACGAAAGAATGGGGCCCACCTACGAAAAGAAAAAGGCACGCGAGAGCTTTTTTCGATGCCACGCGCGAGCTTAAATATCGAACGAATGTGCAAAGGTGCAAACATCATTGTTTAATTCGCAGTTTTGCTATTAAACGAGAGATTAAATTTTGGCAATCAAAATATGATATCGTCCTGGTACATTTAAAAGAAGAAAATGTGGAGTTGTTGAAATTACAAAATTATAGGTCTGATACTTCTTTTGACTCTATGAATTAATTTATGAATGTATACAAATGAAAATTGAATATATAGAAATTAAAATTTGAATTTAACGCAAAACTCGGTTTATTTATTTACATTTTTTGCGAAAATGATAATATGTACAAATTGGATTAGTGATAGAAAGTATTAAACTTAAAGCGTATACGATGATAGGAACAACCAAAACCAAATCAATTTAATACACCCAACTCAAACCACTCTCTTCTTAGAATCATTCTGCAAAATATAATCACATCTAGCATCTTTTGAGCTTGAGCGTTTTGACTTCAATTCCTTTCAGTTCGAAAGTTACATCTCTGTTTGGGTGATTTCCTTTACACTGTAATACTTGGATTTGTGATAAATGTATCATGACATTCTTCTCACGCAGCTCCACAATTCCGGATAACTCTCATCTTGTAATCTTTTTCACCAATTTTTATTTTCAGGTTTTCTCGTTTCCCCTTTTACGGAAATTCATCACAGATTGAAATAATAGAACGAAAAACCGATTTTCGAAATAAATTTTTATGTATCAGATACCTTAATTCCAAACCACCCACTTCGAATAAGAGGATATTCATTAAAATTTTTAACATCATATTTGTAGGGAAGAAATCAATCAGGTTTTTGACGAGGTCAACAATCAACATGAACATAAAGATGGCTATACTTCTCATTGTAAATATTTCTCATCGATGACGTACTTAAAGATACCGATGATTCCGAAATAATCTGCACCTTAATTTACCAAAATTGTTGATGGTTTTATCTAAATTGAAGATTATCATCATCTTCCACTATTTTTTAAATTTTGATGTATCATTCAAGTTTTTTACCCAATTCAGTATTAGAATCTGCTGTGATTGTTTTTCTGACAACATGTATTTTGAATTGAGATTTAATACTGCTTCTAGGAGACTAGATACTGCTTCTAGAAAGATTGAAATGTTTCCAGAAGACTTGCACTACTTCCAGAAGATTAGATACTGGTTGTAGAAGACATGAAATGGTTTCAAAAGACTTGACACTGCCTCTGAAAAACTTGAACTACTTTTAGAAGACTTGATATGCTTCTAGAAAACTAGTAAGTGCTTCCAGAAGACTTGATATTGCTTAAAGAGGATTTGATACTGGTTACAGCAAACTTGAAACACTTCCAAAATACTTGATACTGCCTCTGGAAAGCTTGTAAGTGCTCCTAGAAGATATGATATTGCTCCCATAGGATTTGATTTTGGTTATGAAATACTTGAAATACTTCCAAAACACTTGATACTTCCTCTAGAAAACTTGTAAGTATTTTTAGAAGACTTGATATTGCTTGCACAGGATTTGATGCTGGTTATGGAATACTTGAAATACTTCCAAAATACTTGGTATTGCCTCTGGAGAACTTGTAAGTGCTTCTAGAAGACTTGATATTGCTTCCAGAAGATTTGATACAAGTTATTGAATATTTGAAATACTTCAAAAACACTTGATACTGTTTCTGGAAAACTTGTAAATGCTTCTAGAGGACTTGATATTGCTTGCACAGGACTTGATGCTGGTTATGGAATACTTGAAATGCTTCCAAAATACTTGATACTGCCTCTGGAAAACTTGTAAGTGCTTCTAGAAGACTTGATATTGCTTATACAGGATTTGATGCTGGTTATGGAATACTTGAAATGCTTCCAAAATACTTGATACTGCCTCTGGAAAACTTGTAAGTGCTTCTAGAAGACTTGATATTGCTTATACAGGATTTGATGCTGGTTATGGAATACTTGAAATGCTTCCAAAATACTTGATACTGCCTCAGGAAAGCTTGTAGGTGGTCTTAGAAGATATGATATTGCTATCATAGGATTTGATTCTGGTTATAGAATACTTGAAATACTTCCAAAACACTTGATATTTCTTTTAGAAAACTTGTAAGTGCTTCTAGAAGACTTGATATTGCTTCCAGAAGATTTGATACAAGTTATTGAATATTTGAAATACTTCAAAAACACTTGATACTGTTTCTGGAAAACTTGTAAATGCTTCTAGAAGACTTGGTATTGCTTGCACAGGACTTGATGCTGGTTATGGAATACTTGAAATGCTTCCAAAATACTTGATTCTGCCTCTGGAAAACTTGTAAGTGCTTCTAGAAGACTTGATATTGCTTATACAGGATTTGATGCTGGTTATGGAATACTTGAAATGCTTCCAAAATACTTGATACTGCCTCAGGAAAGCTTGTAGGTGGTCTTAGAAGATATGATATTGCTATCATATGATTTGATTCTGGTTATAGAATACTTGAAATACTTCCAAAACACTTGATATTTCTTTTAGAAAACTTGTAAGTGCTTCTAGAAGACTTGATATTGCTTCCAGAAGATTTGATACAAGTTATTGAATATTTGAAATACTTCAAAAACACTTGATACTGTTTCTGGAAAACTTGTAAATGCTTCTAGAAGACTTGGTATTGCTTGCACAGGACTTGATGCTGGTTATGGAATACTTGAAATGCTTCCAAAATACTTGATTCTGCCTCTGGAAAACTTGTAAGTGCTTCTAGAAGACTTGATATTGTTTATACAGGATTTGATGCTGGTTATGGAATACTTGAAATGCTTCCAAAATACTTGATACTGCCTCAGGAAAGCTTGTAGGTGGTCTTAGAAGATATGATATTGCTATCATAGGATTTGATTCTGGTTATAGAATACTTGAAATACTTCTAAAACACTTGATACTTCTTTTAGAAAACTTGTAAGTGCTTCTAGAAGACTTGATATTACTTATACAGGATTTGATGCTGGTTATGGAATAGTTGAAATGCTTCCAAAATACTTGATACTGCCTCAGGAAAGCTTGTAGGTGCTCCTAGAAGATGTGATATTGCTATCATAGGATTTGATTCTGGTTATAAAATACTTGAAATACTTCCAAAACACTTGATACTTCCTTTAGAAAACTTGTAAGTGTTTTTAGAAGACTTGATATTGCTTGCACAGGACTTGATGCTGGTTATGGAATACTTGAAATGCTTTCAAAATACTTGATACTGCCTCAGGAAAGCTTGTAGGTGCTCCTAGAAGGTGTGATATTGCTACCATAGGATTTGATTCTGGTTATAGAATACTTGAAATATTTCCAAAACACTTGATACTTCCTCTAGAAAACTTGTAAGTGTTTTTAGAAGACTTGATATTGCTTGCACAGGACTTTATGCTGGTTATGGAATACTTGAAATGCTTCCAAAATACTTGATACTGCCTCAGGAAAGCTTGTAGGTGCTCCTAGAAGATATGATATTGCTACTATAGGATTTGATTCTGATTATAGAATACTTGAAATACTTCCAAAACACTTGATACTTCCTTTAGAAAACTTGTAAGTGTTTTTAGAAGACTTGATATTGCTTGCACAGGACTTGATGCTGGTTATGGAATACTTGAAATGCTTTCAAAATACTTGATACTGCCTCAGGAAAGCTTGTAGGTGCTCCTAGAAGGTGTGATATTGCTACCATAGGATTTGATTCTGGTTATAGAATACTTGAAATATTTCCAAAACACTTGATACTTCCTCTAGAAAACTTGTAAGTGTTTTTAGAAGACTTGATATTGCTTGCACAGGACTTTATGCTGGTTATGGAATACTTGAAATGCTTCCAAAATACTTGATACTGCCTCAGGAAAGCTTGTAGGTGCTCCTAGAAGATATGATATTGCTACTATAGGATTTGATTCTGATTATAGAATACTTGAAATACTTCCAAAACACTTGATACTTCCTTTAGAAAACTTGTAAGTGTTTTTAGAAGACTTGATATTGCTTGCACAGGACTTGATGCTGGTTATGGAATACTTGAAATGCTTTCAAAATACTTGATACTGCCTCAGGAAAGCTTGTAGGTGCTCCTAGAAGGTGTGATATTGCTACCATAGGATTTGATTCTGGTTATAGAATACTTGAAATATTTCCAAAACACTTGATACTTCCTCTAGAAAACTTGTAAGTGTTTTTAGAAGACTTGATATTGCTTGCACAGGACTTTATGCTGGTTATGGAATACTTGAAATGCTTCCAAAATACTTGATACTGCCTCAGGAAAGCTTGTAGGTGCTCCTAGAAGATATGATATTGCTACTATAGGATTTGATTCTGATTATAGAATACTTGAAATACTTCCAAAACACTTGATACTTCCTTTAGAAAACTTGTAAGTGTTTTTAGAAGACTTGATATTGCTTGCACAGGACTTGATGCTGGTTATGGAATACTTGAAATGCTTTCAAAATACTTGATACTGCCTCAGGAAAGCTTGTAGGTGCTCCTAGAAGGTGTGATATTGCTACCATAGGATTTGATTCTGGTTATAGAATACTTGAAATATTTCCAAAACACTTGATACTTCCTCTAGAAAACTTGTAAGTGTTTTTAGAAGACTTGATATTGCTTGCACAGGACTTTATGCTGGTTATGGAATACTTGAAATGCTTCCAAAATACTTGATACTGCCTCAGGAAAGCTTGTAGGTGCTCCTAGAAGATATGATATTGCTACTATAGGATTTGATTCTGATTATAGAATACTTGAAATACTTCCAAAACACTTGATACTTCCTTTAGAAAACTTGTAAGTGTTTTTAGAAGACTTGATATTGCTTGCACAGGACTTGATGCTGGTTATGGAATACTTGAAATGCTTTCAAAATACTTGATACTGCCTCAGGAAAACTTGTAGGTGCTCCTAGAAGATATGATATTGCTATCATAGGATTTGATTCTGGTTATAGAATACTTGAACTACTTCCAAAACACTTGACACTTCCTTTAGAAAACTTGTAAGGGTTTTTAGAAGACTTGATATTGCTTGCACAGGACTTGATGCTGGTTATGGAATACTTGAAATGCTTTCAAAATACTTGATACTGCCTCTGGAGAACTTGCAAGTGCTTTTAGAAGACTTGATATTGCTTGTACCGGATTTAATGCTGGTTATGGAATACTTGAAATGCTTCCAAAATACTTGATACTGCCTCTGGAGAACTTGTGAGTGTTTCTAGAAGACTTGATATTGCTTCCAGAAGATTTGATATAAGTTATTGAATATTTGAAATACTTCCAAAACACTTGATACTGTTGCTGGAAAACTTGTAAGTGCTTCTAGAAGACTTGATATTGCTTCCAGAGGATTTGATAATGATTATAGAATACTTCCAGTACTCTTGATACTGCTTCTGGAAAACTTGTAAGGGCTTTCAAAAGAGTTGATATTGCCTCCAGAAGAGTTGCTTGTAGGTGCTCCTAGAAGATATGATATTGCTATCATAGGATTTGATTCTGGTTATAGAATACTTGAAATACTTCCAAAACACTTGACACTTCCTTTAGAAAACTTGTAAGGGTTTTTAGAAGACTTGATATTGCTTGCACAGGACTTGATGCTGGTTATGGAATACTTGAAATGCTTTCAAAATACTTGATACTGCCTCTGGAAAACTTGTAAGTGCTTCTAGAAAACTTGATATTGCTTATACAGGATTTGATGCTGGTTATGAATACTTAAAATGCTTCCAAAATACTTAATACTACCTCTGGAGAACTTGTGAGTGTTTCTTGAAGACTTGATATTGCTTCCAGAAGATTTGATGCAAGTTATTGAATACTTGAAATACTTCCAAAACATTTGATACTGCCTCTGGAAATCTTATAGGTACTTCTAGAAGACTTGATATTGCTTCTAGAGGATTTGATAATGATTATAGAATACTTCCAGTACTCTTGATACTGCTTCTGGAAAACTTGTAAGGGCTTTCAAAATAGTTGATATTGTCTCCAGAAGATTTGCTTAATTCGCAGTTTTGCTATTAAGAGGGAAATTAAATTTTGGCAGTCGAAATATGATATCGTCCTGGTGCATTTAAAAGAAGAAAATGTGGAGGTGTTGAAATTACAAAATTATAGGTCTGATACTTCTTTTGACTCTATGAATTAATTTATGAGTGTATAAAAAAAATTTAATATATAGAATTTTTAATTTAATTTAATTTAATTTATATAATTTGGTCGAGTTTCGCCGAACATTCCCGATTATCTCCTGAACTGGAGATCCGATCTGTGCACTCTATTTCGCAAAAAATTTAATAAATAAAATTTATTTTATATAAGGTTTTAAATCGGTATAATAATAATAATTATAATTAATAATAATAAATATATGCATAATCTTTTTGAATAAACAATTTTTTTTAAATTTTAATCAAAATTTATAATAAAACCCCTAAAAATGCTGCAACCCTTTTAACACATTTTGACACAGCTGTTTTTATGTCAAAATAATAAAATAACGCGTGTTAATAAATATAATCATTATGGATTAAATTATACCTTAAATTATAAATATTATCTTAAATATTAACACTAAAAAGATGACGACAGCTTTACAACAACAAGTTTTTGCGTTAGATGCAAAATATAACGCAAATCGAGCCCCGAATAGCCCAGGATTTCGTAAGTCATAATTAACTGTATTATTTATTTAATTAAATTTTTAATATTAAAAGGGACGTTATACATTCGCAGAAGAAGCCAATTATTAAGAGAAACTGAAAGAGAACCAGATAAATGGGCTCAATATTTAAAGTTAAGATCGGCTTTGTTGCAACAAAGATATGGAAATGCTGGGTGTGATTCGACTCATTTGCGATCTACTAGTAGAGTATGTTAAGAATATAATCGTAATTATAAAGATAATGTAGTATATTTTAGTCTAGTATTTCAAATGATTCAAGAACTAGTATATTTGGGGTTAAAGATGTCGTCGTTCCAACGAAACAAGCGGAAGCTTCTAGGGCTATTGTCGGTGGTAATTCTATAGCCGAGAATTATGCTTTTAAAGGTGTACACCATATTTTTGATCAAGTAATTAATAAATTATTTTGTGTCTCAAAAATAATGTTAAAACTAAAATTGCATTGACTCAAAATTAACTTTCATTGCAAAATCAAAATTATTATTAAGGCTAATTTATATTTTAACATGGGATTTTTATTTAGTACTATTATTTTTGAACTTATTTGGTACGTTAATATAATGATCTTAATTTTTTAAGCACAATGAACCAGTTACAATGGTTAAATTTGCTAATAATGATCAATCTTTGTTATGTTGTTCTTCTGTTGATGGCAATTTATCTGTGTGCAATGTAACTGATTCGCCACCAGCGGTTTTAGCAATTTTGAAGGATCATACTAAAGCTGTGACAGGTATTGTAACATTTATTAAAATTTAAATTGAACAGGGGAGTGGTACATAACTGTATTTCCTGAAATATGAGCTCATTTGAAATTGATTAAGCCAAATATATTTTATGCAATGAACATTTTTAATGTATACTTCTACAAATGTTGAAATTTAGAGTTAAATAATTGTTTCTTTGGCAATACAACGACTTTTTTAGATAGATTACTCCTCAACAAAAATCACTTTTTCAAGTTCTAATTCAATTGGTTTCAAATGGTTTCATTATGTATGATATCAAACTGATCTAATTTAGCCTTGTAGTGGTTTAGGTTTTGGAAAACATACCATCAGTAGCAACTTTCTTTGACAAAGAAATGCTCATTGTTAAAGAAACTTACTTATTATGTTCATATTTTTAAAAGTTCTGCATATATATTACGAAACATCCTGTATATGTACCACTCCCCTATATTTTACCCACTTCTAAGCAATTTTTGCAAACTTAAGTCCTAAAGTCAATTTTTTATATTCATACTTTACCGTTTTGCTTAAAGCTTTTATTTGTTAACATTTTCCGGAAGTGGATTATTTTAAAACATCTCACCATGATACTGCTTGACTTTGATCTGTGAGTACTCAAGCAGTTAAAGAGGTTGTTTTGAGAAGGGTCGAATAAAATCCAAGAATGAATTTAAGAAGGATCTCCGAAATACACATAAAACTGAGACTGTTATATTAACAAATAAAAATATACAAATACAATCTCTCTCCGTACCACATCCTTTCCTCTTCTTCTTCTCCTCCCTTTGCAGAAATTCATCATCTTCGCTTTTGACAGATTTACCTCCAAACCCTTCGCACTAAAATAATCTTTCCAAGGCTCCACATCCGTCGCCATAACCGTATATGTCAGTATATGAACCTTTCTCCATCCTACCACCACTCCTCTTATCTGCCCCTGGAATTCAGTGGGCTTCCTTATCTCAGTCCCCTCTTTGTCGAAATCGCTTTATTCATTCCTTCAGCCTCTTCATCTCTTTCGAAAATATTTCAAGTCTTCTAGAAACAATATCAAGTCTCTAAAGCAGTATTAGGTTTTCTGAAACCATTTCAAGTCTTCTAGAATCGGTCTCAAATGCTCTGGAAATATTTCAAGTCTTCAAGAATTTTAAGTGTTGTAAGCATTAAAAGTGTTGTATAAGCAGATATTTCAAGTCTTCAAAAGGCAATATCAATTCTTCTTGAAGCATTTAAAGTGTTGTGGAATCATTATTAATTTTTTTGAAGCATTACAAGTTTTCTAGAAGCAGTGTCAATTCTTTTAAAGTATTAAATATTTTAAAGTATTAAAAGTATTACGTATCCAGCGCCCATACATATAGAGCATTTATTTTAAGCATTTTATGTTTCGTTTGTATTTTCTTCAATTAAATAAACATTTTGAAATCTCTGAGAACCAATATCATGCATTTCAAGCCTTCTGGAAATATTTCAAATCTTCCAGAAGCGGTATCAAGTCTTCTGGAAATATTTGAAGTCTTCTGAATACATTTTAAGTCTTCTGGAAGCAATATCAGGATTTCCAGAAGCAGTATCAAGTCTTCTAAAAATATTTCAAGTCTTCCAAAAGCAACATCAACACTTCTGGAAATATTGCAAGTCCTTTAGAAACAGTATCAAGTCTTCTGAAAATATTTCTAGTCTTCTGGAAACATTTCAAGTCTTCTAGAAGCAATATGAAATTTTCCAGAGGTAGTATCAAGTCTTCTGGAATTTTTTCTAGTATTCTGGAAGCATTTAAAGTCTTTTGGAAGCAATGTCAAGTCTTCTAGAAGCAGTATCAAGTCTTCTGGAAATATTTCATGTTTTTTTAAAGCATTTTGAGTCTTCTAGAAATAATATACAAATCTTTTGGAAATATTTTAAGTTTTTTTGGAATCATTTTAAGTTTTTTGGAAATAATATCAAGTCTTTTAGAAACAGTATCAAGTCTTCTGGAAATATTTTAAGTTTTTTGAAAGCGTTTTAAGTCTTCTGGAAACAATATTAAATATTCCAGAAGCAATATCAAGTCTTCCAGAAGCAGTATCAGGTCTTTTGGAAATATTTCAAGTCTTCTAGAAGCATTTCAAGTCTTCTGGAAGCAATATCAAGTCTTCCAGAAGCAGTATCAGGTCTTTTGAAAATATTTCAAGTCTTCTGGAAGCATTTCAAATCTTCTGGAAGCAATTCAAATCTTCTGGAAGCAATATTAAGTCTACCAGAAGCAGTATCAGGACTTTTGGAAATATTTCAAGTCTTCTGGAAGCATTTTAACTCTTCCGGAAGCAATATCAAGTCTTCCAGAAGCAGTATCAGGTCTTTTGGAAATATTTCAAGTCTTCTGGAAGCATTTCAAGTCTTCCGGAAGGAATATCAAGACTTCCAGAAGCAGTATCAGGTCTTTTAGAAATATTTCAAGTCACTCAGAAGCATTTCAAGTATTCTGGAAGCAATATCAAGTCTACCAGAAGCAGTATCTGCTTCTGCAGTCTTTTGGAAATATTTTAAATTTTCTGGAAGCATTTCAAGTCTTCTGGAAGCATTTCAAGTCTTCTGGAAGTAATATCAAGTCTACCATAAGCAGTATCAGGTCTTTTGGAAATATTTCAAGTCTTCTGGAAGCATTTCAAGTCTTCTGGAAGCAATATCAAGTCTTCCAGAAGCAGTATTAAGTCTTTTGGAAATATTTCAAGTCTTCTGGAAGCATTTCAAGTCTTCTGGAAGCAGTATCAAGTCTACCAGAAGCAGTATTTTCTTCACAGTCTTTTGGAAATATTTCAAGTCTTCTGGAAGCAGTATCAAGTCTACCAGAAGCAGTATCTTCTTCACAGTCTTTTGGAAATATTTTAAATTTTCTGGAAGCATTTCAAGTCTTCTGGAAGTAATATCAAGTCTACCAGAAGCAGTATCAGGTCTTTTGGAAATATTTCAAGTCTTCTGGAAGCATTTCAAGTCTTCTGGAAGCAATATCAAGTCTTCCAGAAGCAGTATTAGGTCTTTTGGAAATATTTCAAGTCTTTTGGAAGCATTTCAAGTCTTCTGGAAGCAGTATCAAGTCTACCAGAAGCAGTATCTTCTTCACAGTCTTTTGGAAATATTTTAAATTTTCTGGAAGCATTTCAAGTCTTCTGGAAGTAATATCAAGTCTACCAGAAGCAGTATCAGGTCTTTTGGAAATATTTCAAGTCTTCTGGAAACATTTCAAGTCTTCTGGAAGCAGTATCAAGTCTACCAGAAGCAGTATCAGGTCTATATAAAAATAGAAATATGTCAAATCTTCCAGAAGCAACATCAAGTCTTTTAGAAATATTTCAAGTTTTCTGGAAGTAATATCAAGTTTTCCAGAAGCAGTATTAAGTCTTCTGGAAATATTTCAAGTTTTTTGGAAGCATTTTAAGTCTTCTGGAAACAATGTCAAGTTTTCTAGAAACAGTATCAAGTCTTCTGGAAATATTTCAAGTTTTTTGGAAGCATTTTAAGTCTTCTAGAAGCAATATCAGGTCTTTTGGAAATATTTCAGTCTTTTGGAAACATTTCAAGTCTTCTGAAAGCAATATCAAGTCTTCCAGAAGCAGTATCAGGTCTTTTGGAAATATTTCATGTCTTCTGGAAGCAATATCAAGTCTACCAGAAGCAGTATCTGCTTCTGCAATCTTTTGGAAATATTTTAAATTCTCTGGAAGCATTTCAAGTCTTCTGGAAGTAACATCAAGTCTACCAGAAGCAGTATCAGGTCTTTTGACAATATTTCAAGGTTTCTGGAAGCATTTCAAGTCTTCTGGAAGCAATATCAAGTCTTTTAAAAGCAGTATCAGGTCTTTTGGAAATATTTCAAGTCTTCTGGAAGCAATATCAAGTCTTCCAGAAGCAGTATCAGGTCTTTTGGAAATATTTCAAGTCTTCTGGAAGCATTTCAAGTCTTCTGGAAGCATTTCAAATCTTCTGGAAGTAATATCAAGTCTTCCAGAAGCAGTATTAAGTCTTCTGGAAATATTTCAAGTTTTTTGAAAGCATTTAAAGTCTTCTGGAAATAATGTCAAATCTTCCAGAAGTAGTATCAAGTCTTCCCATATTTCAAGATTTTTGGAAGCATTTAAAGTCTTCTGAAAACAATGTCAAGTTATCTAGAAACAGTATCAAGTCTTCTGGAAATATTTCAAGTTTCTTGGAAGCATTTTAAGTCTTCTGGAAATAATGTCAAATCTTCCAGAAGTAGTATCAAGTCTTTCCATATTTCAAGTTTTTTGGAAGCATTTAAATTCTTCTGAAAACAATGTCAAGTTTTCTAGAAACGGTATCAAGTCTTCTGGAAATATTTCAAGTTTTTTGGAAGCATTTTAAGTCTTCTGGAAGCAATATCAGGTCTTTTGGAAATATTTCAGTCTTTTGGAAACATTTCAAGTCTTCTGAAAGCAATATCAAGTCTTTCAAAAGCAGTATCAGGTCTTTTGGAAATATTTCAAGTCTTCTGGAAGCAATATCAAGTCTTCCAGAAGCAGTATCAGGTCTTTTGGAAATATTTCAAGTCTTCTGGAAGCATTTCAAGTCTTCTGGAAGTAATATCAAGTCTACCATAAGCAGTATCAGGTCTTTTGGAAATATTTCAAGTCTTCTGGAAGCATTTCAAGTCTTCTGGAAGCAATATCAAGTCTTCCAGAAGCAGTATCAGGTCTTTTGGAAATATTTCAAGTCTTCTGGAAGCATTTCAAGTCTTCTGGAAGTAATATCAAGTCTACCATAAGCAGTATCAGGTCTTTTGGAAATATTTCAAGTCTTCTGGAAGCATTTCAAGTCTTCTGGAAGCAATATCAACTCTACCAGAAGCAGTATCTGCTTCTGCAGTCTTTTGGAAATATTTTAAATTTTCTGGAAGCATCTTAAGTCTTCTGGAAGTAATATCAAGTCTTCCAGAAGCAGTATCAGGTCTTTTGGAAATATTTCAAGTCTACCAGAAGCAGTATCAGGTCTTTTGGAAATATTTCAAGTCTTCTGGAAGCATTTCAAGTCTTCTGGAAGCAATATCAAGTCTTCCAGAAGCAGTATTAGGTCTTTTGGAAATATTTCAAGTCTTTTGGAAGCATTTCAAGTCTTCTGGAAGCAGTATCAAGTCTACCAGAAGCAGTATCTTCTTCACAGTCTTTTGGAAATATTTTAAATTTTCTGGAAGCATTTCAAGTCTTCTGGAAGTAATATCAAGTCTACCAGAAGCAGTATCAGGTCTTTTGGAAATATTTCAAGTCTTCTGGAAACATTTCAAGTCTTCTGGAAGCAGTATCAAGTCTACCAGAAGCAGTATCAGGTCTATATAAAAATAGAAATATGTCAAATCTTCCAGAAGCAACATCAAGTCTTTTAGAAATATTTCAAGTTTTCTGGAAGTAATATCAAGTCTTCCAGAAGCAGTATTAAGTCTTCTGGAAATATTTCAAGTTTTTTGGAAGCATTTTAAGTCTTCTGGAAACAATGTCAAGTTTTCTAGAAACAGTATCAAGTCTTCTGGAAATATTTCAAGTTTTTTGGAAGCATTTTAAGTCTTCTAGAAGCAATATCAGGTCTTTTGGAAATATTTCAGTCTTTTGGAAACATTTCAAGTCTTCTGAAAGCAATATCAAGTCTTCCAGAAGCAGTATCAGGTCTTTTGGAAATATTTCATGTCTTCTGGAAGCAATATCAAGTCTACCAGAAGCAGTATCTGCTTCTGCAATCTTTTGGAAATATTTTAAATTCTCTGGAAGCATTTCAAGTCTTCTGGAAGTAACATCAAGTCTACCAGAAGCAGTATCAGGTCTTTTGACAATATTTCAAGGTTTCTGGAAGCATTTCAAGTCTTCTGGAAGCAATATCAAGTCTTTTAAAAGCAGTATCAGGTCTTTTGGAAATATTTCAAGTCTTCTGGAAGCAATATCAAGTCTTCCAGAAGCAGTATCAGGTCTTTTGGAAATATTTCAAGTCTTCTGGAAGCATTTCAAGTCTTCTGGAAGCATTTCAAATCTTCTGGAAGTAATATCAAGTCTTCCAGAAGCAGTATTAAGTCTTCTGGAAATATTTCAAGTTTTTTGAAAGCATTTAAAGTCTTCTGGAAATAATGTCAAATCTTCCAGAAGTAGTATCAAGTCTTCCCATATTTCAAGATTTTTGGAAGCATTTAAAGTCTTCTGAAAACAATGTCAAGTTATCTAGAAACAGTATCAAGTCTTCTGGAAATATTTCAAGTTTCTTGGAAGCATTTTAAGTCTTCTGGAAATAATGTCAAATCTTCCAGAAGTAGTATCAAGTCTTCCCATATTTCAAGTTTTTTGGAAGCATTTAAATTCTTCTGAAAACAATGTCAAGTTTTCTAGAAACGGTATCAAGTCTTCTGGAAATATTTCAAGTTTTTTGGAAGCATTTTAAGTCTTCTGGAAGCAATATCAGGTCTTTTGGAAATATTTCAGTCTTTTGGAAACATTTCAAGTCTTCTGAAAGCAATATCAAGTCTTTCAAAAGCAGTATCAGGTCTTTTGGAAATATTTCAAGTCTTCTGGAAGCAATATCAAGTCTTCCAGAAGCAGTATCAGGTCTTTTGGAAATATTTCAAGTCTTCTGGAAGCATTTCAAGTCTTCTGGAAGTAATATCAAGTCTACCATAAGCAGTATCAGGTCTTTTGGAAATATTTCAAGTCTTCTGGAAGCATTTCAAGTCTTCTGGAAGCAATATCAAGTCTTCCAGAAGCAGTATCAGGTCTTTTGGAAATATTTCAAGTCTTCTGGAAGCATTTCAAGTCTTCTGGAAGTAATATCAAGTCTACCATAAGCAGTATCAGGTCTTTTGGAAATATTTCAAGTCTTCTGGAAGCATTTCAAGTCTTCTGGAAGCAATATCAACTCTACCAGAAGCAGTATCTGCTTCTGCAGTCTTTTGGAAATATTTTAAATTTTCTGGAAGCATCTTAAGTCTTCTGGAAGTAATATCAAGTCTTCCAGAAGCAGTATCAGGTCTTTTGGAAATATTTCAAGTCTTCCAGAAGCAATATCAAGTCTCTTAGAAATATTTCAAGTTTTCTCGAAGTAATATCAAGTCTTCTAGAAGCAGTGTTAAGTCTTCTGGAAATATTTCAAGTTTTTTGGAAGCATTTAAAGTCTTCTGGAAATATTGTGAAATCTTCCAGAAGTAGTATCAAGCCTTCTGGAAATATTTCAAGTTTTTTGGAAGCATTTAAAGTCTTCTGGAAACAATGTCAAGTTTTTTAAAAACAGTATCAAGTCTTCTAGAAATATGTTAAGTCTTCTGGAAACATTTCAAGTCTTCTGGAAGCAATATCAAGTCTTCCAGAAGTAGTATCAGGTCTTTTGGAAATATTTCAAGTCTTCTGGAAGCATTTCAAGTCTTCTGGAAGCAACATCAAGCCTTCCAAAAGCAGCATTACGTCTTCTGGAATAATTTCAAGTCTTCCTGAAGCAATATCAAATCTTCTGGAAATATTTCATGTCTTCTGAAAGCAACATGAAATCTTTTGGAAACATTTAAATTCTTTTATAAGCAGTATTCGTCTCAGTATTAGGTATGTAGTTTTCTTAATTAAATAAACATTTGAAGACCAAAGCACTTCATACATTAATAACACAGAAATTATTTATATCTTCAAAATCATTGGTTTTAAGACTTATTTATCTTGACTTGATAAAAATTATGAAACTAATTAATAAGTGGGTAAAATATCAGAAAGACAATTTTTTATTTTAATTTTTTTATGCACAAACATATTTTATAACAATTTAAGGTTTCGATTGGTCTGCTAACAACGATTTAATTGCAAGTTCTTCGTTAGACAGCACAGTTAAAGTATGGAAAGTCGCCGATTATTCATGTTTAAGAACAGTTCAAGATCCCAATTCATCACACATTCTTTGTTGCTTATTCCAACCAGTTAACAATAATCTTTTAATAGTAAGCTTCATCTAAATAACTTTTTCAATAACTAGAAATTTTTAATTAAATTTTTAGACAGGAAATAGCAGAGGGGAAGTTAGAATTGCAAACGTCTCAACCGGGAGATTTATGAAAAACGTTTGTAGAGTAACCGGAAACGTATTGTGTTTAGCTTCGGACGCGAACGGCAAAACGATTTGGGCCGGAAATGATAAGGTAAAAAAAAAATTGGTTTAAAAAAAATTCCGCTGCGAACAGGATTCGAACCTGTGCGGGCAAAGCCCATTTGATTTCGAGTCAAACTCCTTAACCACTCGGACATCGCAGCTTATATTTCATCCCCTCTTCAAAGTTAAAGAATTAATTCTTTAAAGATTTTATTTTAGGGTGAAATCGTTTCGATTCTTTGCGATATAAGCGGTCAATTATTCCGCACGAGACGGTTAAACATGGGAATGCCTTGTTCAATAACGAGTTTGAGTTATCGCGCTTGGATTAGTCGAGAAGCTCGAGATCCTTTACTTCTTGTTAATTCCTCAAATAATTCTTTATGCCTTTTTAAGTTCGTACTAAAACAAATTAATTTTTTAACTTTTTTTATTAAAATTAAAATTTATTAGTATCGTAGATTATGAAGGAACTTTATCTTTGAAGCGCCGCTTCCCAAATAGACATACTAAACATTCCGTAAAATCAACTTTTTGTCCTATTATGTCTTTTAGGCAAGGAGCTTGCGTCGGTATGTACTAATTACAAAATAAGACATAATTAGATTATTAATTAATTTTAGTAACTGGTAGTGATGATGGGAGCGTTTATTTCATCGATATTGAAAAACACGGACCAAGATCTTGCGTAAACACCTTACAAGGACATTCAAGTCCCGTTCTTGGAATTACGTTTAATTATAATGAATCTCTATTAGCAACGAGCGATTTAGAAGGATTGGTCATTATATGGAAAAGAGCTGATTTATAAAAAAACTTATTTATTTCATAATATTACAATCTAATTTAAAATATTTCTCGCATTTAAGTAATAATCCTATCTATTTTATCCAAAATTTCCTTTAAATTAACACTTTTTGATTCATTTTGTCCAATTTCCGCCGATCTAGCTTTCCTGGGATTTTCACCGATTACATTTCTCCATTTTCTTTGTATATCAAAAACTTCTAAATCAATGTCGGTCGTTATGGGATCGAAGCTATATATTATAATCGGTATATTTCGTCCAAAATGACCGAATGATAACATTTTCGATTTTGGACAATAATCCAAGGTGTGTATGGCGAGATTATTTGTGGAGAATTTTTTGTATGGGTGGTAAATGGCTGAGAGTTTGCCGGTGTCTATGTTCCAAACGTTTATGTTCCCTGATTCTGATCCACAAAATATGTATGTGTTACATTGTGAGAAGCAACAAAGTGTTCTTACTCTGCAAATAAATATAATTTATAGGTAATTTAGTATAAATTTTTGAGATAATGAATTTTTAGTTAGATTGAGATGTTAGATTAAGATGTTATATACTGCTATAAACATTATATGGTTAAATAAAAAGAATTCAAATAGTTGGTCAGTGAGTCGTTATCCAAGAATAGACTACAAGTTTTTAAATAGCTAGAAAATTATTTGGTTTAGTAAATATTAAAGCCATACTAAGCTAGTACAAGCCTCCATACCATACTCTTTGATCCTTTACTTTATTTAATATGTACTAGTAACTTACATAAAGTATTTGAACATTACTCAATTTAAATGTACGCAAACGAGTGTCGTAGCTATTGATAAAGTGTAGGTTGCCATTAATTCCGATTTGGAAAGATCAGTCCAAGAAGGACCTAATCTTTGTTTGTAATAACCTATGTGCCATAGTTAAGTGTCGATGTAGAAGACGGAATGAACCTGATAACATGTGGTTATAGTGAAAAGTAAAAACAAATCTGAACTGGAGGATAAGTCGATGTGAGCCGTGCAAAAGATCATCAGCAGGCTTCAAGAAATGAAATTGAGAGTGGTCGATGTGAGTGAAAAGTGTTGTTGTTGGTGCTCCTGCAAGACCGATGAAAGATTAAAGAACTAAATATCGACGTATGGGGAAAAGCGGTGCATAGTTCTGGATGCATTAAGTGTCTGGGTGTGGATATAAAGGACATGATAATGACAACACATGTGGTAGAAATCGTTAAGAAAATAGCGCACATAGCTAACATACTCTTAAAATTAATGCTAAATGTGGGTAGTCTAAGACCTAGTATAAGAAAACTTATTGCAGGGGTGGCGATATCTGTACTTCTGTACACCGCGTCGACGTGGCGAGATGTCCTAAAATCAACACTACCGAGGACTACTGCAATTTGCAAATAGAAGATTATGTATAATGATGCCATGTATCAAAGAGGAAATGGATGCAAGAAAGAACTTAAAGCCGAACTTGAAAGAGTGGTGCAAAAAATGGGAATAATCCATAATCTCGAACTTGGCACCTTGGATGAATAGAAAATGGAGGAAATAGATTATTTCACCACCTAAGTCCTTCTTTATGAATCACGGCATCTTTGGTAACTACTTAAAGAAGATCAAACCAACGGAGATTGTGACACGCCCAAGCATATACTGTTTCATTGTGTCGAGTTCGAGAAGAGAAAGCAGGAGTGTATAGCGGAGTGTGAGGAAGAAATAGAAAGTCGAAACGTTGAAATGACACTGAATTTGCAGCCGATGTGGAATGCCGTCGTGAAAATGTTTGTGAAGATTTTAGGATAGATATATGTATGTATGGGAAGGGGGGCATGCAATAGAAACAGCATTTAGGCCCCAACGGAGTTCTTGTAAAATCTCCCTTGGAGACTCAAGGTATTGTGAGACGACAAGTTATTATCGACCGTTTACTTTCGGTCAAATCCTAGATAAAACCGGGGGTGAGAGGATGCTCACGCGCATTCGACCTTAATTTGATCCTCCTAACGATAACCAGAAATGTTGAATTGGTTGCCGGGACCTACGGTTTAAGATTTAAGATACAAACTAAAAATCAAATACCAAAAGAAGTGATGGGATAAAATAGAAAAAAAGAGGGTTTGGGGATGGGAGGAGATGTTAACTCTCCTAATCCAGACATGAAGGTAAATGGTAATAATGCAGAAAGTAACGGGTTTCCTATGATTTCATATTGCTTGTGGAGGTTCCGACACTATGGTGAAGAGAAAGGATGAAGAAATAATTGAATGTTTCAAAAAGTATTTTTATCATATTTTCACCACAACGGGGAGATTAGAAAGAAAAAGTGGAAAAGGAAAGATAAGACGCCCCCTCTAGAAAAGAGAAGAAGCGTGTGTACCTTGGAATTCCATAAGGAAGGAAACACCATCCAAAGATGCTGTCCCAAACTCACATATGAAAGAGTAAGCGGAAAGTTGAAAGATGTTTGGCTTTTATTTTTCCGAAGTAATACGCCAAAATGACTTAATTATTGAACTGGAGGATAAGTCAATGTGAGTCGTGCAAAAGATCATCAGTGGGCTTCAAGAAATGAAACTGAAAGTGGTCGATGTGAGTGAAAAGTGTTGTTATTGGTGCTCCTGCAAGACCGATGAAAGATTAAAGAACTGGATATCGACGTATAGGGAAAGCGGTGCATAATTCTGGATGCATTAAGTATCTGGATGTGCATATAAAGAATATGGACATGATGATGACAATTCATGTAATAGAAATCGTTAAGAAAATATCGCATATAGCTAATATACTCTTAAAATTAATACTAAATGTGGGTGGTCTAAGACCTAGAAAAAGAAAACTTATTACAAGGATATCGGTATCTGTACTTCTGTACACCGCGTCGACGTGGCGGGATGTCCTAAAATATCAATACTACCGAGGACTACTGCAATCTGCAAATAAAAGCTTATGTATAAGGATGCCATGTATCAAAGAGGAAATGGATGCAAGAAAGAACTTAAAGCCGAACTTGAAAGAGTGGTGCAAAAAAAAGGGAATAATCCATAATCTCGGACTTGGCACCTTGGATGAATAGAAAATGGGGGGAAATAAATTATTTCACCACCTAAGTCTTTATTGGTCAGAGGATAATATTTAAAGAGGATCAAACGAACAAACTCAGATGACTGGCAGTTCTGTGGAAATTGTGACACGTCCAAGCATACACTGTATCTGTTTGTCGAGTTCGAGTAGAGAAGGCCGGAATGTAGAGCGGTGTATGAGGAAGAAATAGAATGTCGAAACGTTGAAAAGTTGATAATGAGCTCCAGCCAATTTTGTTTGTAAAGATTTTAAGATACATGTATGCATGTCTGTAAGGGAAAAGAAGGGCATTTACAAATAGACCCCCTTGTACAACCTTCCTTGGAGACTCAAGGTATTGTGAGAAGAGATCTCATTCAGATGACGATACTACTTTAGACGACCGCCGTCCCGGCCGCCGATTGTTTTTTTTTTCGGCCAAATCTTGGATGAAGGTGGGGATCGAGAGCGTCCTAAATACACATGTATACACTAACAACAACCAAAAATGTTAGACTAATAGCCAGGATCGATGGCTTAACCTCTAAGATCTTAGGATACAAACAGAAGATTAAATTTGAAAAAGAAGTGAACGGGATAAAATAGAAAAGTAAATGATGGGTTGGATTGGAGGGAAGGAGGTTAACTACCTCTATCCAGATATGAAAGTAAGTGGTAATAATGTAAATAGTAAGGGGATTCCTTCCTATAAGTTCATACTGCTTGTTAAGGTTCCGACTAGGGATGTGCGCGTGAGTTACTCACGTGATTATCTTACATGAATCATATGACTCACGCTTGGGTCACGACAATTCACATGACGTACTCTCGATCAGGTGATCAAATGTATGAATCATGTTTGATACAGACTTCTTTACGAATTCCTAAATATTTTGTCAAAATCGTACATTTTCAGTTTTACCCAATTTGCAAGATAATAAAATAACATAATAAAAGTCGCTGTACATAAAGTTATATCAAACTTTAGGATTTTATTATGTTACAAATACAGCAAGTTTGAACATTTTTGGCCCCTCAATTTTTTTTTTATAGCTAGTTAAACATAAAAAAAACACCCGATTTTCGAGATTTCCGTACATACTTTCAGTTTATGAATTTTTTTCTCGAAAACTATAACACCAAGGAAAAAATTTGATGTTTCAACAGTTGATAGCTTAATATGTTCTGCATATGGGACACATTTTATTTTTTTTTTTTCATATTCTGCATAGTTTCGCGGTTTAAGACAATGCTGTTATTTCGAAAACGGCCGGACAGATTACAATGCATTTTGCATTGAAATGTGCGTAATAAGCACAGGGTATGTCGAATTTCGATAATAGTTTTTCAAAATAAAATGTTTCCGATTTTTTAACGCGAGTAAAGTAAGTAATTGAAAGAAATGTGAAATCGACAGGACGAGGGTGCGACGCCGGTGCATGGTACTGGGAGAACCCGAGAAACCGGAATCTTAAAGCTCTACATTCCGGCCTTCTCTACTCGAACTCGACAAACAGATACAGTGTATGCTTGGACGTGTCACAATTTCCACAGAACTGCCAGTCGTCTGAGTTTGTTTGTTTGATCCTCTTTAAATATTATCCTCTGACCAATAAAGACTTAGGTGGTGAAATAATCTATTTCCCCCCATTTTCTATTCATCCAAGGTGCCAAGTCCGAGATTATGGATTATTCCCTTTTTTGCACCACTCTTTTTGCACGTTCGGCTTTAAGTTCTTTCTTGCATCCATTTCCTCTTTGATACATGGCATCCTTATACATAAGCTTCTATTTGCAGATTGCAGTAGTCCTCGGTAGTATTGATATTTTAGTGGAAAAGAAGTATCTTCGACCGACACAATGTGAGTAGCAAGTAAACGATTATTCGGGGTGCACGGTCCAGGTCAATTAATTAAACAACTTTTTAACAAGCTAATATTTCGGTTATATTTTTTAACCTTCCTCAGAGCATTTTCATTGCTACAAAAGATCTTACAATTAAAACCGCAACAAATTCTAAATCAATCAAAAAACTTACTTGTTTCAAAAAACCACCACCATTAAAACAACCAAACAACCTCAAGATCATCAAACAAATCTAAATTTTTTTTTTTTTTTTTTTTTTAATTTAATCTTTATAATTTTTTAATATTTTAATAAATTGGAAAGAACTGCAATATCTTTAACAAAACTTCAAAAAGATGGCGAGGCGTTTAAAATGTTAAAAATTAATCACAACGTGTGTGCGTCTCAAAACTTGAAATTTACAAGAAAAACCACTTTTACCAACACCGTGTGCAAAACGGGTCAAGTGCGCAAGCGTTAAAATCTGAAATGTTTCTCGGTGAAGCCGCCAAATTTTAAGAAATGAACAAAACAAGTGAATTAACAAAACCACTGAAAAGAATCTTCTACAAGTCAAAACAAATAAAACAATTTAAAACTTTTATCAAAGTTAAAATTATCATTAAGAATCAATGACTGAGTGATCAGGTGACATTCTGGACTTATCATTCGCGAACAACAATGCATAAACAAGACTGAGGTTTTGAGTGTCCGTCTTAAAATTAATAGCGTTTTCAGTATAATTAATGTGAACCATCTCTAAAAATAACCTATTGTGATAATTTGATTCATTATCTACTACTTTAACATCATCAAAATCAAACTTATGTCCTGTGTCAATAGCATGTTGGGATAAAGCACAGGTGGACTTTCTCAATTTGCAGTCACTTTTATGTTTGGATACGCGTTTTTTCAACCATTGATCAGTTTGTCCGATATATACCCCATTACATGCACCACATTTGATGCTATATATAATCCCTGATTTAAGTTGGGGATCCGTCTTGTCTTTAACACGGGTGAAGACTCTTTGTAGCTTGTTATCATAGCAATTCACTATCTGTACATCATTTAATGGATATTACACACGTTTTATCTTATCACTTAAATCAGCAATGAAAGGAACTTTTTTGTATTTAAGTGTCGTGTTTTGTTCAATTATACCGCTGTTACTTAATTGACTATGCAAGTTAGATGAAAACAGAAGCTTCCTGACTAAGTTAGACGGATATCCATTGTTCAAAAAAGTGTTACACAAGAACCTCAAGTTTTCTTCAACAAATATCGGATCACTGATGTGTATCACTCTATGTTTCATGGCTAAAACTGTCGATATTTTATGTCCAAAGTTATGGTTTGAATGAAAATGCAAGTATCTACCGGAGTAAGTGGGCTTTACATACCAATTAAAAAGAATGACGTTATTTTCATTACGTATTAATCTGGTATCAAGAAAAGGAATAGATTTATCCGTTTCAACCTCTAAAGTAAATTGAATGCTCGGATGAAAGTTATTAAATGATTCCAAAATCAACTCAACATCGTCCCTGTGTACACCCAGAATTAAGTCATCAACATATTTTTTAATAAAATCAACTCTAAAAACTCTATTGTTTAGTTTCATTACTTCATCAATAACATAATCCATAACAAGCAAAGCTAGAACCGGAGAAATCTTTGAACCCATTGGAGTACCCTCTACCTGGTGATAAATTACTTCATCATAACTGAAGATGGAAGTGTCAAAAATATGTTTCAAACCAAGTAAAAATGTGTTCTCATCCCAATTACAATGTTGTTTAACTATGTTCCATTTACTACTGATAATCTCATTCACCAAGTCCAGAGGAATGACAGTAAATAGGCTCACCACATCCAGTGAAATTAAGACATGATCCTGCGGAAGTCTATAACCCTTAAAATCCCTCACGAATTGAAAAGTGTTATTAATGTTGTAATCAGTTCTGTTGCTGAAGGCTGAAGTTAACAAATCCGCCATATGTCCCGACAGAGCGTACGAGGACGTGCCAATAGACGAAATGATCGGTCTCAATGGTATCCCATCCTTATGAATTTTTGGTAAAAAGTAAGCTTTTGCTAAAATGGAGTTATGTTTAGATAGTTTCCTTACCTCACCATCATCAATAAATTCTTTATTACGTAGATGTTTAACAAAGTTATTAATTTTATTTTGTATGTTGTGGAGAGGATTTTTTTTTAAGACTTTATAAACTTTTTCATCCCCCAACATTTCTTTAGCTTTGGTGAGATAATCATTTTTATCCATAAGGACTGTGATAGCACCCTTATCAGCCTTAGTAATTATGACTGAGGGATTGTCTTTAATAAATTTTTTAGTGTTTTTCACCATTTTATTAAGCCCAACCTGCAACCCATCACACGTTCCCCGGGAACACTGGTAATTAGTTATAATATTCGTTAATTTTGCTCTAACTATATTTTTTTGGGAGGGATTCAAATCGTAAATGATATTTTCTAAGTACATTAGTAAGCGCTTTAAATGTCATTTAACTGTCATTCCTCTGGACTTGGTGAATGAGATTATCAGTAGTAAATGGAACATAGTTAAACAACATTGTAATTGGGATGAGAACACATTTTTACTTGGTTTGAAACATATTTTTGACACTTCCATCTTCAGTTATGATGAAGTAATTTATCACCAGGTAGAGGGTACTCCAATGGGTTCAAAGATTTCTCCGGTTCTAGCTTTGCTTGTTATGGATTATGTTATTGATGAAGTAATGAAACTAAACAATAGAGTTTTTAGAGTTGATTTTATTAAAAAATATGTTGATGACTTAATTCTGGGTGTACACAGGGACGATGTTGAGTTGATTTTGGAATCATTTAATAACTTTCATCCGAGCATTCAATTTACTTTAGAGGTTGAAACGGATAAATCTATTCCTTTTCTTGATACCAGATTAATACGTAATGAAAATAACGTCATTCTTTTTAATTGGTATGTAAAGCCCACTTACTCCGGTAGATACTTGCATTTTCATTCAAACCATAACTTTGGACATAAAATATCGACAGTTTTAGCCATGAAACATAGAGTGATACACATCAGTGATCCGATATTTGTTGAAGAAAACTTGAGGTTCTTGTGTAACACTTTTTTGAACAATGGATATCCGTCTAACTTAGTCAGGAAGCTTCTGTTTTCATCTAACTTGCATAGTCAATTAAGTAACAGCGGTATAATTGAACAAAACACGACACTTAAATACAAAAAAGTTCCTTTCATTGCTGATTTAAGTGATAAGATAAAACGTGTGTTGAATCCATTAAATGATGTACAGATAGTGAATTGCTATGATAACAAGCTACAAAGAGTCTTCACCCGTGTTAAAGACAAGACGGATCCCCAACTTAAATCAGGGATTATATATAGCATCAAATGTGGTGCATGTAATGGGGTATATATCGGACAAACTGATCAATGGTTGAAAAAACGCGTATCCAAACATAAAAGTGACTGCAAATTGAGAAAGTCCACCTGTGCTTTATCCCAACATGCTATTGACACAGGACATAAGTTTGATTTTGATGATGTTAAAGTAGTAGATAATGAATCAAATTATCACAATAGGTTATTTTTAGAGATGGTTCACATTAATTATACTGAAAACGCTATTAATTTTAAGACGGACACTCAAAACCTCAGTCTTGTTTATGCATTGTTGTTCGCGAATGATAAGTCCAGAATGTCACCTGATCACTCAGTCATTGATTCTTAATGATAATTTTAACTTTGATAAAAGTTTTAAATTGTTTTATTTGTTTTGACTTGTAGAAGATTCTTTTCAGTGGTTTTGTTAATTCACTTGTTTTGTTCATTTCTTAAAATTTGGCGGCTTCACCGAGAAACATTTCAGATTTTAACGCTTGCGCACTTGACCCGTTTTGCACACGGTGTTGGTAAAAGTGGTTTTTCTTGTAAATTTCAAGTTTTGAGACGCACACACGTTGTGATTAATTTTTAACATTTTAAACGCCTCGCCATCTTTTTGAAGTTTTGTTAAAGATATTGCAGTTCTTTCCAATTTATTAAAATATTAAAAAATTATAAAGATTAAATTTAAAAAAAAAAAAAAAAAAAAAAATTTACATTTGTTTGATGATCTTGAGGTTGTTTGGTTGTTTTAATGGTGGTGGTTTTTTGAAACAAGTAAGTTTTTTGATTGATTTAGAATTTGTTGCGGTTTTAATTGTAAGATCTTTTGTAGCAATGAAAATGCTCTGAGGAAGGTTAAAAAATATAACCGAAATATTAGCTTTTTAAAAAGTTGTTTAATTAATTGACCTGGACCGTGCACCCCGAATAATCGTTTACTTGATATTTTAGGACACCCCGCCACGTCGACGCGGTGTACAGAAGTACAGATACCGATACCCTTGCAATAAGTTTTCTTTTTCTAGGTTTTAGACCACCCACATTTAGCATTAATTTTAAGAGTATATTGCGATATTTTCTTAACGATTTCTATTACATGTATTGTCATTATCATGTCCATATTCTTTATATGCACATCCAGATACTTAATGCATCCAGAACTATGCACCGCTTTCCCCATACGTCGATATCTAGTTCTTTAATCTTTCATCGGTCTTGCAGGAGCACCAACAACAACACTTTTCACTCACATCGACTACTTTCAGTTTCATTTCTTTGAGCCCACTAATGATCTTTTGCACGGCTCACATTGTCTTATCCTCCAGTTCAATAATTAAGTCACTTTGGCGTATTACTTCGGAGAAATAAAAGCTAAACATCTTTCCTTATGGAATTCCGACGTACACACGCTTCTTCTCTTTTCTAGAGGGGGCGTCTTATCTCTCCTTTTCCACTTTTTCTTTCTAATCTCCCCGTTGTGGTGAAAATATGATGAAATTACTTTTTGAAACATTCAATTATTTCTTCATCTTTTCTCTTCACCGTAGTGTTGGAACCTCCACAAGCAATATGAAATCATAGGAAACCAGTTACTTTCCGCATTATTACCATTTACTTTCATGTCTGGATTAGGAGAGTTAACATCTAGTCCCATCACCAAACCCTCTTCTTTTCTATTTTATCCCATTCACTTCTTTTGGTAGTTAATCTTTAGTTTGTATCTTAAATGTTACACCGTAGGTCCCGGCAAGCAATTCAACATTCCTGGTTATCGTTAGGAGGATCAAATTAAGGACGAATGCGTGTGAGCATCCTCTCACCCCCGGTTTTGTCTAGGATTTGGCCGAAAGTAAACGGTCGATAATAACTCGTCGTCTCACAATACCTTAAGTATCCAAGGGAGATTTTATAAGGGCTCCGTTGAGGCCTAAGTGCTGCTTCTATTGCATGCCCCCCCTTCCTATACATACATATATCTATCCTAAAATCTTCACAAACATATTGACGATGGCATTCCACATTGGCTGCAAATTCACTATCATTTCAACGTTTCGACTTTCTATTTCTTCCTCACACTCCGCTATACACTCCTGCTTTCTCTTCTCGAACTCGACACAATGAAACAGTATATGCTTGGGCGTGTCACAATCTCCGTTGGTTTGATCTTCTTTAAGTAGTTACCAAAGATGCCGTGATTCATAAAGAAGGACTTAGGTGGTGAAATAATCTATTTCCTCCACTTTCTAATCATACAAGGTGCCAAGTCCAAGATTATGGACTATTCCCATTTTTTGCACCACTCTTCCAAGTTCGGCTTTTAAGTTCTTCCTTGCATCCATTTCCTCTTTGATACATGGCATCCTTATACATAATCTTCTATTTGCAAATTGTAGTAGTGCTCGGTAGTGTTGATTTTAGGACATCTCGCCACGTCGACGCGGTGTGTAGAAGTACAGATATCGCCACCCTTGCAATAAGTTTTCTTCTACTAAGTCTTAGACCACTCACATTTAGCATTACTTTTAAGAGTATGTTAGCTATATGCGATATTTTCTTAACGATTTTTACCACATGTGTTATCATTATCATGTCGTTTATATGCACACCCAGACACTTAATGCATCCAGAACTATGCACCGCTTTTCCCCATACGTCGATATCCAATTCTTTAATCTTTCATCGGTCTTGCAGCAGCACCAACAACACTTTTCACTCACATCGACCACTTTTAGTTTCATTTCTTGAAGCCCACTGATGATCTTTTGCACGGCTCACATTGACTTATCCTCCAGTTCAATAATTAAGTCACTTTGGCGTATTACTTCGGAGAAATAAAACCCAAACATCTTTCAACCTTCCGCTTACTCTTTCATATGTGAGCTTGGGACAGCATCTTTGGATGGTGTTTCCTTCCTTATGGAATTCCGAGGTAGACCAATTCCATTTTCAAATTTACGGTAGTATAGCACAAATGTCGAATAATTATAACAAAGTTTAAGTCTGTTTAATACTCTAAACAGACGGGAAGGAGTTTTATGCATGTATCTACTGGATACACGCGCGCCTAACGGAGGGTTAAAGAAAAATTTCAATCGAGTCATAACAATAAGTTTAGTTATTTCGTATCCTGTCGATAATCACACAGGCATAGAATTCTCAAAACTTGTTTCTTCACCATTTTTGTGGATTAGAACTAAAACTAAGTCGTTCCATTGAAGCAACTGCAGATTTGCAGTTAATCCTCAATTAATCATTGAAAAACATTGTCTTAATATAATATTATTTAGGAATTTGAATCTACATTGACGATTAAATGATTCCTCATTCTATATCAAAAACCTCCCCTAACTATTTCTTTAATATTAACTTATCTAATTATTACCTATTATTCATCCCACCCTCCAACCAATTCACAACACACCCATTCTTTATATCCAAAATCCTCAATATATTATCTCTAGCATGCACGATTAATTTCTTTTCTCGTTTATGCAATAAAATTTGATTTATAATCGTATTTTTGAGTTCAACCAAAACAATTTCCCTAAAACAAATTCACATTAATCACTCTTAATTAATAAGCAATATTATTTCAAACTTGTATAAATTAAAATTTTCCTTTTCGTCTTTTTCCCAACAATTTATATTCCCCATAGAATCGGAGGTGTAAATCCGCGTTGATTTCGAATTGACGCACAGACACGTTACGTACCCATCATGCCCTTCTAACTCTTGATATAATTCCCATGTTAAATCCTTAATTAATCGCCAAATCCGAATTATTTTATCGTAACAACCGGTCGCGATGAAATTTTCACCGATTTCGCACCAATATACAAACGAAGGATGGGGTAGCATCTTAAATTAATAAAAATAATAATTTTAATATTTTTAAATTTTAATAAAAACCTGTATAAATTTGATTTTGTTTAAGTCCCAAATTGATACGGTTCCATCTGCTGATGATGCAAGAATTAAATCGTCATTTTTCGAAAAAATTATGTTGTAGATTAAGTCTTGATGTGAGGATAATTTGAAATATTCATCTAAATCTGGGAGGAGGTATATAACTAAATAGTATGTTTCTTTTGAAAGAATTGAACAAGCTAAATATTTTCCGGTGTTTCCAAACTTTAAAGCGAAACATCCTTCATCTCCGCTTTCTAATTCGGTGTGAAATTTATTCGGTAATCTAAACGTTTTTTCTTGCAAATTTGTTAAAATCTCGTTCACTTTTTCTTTTTCATCATTTTTCAATTCCGATTTTAATAAATCTGCATTATCACATTCATTAATATTACTCGATTTCTCAGAATTTTTTAAATTATTATTATTATTTTTAAAATTTTTGATCGCAGCTTTAATGGTCGTGACGTTATCTTTTATGGTAACGTGTAGTGTTGATGGATATTTATTTCTTTGTTGTTTCCACCAATCATAAACGGGACAAAAACTACCTTTTTTGGTATTGCCTGGTTTGTATAGTTGTAGTCGTAATGTTTTATTTATATTCAAAGTTCCATCTCCTGCCATTATTTTTAGAAATGCCCATGCAATGTGGTGGTAATTTAATAAATCATCTGTAATTAAAAAGAAAAATAAATTATCTTTCGTTTGCTGGCTATTTCGTTTTCTGATGATGGAATATTTGTAACATTTATGTCTGATTATGTTTTACATCATTTTAAAGAGGAAAATTCAATCTTCAATTCAAAATTAAAGTCATTTCTTCATTTTCAAAAGTAAGACTCCCACGATCTTTCTTTTTTCTTTCGATTTTTTTTGAAAAATAAAACTAAAATTGTAAAATTGAACGTGATAATGACGATAAATTGCCGGAACGTGATTGGTGACGTATTAATGCGGTCTGCTAAACAGCCCAATAAAGAGCAACCATCATGTATACAATCAGTTGGAAATGTTGAATTTAAATTGAATCAACTAAAGGAGATTTTCCAACATGGTGCTTCTCATCACATTGCAAACGGAATCCGTTCGGTTTGGAGACAAAGTTCTTATCAAGATCATTCTATTATGAATGTATTCGCCAGGTTGATGACATTTCTCCCAACAAGAGTATCCAGTCTGATTTTTTATAGATTTGATGTAAGTCTTGATAGGTGCATCACACACAATACAATATTTTCAGTTTATAAAACTTATCAAACAAATAAAAAAACATTACCTAATAAACTAGATAAATCAAAAATAAACTTCAACAGCAAACTGTTCAGTATCTACATTTGAAATAACTTTTCCTAAGATAGGCCACAGATGCAAATTTTTACTTCCGAAAATAGGAATACCATCTATATTAAAACTTAAATTTAATTTTGTATTACAGTTTGAAAATCTTAATACACAAACAATTTAACAAATTATTAATTTAAATCAAATTGAATATTTTAATTGTTATTATGTCTATTATATTTTGGGGTTGATTTTGTTTTTCTATGATTAGGTTGAGTTGAGCTTCAACTTTATATCATGCCTCATATTGAACGGTATGAAATTGGAACGCAACTGAACCCAAGTTGATACCATCTCTCATGTTGAATTGAACTTAGAAGATGTTTTTTTATGATTGGATTGGGTTGAGTTACAACTTCATATCATGCCTCATATTGAATGATATAAAGTTGGTACTCAACCACAGAGAAAAACTTCACCATCCCTCATATCGAAGGTATGAAGTTGGAGCTTTTTTTTTATTATACAGGGGATTAGGAAATCTGCACGACAGACATCTGGCCTATGGATCTAAAACGGCCAAAAGTGACGGGTTGGAGTATAGAGAACACCCCGACCGTCTAAAACCCTTCTCCCTCTCTTTCCGGAACCGCCCATCGGGGAAAAAACAAAACCGAAACCTCTTTCATCTTACATCTCCCATTATCTTTCTCGCCGTCTACAACACTCATTTCCATTGGCAGCATTACGGTACACAGACCTGGACACGGTGGAGTTTGTGTCCTTCACTCATCACTTACTGCCCTTCGTTAGGCCTCTTTCTCGCATACCAAGCTTTCTCATCAAGAATAACTCAGGAGGAAAAAATAACTCGGGTAATTTTTAATTTAGTTTATTCTAATATCATACATACCTGGAAGTGGAGGGGAAGCGCCTCTCCACTCCCAACCTCCGTTCGTCCATACCTTCACGGCGACAGTTCCCATTCCATTCTCTCTTTCTCCTTCATTATCGTCCTGCACGGGGGCGCAATGGCTCAGCGTGTTAACTCGAGAGTTAACACGCAGACGTCCCGGGTTCGTATCCCGGTGTAATCACGTTGGGTCGCCCCCCGTCCTTCGGAGGGGACGTTAAGCCGTCGGTCCCGGCAACCAGTCGTTCATCTCTGGCTGTCGTTATCACTATGTGTGTAAGGGGTTTGAACAAAAATGGCTGAATGCGCGTTAGCGCCCTGGAGGCCACCGGCACCTCGTAGGACCCCACGAGGATGTGGTGGTATCCTGGAGCGGCACCTGACAGGGGCGAACCCACACTGGGCCTGTGCCATAGCACGCCCGGTTTGGTGGGGGGTCGGTCAGGAAGCGGAATCAGCCAAAAAATCGAGTTATATACTCGCATTTAACATCTCAAACCTCTTAGAGGGAGCCAGTGTACAAGGGGCCCGTTGTGGCCTAGGTGCCGCATATAGAATATGCACTCCTCACTACATACATACATACATATCGTCCTGCACATTGTTGTTATTGCGTCCCACTCTTCTTCATCCTTCAACATCATCGCCCCCATGTTTCTCACACAAACTCTCTGGCCGCACTTCCTCTCACACACCACTCTCGCCCCCTCAAAGTGACAACACGCGAAAAGAGTGTGCTCCACCGTGTCCCCTTCCCCACAGAACCAACACTCATCGTTGTCTGCTTTTCCGATCCTATACAGGTACGCACCAAAAACGCCATGACCAGTCAACGCTTGCGTTAAATAAAAGTCAACTTCACCCCATTTCCTTCCTCTCCACGGTGCTATATCAGGTATGAGCACTTTTGTCCATCCACTGTAACCATTCCAACTATCCTGTCACAGCTTATCCGTTCTAGCTTTAAGCTCATTTGCGTCTTTACCTCCTTCATATAACAAACTTCTCTCGTCGACCAGCAACTCGAGAGGTGGCATACCAGCAATGACTTCCGCGGCATCCCCCGACACCGCCCGGTAACCAGCTATCACACCCAACGCCAGCCTTCTGTTCACTGCCCTAATCATCCCTTCATACTTCTTGTATTTTATGGCCCTTCTCCAGATTGGTACCGCGTACAGTATCACCGACACAGCCGCTGAGACAATAACTCCTTAGTAGATTTGTCATGTAAGTCACCTTCTTTGTCACCTCCCTTACATGCACCGTTATCCTCATGTCTTTGTCTAAATGGACCCCCAGATATTTAGCGCTTGGCACTGTCTCGATGGTATTCTCATTAATATTCATGGACATCTTTGTAATTTTCCTCCTTCCTTGTAGAAGAATCATCTCGGTCTTGGCTTCGGCCACTGATAGCCCCATATCGTTTAACTTTTGGATCACCCTGTTCGCAGCATAAGTAGCCCGGTCTTCTAATTGGATTCTGTTCCTAGCCCTCGCCACAATCGCTAGATCATCTGCATATGCTAGCATTTGCACTCCCTCCTCCATCTTTAGCCTCAATATCGTATCATAAAATAAATTCCAAAGTGTCGGACCCAAAATTGAACCCTGTGGTACCCCGCACGTAACTTGAAACTTTCCACCGTCCGGGCTCAACACGAATCTTTCCGACAAATACGATTTAATTAAATCGACCAGATATTCACTTACACCCTCTTCCTCTAGGGCTTTCACAATTTCTCTCAAAAAGCATTTTGCACGTCTAACATTATCATTATACAGAAATCTTGGTTGCCTAGCGCCTTCCTTTTAATGTCCTCTACGATGCCCTGCACCCTTTGCATGGCTTGAATCGTCGATTTCCCCTTCCTAAACCCGTATTGCTCTTCGTGCAAAAGTTGTCTCTCCTCCGATTCCTGATGCAGTCTTTCCCTTATGAGTATCTCGAACAATTTACCACAACAAGTAGTAATTTTTTTTAAACAACATTTACAATTTATTATTTGCTTTCTTCTTTGGCTTCTCAATGAGAGTCAGACTCGCCACTTTCCAGGATCTCGGGAATTGTCCAATCTTTAGGCATCCATTGTACAAATTTAGGAAAGCGTTTTTATTCCCCAGTACTGTTTCAATCAGGATTTCAGATGTTATGCCGTCCGGTCCAGGAGCTTTCTTCCTTCTGATGCATTTCACCGCTCTGTCCAATTCTTCTGTTGTTATCAACGGATAATCATCATTCTGTCTCGTTTTCCACTCCCAAAACACTTCCTCATGCTTGGGAAAGAGTTTACTGATCTGACGCAGAACTTCACTTTTTTCTATCGGCATTCTGTTTCTTAACTTAAGTTTCGATGTTACATTTTGTACGCCTTCCCCCAAACGTCTTCGTCCAAACTATTCCTAAGTTCATTCCGTTTCTCCCTCTTACTCTTCCTTATCTCTCTCTTTAATTCCTTTTTAGCTGCTTTATGTCTTGCCTGTAAGTCTGCGACTGACGTTCTTTTTCCAGGTTTTTTCCTCGCTCTTGTTATTTCCCTTCTAAGACAATTACAAGACGACCGGAGCTGTGCAATTTTGGTGTTCCACCAGTAGACCGGCTCTCTATATTTGCGTGTAGTTCCTGATTTACCAAACACCAAGTCACATTTATTTCTTATTCTTTCCCACACCATATCTGCCGACAATTCCTCATGTTCCGAGAAAAGGTTCACACACTCTTTCTGGTACCTAACTAACGACTCGTGACTAGTGCGCCATCTAAATTTGTCGATATCCTGATGTTTTCTCCCTCCTGCCTCCCTTATCTCGAATGTTATCGTTCTGTGATCGCTCATATTTTCCTCGTCTCTCACCTTCCAACTACTAATTTTGCCACCCTACTCCTCCGAAGCAGCTGTGAAATCTATGATCGACTGTCCAGCAGCTCCTACAAAAGTGGGCATTTCCTTCGTTTATCACAACCATCTTGTTAACTATTAGCCATTCTTCCAACAACCTTCCTCTTTCATTGCTATCCACCCATTAATATATTCTTCTTTATTCGTCTGAAATACACACAGCTCTTCGTAGTCCTCCAACACACCATTTGGGGAGAAATAACATGAGACGATCACTAGCTTCTCCAATTCAACACACACATAACCTCTGAACTCCAGTTAAGCTCCACTCATGAAGTTGGAGCTTAACTCAACCCAAGTTAATACTATCTGTCATGACGAATTAAGCTTAGAAGATGTTGTTTTGGGGTTGATATTGTTTTTCTGTGATTGGGTTGGGTTGAGCTTCAACTTTATATCATGCCTCCTATTGAATGATATGAAGTTGGTACTCAACTCAACCCAACCTTAGAAAAAAAACTTTATACCATTCCTCATATCGAAGGTATGAAGTTGGAGCTCAACTCAACCCAAGCTGATACTATCTCTCATGTTGAATTGAGCTTAGAAGATGTTGTTTTCGGGGTTGATTTTGTTTTTCTATGATTGGGTTGGATTGAGCTTCAACTTCATATCATGCTTCCTATTGAATGATATGAAGTTGGTACTCAACCCAACCCAACCATAGAAGAAAAACTTTATACCATCCCTCATATCGAAGATATGAAGTTGGAGCTTAACTCAACCCAAGTTAATATTATCTCTCATGTTGAATTAAGCTTAGAAGATGTTGTTTTGGGGTTGATATTGTTTTTCTGTGATTGGGTTGGGTTGAGCTTCAACTTTATATCATGCCTCCTATTGAATGATATGAAGTTGGTACTCAACTCAACCCAACCTTAGAAAAAAAACTTTATACCATTCCTCATATCGAAGGTATGACGTTGGAGCTCAACTCAACCCAAGCTGATACTATCTCTCATGTTGAATTGAGCTTAGAAGATGTTGTTTTCGGGGTTGATTTTGTTTTTCTATGATTGGGTTGGATTGAGCTTCAACTTCATATCATGCTTCCTATTGAATTATATGAAGTTGGTACTCAACCCAACCCAACCATAGAAGAAAAACTTCATACCATCCCTCATATCGAAGGTATGAAGTTGGAGCTTAACTCAACCCAAGTTAATACTATCTCTCGTGTAGAATTGAGCTTAGAAGATGTTTTTTTATGATTGGATTGGGTTGAGTTACAACTTCATATCATGCCTCATATTGAATGATATAAAGTTGGTACTCAACCACAGAAGAAAAACTTCACCATCCCTCATATCGAAGGTATGAAGTTGGAGCTTAACTCAACCCAAGTTAATACTATCTCTCATGATGAATTAAGCTTAGAAGATGTTGTTTTGGGGTTGATATTGTTTTTCTGTGATTGGGTTGGGTTGAGCTTCAACTTTATATCATGCCTCCTATTGAATGATATGAAGTTGGTACTCAACTCAACCCAACCTTAGAAAAAAAACTTTATACCATTCCTCATATCGAAGGTATGAAGTTGGAGCTCAACTCAACCCAAGCTGATACTATCTCTCATGTTGAATTGAGCTTAGAAGATGTTGTTTTCGGGGTTGATTTTGTTTTTCTATGATTGGGTTGGATTGAGCTTCAACTTCATATCATGCTTCCTATTGAATGATATGAAGTTGGTACTCAACCCAACCCAACCATAGAAGAAAAACTTTATACCATCCCTCATATCGAAGATATGAAGTTGGAGCTTAACTCAACCCAAGTTAATATTATCTCTCATGTTGAATTAAGCTTAGAAGATGTTGTTTTGGGGTTGATATTGTTTTTCTGTGATTGGGTTGGGTTGAGCTTCTTGGTACTCAACTCAACCCAACCTTAGAAAAAAAACTTTATACCATTCCTCATATCGAAGGTATGACGTTGGAGCTCAACTCAACCCAAGCTGATACTATCTCTCATGTTGAATTGAGCTTAGAAGATGTTGTTTTCGGGGTTGATTTTGTTTTTCTATGATTGGGTTGGATTGAGCTTCAACTTCATATCATGCTTCCTATTGAATTATATGAAGTTGGTACTCAACCCAACCCAACCATAGAAGAAAAACTTTATACCATCCCTCATATCGAAGGTATGGGTTGGAGCTTAACTCAACCCAAGTTGATACTATCTCTCACGTTGAATTAAGCTTAAATGTTGTTTTGGGGT
Organism: Onthophagus sagittarius; assembly: GCA_036711965.1. Taxonomy (NCBI): domain Eukaryota; kingdom Metazoa; phylum Arthropoda; class Insecta; order Coleoptera; family Scarabaeidae; genus Onthophagus; species Onthophagus sagittarius. Next base: position 91,876,970 of record JASERS010000001.1, on the reverse strand, counting down.
TGATTTTGTTTTTCTATGATTGGGTTGGGTTGTGTTTCAATTTCATATCATGCCTCGTATTGAATGCTACGAAATTGGTACTCATCCCAACCCAACCATAAAAGAAAAAGTTATACCATCTCTTATATTGAATGGTATTAAGTTAGAGTTCAACTCAACCCAAGTTGATACCATCTCTCATGTTGAATCGATCTTAGAAGAGGTTGTTTTTTATTATTGAGTTGAGTTTCAACTTCATATCATGCCTCCTATTGAATGATATGAAGTTAGTACACAACCCAATCCCACCATAGAAGAAAAACTTCATACCATCCCTCATATCGAATGGTATGAAGTTGGAGTTCAACTCAACCCAACTTGATACTATATCCCATGTTGCATTCAATTTAAAAGATTTGTTCTGGGACTGATTTTGTTTTTGTATGCCTAAATTAGGTTGAGCTTTAACTTCATATCATGCCTCTATTGGATAATATAAAGTTGGTGTTCAACCCAATCGAATCAAAGAAGAAAAACTTCATATCATCCCTCATATTGAATGATATTTTATTTATTTATTTTTTTTATTTACTTAATTAGGGGATGCAAACAGGGAGAATATCCCCAGCAAAGCACCCTCATAACAAATCAAAACAATAAATTTAAAGACGCACGCACGATGTGAGATGACAATTAAAATCAAGCATAAAAAACTAGAAATAAACAATTAAACATACAATATAATAATTACAATATAATAATAATGTAATACGCAACTAAACACAGTGCAACACGAGCCCTTTAAACACGCGCAACGAGAGTCCAAACAAAGACACATGGTTGAAGCCTTGATTATAAGTATTAAGAAGACGTAAGATGGGAGAGTTTTGGTAAACATTCGTATGGAATAAACGTAAACGGAATGTGAAATTATTTCTAGTGAACCGCTGTGGTACATTCAAGCCCACTTCAACCAAAAGCTCCGGAGCGTATAGCAAGCCATTAACCAGCTTAAAGAGAAAGATCAAATCGGATACAACTCTACGCCGCTGCAAGGGCAAGAGGCCAAAAACCGCACAACGCCCATCGTAATCGCAATAGGGAAGATGAAATTTATGTGACAAATAACGTAAAAAGCGCTTTTGAATGCTTTCGATGCGGTCACGATAGACGGCGTACCAAGGATTCCAAACTACAGAACCGTAGGACAACACACTATTGACAAATGCCAAATAAAGGGACTTAATACAGAGAAAATTAGTAAAATTTTGACTAATTCTAATAACAAAGCCCAGATTACGCAGAGCTTTCCGCACCATAAAATCGATATGAAGATGATATCGCAATTTGGTATCAAGTATAATACCAAGATCCTTAACTCTGTCGGTGGAGGTAATAGCTGTACCATTAAAATTATAGTCGAAGTTAGTAGGATAACGTTTCCATGTAAACGTAATTTTTTGGCATTTGTCATAGTTAAGGTAAAGTTTGTTAGCGCGACAGTAGTCATGCAAACGGTCGAGATCCTCCTGGAGCCGTAGGCAGTCAAGACTAGAACCAATCTTTGTAAAGATTTTATTGTCATCGGCGTATAGAAGAAATTTAGAAAATTTAAAACAAGAAGAAATATCATTAATATAAATTAAGAATAATATAGGCCCAAGATGGCTTCCTTGCGGCACGCCGGACGAGATAGATTTATAATCGGAAACAAAGCTGCCCATCTTGACCGCCTGGCTTCTATCAGATAGGTACGACTCAATCCAGTGGACAATGCCGCCTGGAATATTAAAAGACGAAAGCTTTTGAATAAGAATAGTATGGTCAATTTTGTCGAAGGCTTTAGAATAATCGGTATAAATAGCGTCAACCTGAGAGTCCTCGTTTAACGCAGAATGGATGAAATTAACGTAGGACACCAGATTGGACTCCACCGATCTCCCCGACAAAAAACCATGTTGTTCAGTAATAAGAAAGTTACCGATCGTGTGGCTAAAATATTCATGAACAATTTTTTCAAAAACTTTGGGAATAGCCGAAAGAATAGAAATCGGACGATAGTTAGATACTAACTGTCTATTCCCAGATTTAAATATTGGGACGACAAAAGCTGTTTTCCACATGCTTGGAAACATACCATCACGCAAAGACTTAGAAAAAATAAGAAACAGTGGAGTCGACAGTTCGGCGGCAAATTCTTTTAGGAAAAAAGATGGAATGCCGTCAGGACCAGGGCTAGAGGACTGATCAAGATGTTTCAAAACGTTAAGAACAGTATCAGCAGAAAACCATGGTGAGATACCAGAGCCACTAGAAATCATTGCGCGGTCAATGGCTCCATCAACAAATACCGACGCAAAATACTCCGCAAACGCACAAGAAATATTAGGACCCGTGTGAACATATAACCCATCAGTGGTAATCATAGTGGCTGGCATGCCAGACGCCGAACCCTTTTTAGTGTTCACAAAGGACCAAATTCCCTTGGCCCTCTCCGCAATTCCCGCCTGTATCGAATACAAGTAAGCCTTATAATCGGCCGCGATTAGCCGCTTAGATCTCGAACGCAAGATAGAGAAAGCCAAGTAATCGCTACCGCTGCCAGTACATTTCCATTTTCTATGACAACGCAATTTTTCACGAATAACGCGAATGGTTGAAGGTTTGTACCAGAGAGGAAAGCGCTGTTTAGAAACAATGCGCTTAGGAACATACCTATGAATCACATAATTAACACGCGCATAAAATGCCTCAACCATGCTCTCCACGTCAATCCCTGCAAAGACAGACTGCCAATCGATACTAGTTAAGTAAGTTTTTATATTTACTGAGTTTGCTTTTTTAAAGATAAAGCGAATATTAGGACCATCACTCAAATAAGTTGACAATCCTGAAACAGAAAACTCAAAAGGAGGGTGGTGATGATCAGGATCCACGAGAGGGTCCTTGCAAGGATGAACGTTGTCAACTCGACCGCTAGCGTACAAAATAAGATCTAAAATTCTGGCATTAATATTAAATACATTATTGAATTGCTTAAAGTTACAATACGAGTAAACGTTAAGAAAATCACCGGCTCGACCATCAAAGTTTCCAGTTGGAATCAACGCGACGTTATCTTCAGATTGAGACCACGAGATGGTTGGCATGTTGAAATCGCCCACAATAATGATCATTAAGTCTGGATAGGTATCGCGCACGGTGGAAACACTAGACAAAAACACCTGCAGAGCCTCATCGGCAGCAGGTGGAAGATAAACACAGCACAACAAAAAACGAAAAAGGCCGCACTGAACTTTCAACCACAAATCTTCCGCATCACTGTGTAAGCACGGCATGGGGACGATGTTGAAACCATGCTTAGCGGCAACAAGAACTCCACCACCGTCCCGTTTAGCAGACGCTGTTGACTCTCTATCTCGACGATAAATGGTGTAGGACGGGTTAAGCAGTTCACTGTCGGAGATGTTGCTATTCAGATAAGTTTCGGTGAGACATACAAAATCAGACGATAGGGATTGTGAATTTAATGAGCAAACATTTAACTTGGACCGTAAACCACGGACGTTCTGATAGTAGAAACTGACACCCATTGTAAAGGTAGTGAAAACGATTTTATGTAAGAAGGCTCTATAACTTATTCAAGTCGGATGACGATTTAATCACGATAATCCTTGCTCTATCATCCTTCCTCACATGAATCATGCAACTCTTCGTCCAGACATACTTGTAGTCTCTACTTCTAGCAATTTCTCGTGCCTTATTAAACAGAATCATATTATTAGCCGTAAGGTGATCATTGACGAACAGATTATCAGCAACATCGGGAATCGACAGACCACGGCCATTCGCGTTACGACGACATAGTTTGGCCGCGTTAAAAACACGATCACGAGTCATTCTAGAGGTGAACTTGACAATAATGGCCTTATCGCGCCGCCTCCCCCCACCAACCGATGACCTTTGAGGCAAGCGGTGAACAGCATCAATGTCGGAAGCAGCAATAGGAGCCTTAATGGATTCAGCGATGGTGGATATAAGAGCGGGGAGATTTTCACCCTCACGCTCGGGAACTCCCGAGATAATCAAATTATTGAGTCGTGAATATTGCTCCAAGTGATCAAGACGATTCTCCACAACAGCCAGATCAGCCTTTAGTTTTGCGTTCTCAGCAACCAATACATCGACTTGCTTAACCTTATCACCGAAGTCCTTAATGGTTCGTTCAAAATCAGTTATTTTTTCCCCATAGAATGAAATCGACTTAATGATTTCGTCGTATTTATTAGATAAGTTTTTCACATCATTCTGAATAGATGACATTAGATGGTATAGTTGAGCGTTAGAAGGGCCAGTAGAGGAGTGGGAGTCCGATGTTTCATCATCAATAATGATAGATTTATCCAGAGTACCCCGACATTTAGAACATTTCCAAAAAACACCCCCCGCCTTAATCTGGTCGAGCGCATCGAGAGAGATTTTAACACATTTGGCGTGGAAGTTGCCGTGGCAGCCGCCGCACTGAAGACCAGGATTTTTGGACGATACGCGCGCCGAGCAAATCTTACACCCCGACATCGAAACGGAGGTACCGGTTCCACTGAACAAAGGTCAACTCGAGTAAGTGCACCACGTCGCGGTGGAAATAAATCGGGAAAATTAATTAAATTATTCGCGGAAGATAGTTTAAACTTCAAAAAATTTATAAAGTCAACAACTCACCACACCAATCCGCAACAGCGGGAGCAATAAAAATTTAGAAACAACAGGTAAGAACACTTCAAACTTGAAGAAGTAAAAGAGTCGCGAAAATAAGCGACTGCACACCTCACGTGCTATCGTTGAAAATGATATATATATATGAAGTTAGAGCTCAACTCAATTTGGTACCATCTGTTATGTTGAAATGAGCTTAGAAGATATTGTTTTGGAATTAATTTTGTTTTTCTATGGATGGGTTGGGTTAAGCTTTAACTTCATACCATCACTCATAATGAATGATATACAGTTGGAATTCAATCCAACTCAACTATAGAAAAAAACTTTCATTCTATCCTTGGAATTTACTTCTAACTGTAGAAGAAAATATTATGGAATATTTCCGAAAAACTTGGAAGATTCTTTATATTCGATTGAGAAATGTTATGGGTTGGATTAAGTTGGTTGCGTTCAGTTTGGTTATGTTGGATTTGATTTGGATAGGTTGGGTTGTACCATTCAATACGAACGATAGTATTAAGTTGAAACTCAACCCAATTCAAATCATAATATTCTTCAAATATCAAGGACCAACATAACTTTTTCAAAAACACTTCAGGATATACAATAATTGACAAAACAGTGTAATACAAACACTTACGGTTTTTATAAAAAAATGTGGTATAAAATTGGACTCAAAACGCTTTAAAAAATGTCGCCAATTATGATGTATATTATTGAATAGAAGACGTCGTTAACTAATTATGACTAAACATAGACGTCAAAGTAACTTGAGATTACTGTCTGGGAAGTCTTCTGGAAACAGTTAAAGTCTTCTGAAAGCAGTTTAATTCTTCTGTACGTAGTATCAACACCTCTAGAAACAGTATCAAAATTTGTTGAAATAATATCAGGTGTTCCAAAAGCGGTATCAATTCTTCCAAGGATAGCATTGAGTCTTCTGGATGCATTTCAAGTCTTCTAAGAGCAATGTCAAATGTTCTAGAAGTAGTATCAAGTCATTCAGGGGCAGTATCGAGTTTCTGGAAGCAGTTTAAGTGTTTTAAAGTATTCAAGTTTTCTGGAAACAGTATCGAGACTTGTGGAAGCAATACTCAGATCTCTTAGAAGCAGTATCAAAACTTATGGAAGCAACATTAAGTCTTCTAGAAACAATTTAAATCCTCTGAAAGCATTTTAAGTCTTCTGTAAGCAGTATCAAGTCTCTTAAAAGCAGTATTTAAACTTGTGGAAACAATAAAATAATAAAAATAAAAATTCATTCGAAATCAAGATGTCCGATGCGTGAGGTGTACGTTTATTTCGCTCCGCATGAAGACGATTAGTTTACAAGGTTTACTGTTGATTTGTAGAGTGATTAGTGAATAATTGGAGAAATGGCAGGTGATAGAACTCGATTCGCTTCTGAGAAAAGGGATATTGTTAAATCCTGCATTGTAGAGCTTGTAAAAGATGAAACATTTTTGCGTTTATTAAGCGAAAATATTGCTCGAGAGGTCGATCGAGTTTTCAAAGAAAAAATAGTGAAACTTGAAGAGTGTGTAACTGAGTTAAAGGAGGACAACAAGAGACTGGAGCGATTGGTTGTCGAGCTGGAGGATCGCAACGAGGAAACAGTCGAACGCTGCGATGCCTTGGAGCAGTACTCCCGTCGTACGTCGGTAAGGATTAGCGGTATGGACCCCTGCCCGAATACTGAGGTGGAAATCAGTGTTTTACGTCTTTTCAATGAAAAGTTGGAAGTTCCTATTGATGCTAACAAAATTGATAGATGCCATCATATCGGAAAACCGGTCAATGATACACAGGGCGTAATTGTGCGTTTTGTGTCTTACAAAGATAGACGATTAATTCTTCAAAAGCGGAAACTGCTGAAGGGGTCTCGTATCCGTATTTCTGAAGACCTCACGGCGACTCGATATAAATTATATCAAAAAGCTGTGGCCAAATTCGGTATGAAGTCTGTATGGACCTCCGATGGCAGAATCTTTGTTCGGGTTAAGGACAAAAAGGTTAAAATATTGAATTTTGATGATTTGGATAAATTATAACATTTAATCTAATTGTTTCTTCTTGTACACACTTATATTAAACCTAATGTAGACATTATGTTTCGTAAGTCAATTGAATCTCATTATTCTGTTAATTTTTAATTTTTTTTTTCTTTTCTTTCTTTTTGCGGAGTGAATACCGTACGATTTATTATTTTCACATAGTATTTCTTTTTGTTATAAAAAGCGAGTTTATTATCAGTTAAATTAAATTAAATATCAGTTAAATTTCAGTTCACATTCTTTTCTCTTCTTTTACTTTTTTACTTCTTGCTCTGTCTCTTCTTTCTTTTCTTGTTCTTGTGGTCTTGCTGTTAAATGAGGATCGGCCATTTGAATGTTAGGTCGTTGCCAGCTCACTTCGCTGCTGTTAGGGATCTAGTTGTTGAGGAGGCTTTTGATATATTTACTTGTACCGAGACATGGTTGTATCCTCGTGATGATCTTTCCATTTTTTCCATTGATGGATATGCTCACTACTTTGTTGGTCGTACGGGTCGTGTGGGGGGAGGAGTGGGTGTCTACGTCCGTAACGCGTATAAATTTGAGGTTATTGTTGAAGAAATGTTAAGCTTTATTGAGCAGTTATGGATTCGTCTCCAGTTCGGTAGTTCTACCGTTATAATCGGTACTGTATAAAGACCAGGTCCGCAAGCGGATCTTTTCTTCAATAGCTTGGATAGCACTCTGTCTACCGTTTTCCCTCTCACAGATGATATTGTCTGTGTTGGTGACTTCAATATTGACGCGCACAACAACTCCGGAATATATTACACTCACTATTTGCCTCTCCTTGCATCTTTTGGGCTTGCTCAAATAATAGATTCTCCCACTCGCATTACTCCTACGTCTTCTAGATAATTGACCATATAATTGTTCCTGTCGATACTCACATTGATGACAAGGGTGTGGTTCCCGTCCACAATATTGCCGACCACTCCCTTATATTTGTTAAATTTGAGTTTTCTAAGTCTCAATATCAACCACCTCGTTCTATTCGTTACAGAGATTTTAATCATTTTTGTCTTGCTGATTTTGAGCGAGACTTGGCTGCTACTCCGTGGGCTGATATCTTATATCTGAATGATATTGATGATAAGGTTTCACTCTTCAACTACTACATGTTACTTCTCTTCGATTTACATGCACCTGTTAAAACTATTTCATCCAGGCGAGGATACCGTCCTTGGGTGACTGATAATCTTAAATTCCTGATGAAATATAGGGATGAGGCTTATCTAAAATTTAAAAAATCCAAACTTCCTGCGGACTTTTCGTACTATAAAGAGTTACGTAATTTCACAAATTCTTGTATTCGGAGAAAGAAAAGGGCATATATAGAGTCCGTTTTGAACTCTAATAATAGTCGTGAACTGTGGAAGTCTTTTAATAGGATGGGAATCATTAAATCTAAACAGCGGTCAGTACCAGTAGCTTTATCCGATGTTGAAGCTATTAATATTCCTTTTTTGTCTTCACAAGTTGATTCTTCCGGTGATCCTGATGTCATTTCTCATTTTCTTTCCAATACCCACCCGTCTGTCAGCAATGAATTTGTCTTTTCTCTTTCCACTGAGGAAGAAATTGGTGAAATTTTACTGTCTTTTAAAACTGCTGCTATTGGGTCTGATGGCATTGGTATTAAAATGTTAACTATGTGCTGCCCTTTTATTCTACCCTACTTGTGTCACATTATCAATGTTTGCTTGGAGTATGCTGTGTTTCCTTCCGCTTGGAAGACTGCCCTTGTTATGCCTCTTCCTAAAACCAGCAACCCTGCAAGTTACAGTGACCTTAGACCTATTAGCATTCTCTCGGTTCTCTCCAAGGTTCTGGAGAAAATCATCAGTTTACGTCTACGCAGTCATTTAGATACGTTCAAGATTCTACCAAGCACTCAATCTGGTTTCAGATCCGGTTTCAGTTGTAGCACAGCACTTTTAGAAGTTTGCGATAACATTATCCGGAAAATTGATCGCAAATCTGCTTCTGTTCTTGTTTTACTTGACTTTTCAAAAGCTTTTGACACTGTGCATCATGAGATACTTCTTGCCATTCTTCATTACATTGGATGTTCTCGCAATGTGTGTTCTTTCTTTAAGCACTATTTATGTAATCGCAAGCAGATTGTCACACTCAATGGCCTGCAATCAGTGGAAGCATCCGTTACGTCTGGGGTGCCTCAGGGATCGGTTCTTGGTCCTTTACTTTATTTAATTTATACTTTGAATCTAACTGATGTTCTGAGGCACTGCTCTGTGCATATGTACGCCGACGACACGCAACTGTATTTTTCTTTTACTCCGGATCAACTTTGCGTTGCTCAGGAATGTATTAACGACGATTTGCAAAGGTTAATCACTCGTGCGTCTCAGCTATGTTTAAATATTAATGCTAAGAAATCCTCCGTTATGCTGTTTGGGTGTCCATCCTTCCGTGATTCTATGCGAAAGTCTCTATCTATTAAGATTGGTGATGTTTCACTTAATTTTACTGAAGAGGCTAGGAATCTAGGTATTGTTATAGATTCTTCTTTTAGATTTCGATCTCATGTTTCAAACCTTATTCGTAGTGCTTACTCTACCCTTCGACTCCTTTACAGTAATCGTTGCTTACTTAATTTACGTTTAAAAATACAGTTATGTGAATCTTTGGTTTTGTCTCTCTTTAATTTCGGTGATGTCTTATACGGCTCTTGTATAGATAACTTTACTTCCACTCGTATTCAACGTGTTCAAAACGCTTGCTTGCGTTTCATTTTTGAATCGGAGGTCTCTACACGCTGCTTGTCTCTTTCACCGAGTCATTTTATATAAAACCCCTCCTTATTTATGGAACAAAATTTGCTTTCGCTGTGATGTTTATAATTTGAACATTCGTCATCGTTTCACGCTTACGATACCAGCTCACCGTACTGAACTTTTCAAAAGGTCCTTTTCGTATTCTGTTTGCAAAGTTCTCAACAGCATCCCAGAGCAAATTAAGCAGCGGAGTGAGCAATCCTTTAGATCAGCTTACAGATCTCATTTGCTTCAGCAGCAGCGCCAATAGACTCTTATCTCTTTTTTTTTTGTTCTTTTTGTTTTCTTTCTTTCTCTTTCCTTCTTTTCTTGTACATGTTTCTCTTATGTTGCTTTCCTTCCTTTTTGTTGTTTTTCTCTTTCTTTTCTCTTCTCTTTCGTCTCGTAAGTTTTCTTAGATCAATGTCATTGTTATTATTATTATAAATTTATTCTTAATTTTGTTATTTTGGGGTTGATGAAAAACAGTTATTCCTGGTTTGACCTGGTGCGCTGACTCAATCCCCTTTGGAAGGATACAGTATCGGTTGTTTTCTTTGCTAGTAATAGTATTCGAAGTTTTGTATTATAATATTCTGCAATTGTGTCTTTTCAAATAAATATTATTATTATTATTATTATAATATGAAGTCTTTTAGAAGCAATTCAAATTTTCTGAAAACATTTTAAGTATTCTTTAAAATCTTAACTGCATTTTTTCTGAAGAATGAAATGAAAAATCACCAATGGTTGTTAAGTTATAACCGAAAAAACGAAGTAAACTAGCGTCAAAGTAAGGAAAGAATATAAAAGGTCGTAAATAAAAACTTTGACTAAGAACGTCATCGCCCTAACTTGGAATATCTCACCCCCCAGAATGGCTGATGTACTGTGTATTTAGTAAGTTTTGAAAGCATGTTACAAACAAATTATTACAACAAAAATTGTAGCAAAATTTTCTTTTAATATTCATTAATTCTCTTAAATTTTTCCTCTTAAATAGATAGATATCCAAAAATCTTAATGACCAAAAATTAAGTTTCCGAATACTGTTTATCAAAATCAAAAAATTTAAAAAAATGTATCTAAATTTTATCTAATTTTGGGTTACCTTTGCATAATAACGACTAAATCGACATTTTAACTCTAAAAATTGAAAATAATTAGATAAACGAAATAATTACCTGTTTCATCATAATCCACAATCTCAAACACCACCATATTATTCTCTTTAACAAATAATTCATGCTCAACATTAATCATTATCGTTTCTTCCCATTCAGGATCAATCTTCTTTCGCATTACCAAATTAAACGGTTTCGTTGAAATTTTAAAATCTTCAACGTTTCCATGATTAGCATCATTTTCATTTCGAATTTTTACAAACTCCCCCGTTTCAAAATTCATAAGAAAAACTTTAACAATCGGGTTAATTAACTTATTTAATCTTAATCGACTCGTCTTATGAATTATTATCTCAGCATGTTGATTAGTTTCTTTTACAATTTCTTTTTTTCTTTTCTTAATTTTAATTTTTTTCTCATCTTCGTATCGTACACTCGTTTTCTCATCATCTTTATCACTTTTTTCAACTTCACTAAAAATTTCATTATTTCCCAATTTGTTCAATTCGATTAATTCAGTATTCGAAACGGAAGTAGAAGAAGCTGTACGATGATTATTATTATTATTAGTGTTTATTTTTAAAATTTGAATAACTTCTTTTCTATCATGTACAAGAATATCTCCAATTTCTTCTTTATTAATATCGTAAGTTTTTCGTGAACTTTGAGAGGACGATGAATATTTTCTAATAATTTCATTATGAGAGGGACTTTTTAAGTTTAAATCTTTTGACTCACTTTCTTTTTCAATAATAAAAGTGCGGTTCGATTGAAAGCTCCCTTTTTCGGATTCGCTCGATTGTTGTTTTAACAATTTCTTTCGCACTTTTGGAATCGGTTTTTGAATCTCGATCGTATTCGTTAAAAATTTATTCAAAATAAAATCTTCGTTTTGTATTTCGGTTTCTTCAAAAGCTTTATTGTCTTCACTTTCACCTTCATCGTGATTCGAAGATTTTTCGATTAGGTTTTGAGTCGATTTCGAATCCGATTTTTTTAAAGCCGCTTTTAGAAGGGCTTCAAATTTAGCTTTAGTTTCGTTCGTTATACCACGCGCCATTACAATTCCACCTTTTTAACCGACTTCCGGTTATTTTCTGTCATGTTTCAACTCCGTTACCATAGAAATAATAATCAACAGGTGTTTTAAATATCGATTTTTTTTAGGAAGGAATAAATTTATTTGTTATAAAAGCTTTCGTGAAATTATTTGTTGTTAAAAATATAAATAATATCATAGAAATCAAGTAAATTGTTATCTAACGAAATGATTTATTATTCTAATATAACTTATGACTTTTGACAATCAACATAATAAGAAACAAGAAATTAATAGAACGAAAAAACAAAAAATTCACAAAAAATCGAATTCTTGAGATATTTCAATGAAACATTCAAAACTTATTCAGGAAAGTGTCTATTTTGTCATGGTGAGGACCAAATTAGAAAATCTTTATTCGTTTTTGAGATAAAAATTATTTATGTTAACCTATTTTTTTTATGATTCTTTGAAATTAATAATCTTGTTTTAAAAAATCACAAAAAATCGAATTCTTAAGTTATCTTAATGAATTATTCACGATTTATAAAGGAAAGTATCTACTTTCTCGTGATGAAAGCGGATTTTGAAAATATTTATTCGTTTTTGAGATATAAATCATTAAATTCAACGTGAACATTTATGGCTATCTCAAGTTAATTAAAAATCACCAAAAATCGAATTCTTGAGATATTTTAATGAAACATTTAAAATTTATAAAGATAAGTGTCTATTTTGTCATGTTAAGAACCAAATTAGAAAATCTTTATTCGTTTTTGAGATAAAAATTATTTAAGTTAACCTATTTTTTTTATGATTCTTTGAAATTAATAATCTTGTTTTAAAAAATCATAAAAAATCGAATTCTTAAGATATCTTAATGAATTATTCACGATTTATAAAGGAAGGTGTCTACTTTCTCGTGATGAAAGCGGATCTTGAAAATATTTATTCGTTTTTGAAATAGAAATCATTAAATGTAACGTGAACATTTATGGCTATCTCAAGTTAATTAAAAATTACCAAAAATCGAATTCTTGAGATATTTTAATGAAACATTTAAAATTTATAGAGATAAGTGTCTATCTTGTCATGTTAAGAACCAAATTAGAAAATCTTTATTAGTTTTTGAGATAAAAATTATTTAAGTTAACCTATTTTTTTTATGATTCTTTGAAATTAATAATCTTGTTTTAAAAAATCACAAAAAATCGAATTCTTAACGTACGCATTAAGTCGGCCAATAAACGTTCAAACCAGCTTGATAATAACCTAACGAAAGACACGCGCATACACAAACCTATCACTATCCACGACCACATAATTGATACTTACGTGACAAAAATTAACTCGCCGAAATGCTTAGACCGACAAGAGCTCATTAACTCAATAAAGCGTAGATTTATTGAACAGTATCAAATCGACACAATTGTTGCTTTCTCGGGCAGCTTCATGTACGTAATAATGATTGATCTTGAAGATGTCTCCAAACCGTCTCCCACAGAGCCAAGCCACGGTTCTCAATCCACAATCTTACAGAAGCAGCAATGACGGAGCTACGAGTGTTGTACGCAAACATTAACAGCTACCATCAAAATCCCATATCATTGGGAACTTCATAAATTTCAACTACATCAACTGTGCAATGTTTGTTGAGACAAAATCTAAGACTGCAATCAAGTTTAAAAACTGGAGAGTGACTGAAAAAGCAGGCAACATCATTAACAGAGGCGTGAGAGGTGGAGCAGTGGCCATGTGCAAATGGGAAAGTCCAACCCCCCAAGAATTAACTCCGAGTTAAACAATGCTGTTCACTTCACCATTATGATCGGCATAGAAGCTCTTCACATATTCTTGATCTACGTTCATCCTCATAGCCAAATCGAAGAATCAATTTTCAACATGGCTTCTCTGCATCACAATTGCTTAATCATTGGAGATTTTAATCCTAACCCTATCAAAACAAGACAAATCAACCGATTCGTATCTTCGACCAATTTTAGCCGCATTAGAACTGCTCCAACGTTTGTCATGGTAAACAATCAAAGTACCACTCCGGACATGATCTTCTGCTCCAGAAATATAAGATCCTTGATAACTCACTTTGCAGTCATTCCCGACCTGTGTTCCGACCACCTTGGTATTCTGATTCACCTGAAGTTGACGACTCCCATCCCAAGACCGATTCCAAAAATCATAAAAAACTACAACCTATGCAATGTGGAAGTGGTTAACTCAGGCATCTCAGGATTCATCAGCACCAATCCTATAATTACCGAAGATACGATTTCAGATTTTAATGAAAATCTCAGGAAACTGATTGACGAAGCCAGCCCAAATAAAGTCGAAAAATACTACAATTTTCCATTACCAAAATTCATCGTAAGGTTAATTAAAGAAAAGAGACCATTATACCGCGACTTTAGAATGTCTGAGATCCCCGACCTAAAAAGGAAATTTAATGAACTTAATAAACATATTCAAGCCTTAATAAAACAATTCAAAATCGAAAAGTACATCGAAGCCTGTGATAAAATCAACAAATCAAAAGGCAAAAAATACTGGCAAGAAGTTCGGAAATTATCCAGGTATCAAAAGTCCCCCGAAACCAACCAACTCATTGACCCCTCAGATGGCACATCACACACCGATCCTGAGGAAATTGTTAACATCCACGGGGATTACCTCCAGCGTGTGTTTTCATTCTCCGAGGATGCTTCCTTCTGCTCCGTCAACAAAGCAGTAATAGATGACTGGTATAAATCTGCTTTCACCACCCAGGTCAACACTCCCGAAGATGCTCGCATCCACGAGGACGAATACTACTTAATTCTAAGTAAAGGAACAAGCACCGCCCCTGGATACGACCATGTCACAAAAAACATCCTGAGAAAGCTAAATCCTCCCTCTCATGAATACATCATAAAAATCCTCAACTATTGCCTCATGAACCAATATTTCCCCGAAGATTGGAAGTCATCCATAATAATTTGCGTTCCCAAAAAAGAAGCATCTGTATCTGACCTATCCAACTATCGTCCTATCTCCCTTTTTCCCGTCATTGGCAAGATCCTCGAAACACACATTAAGAACAAACTATTGGATGTAATGTCTCATAAAATACCGAATTACCAGTTTGGCTTTCAATCTGGTAGATCTACGTCCCATGCTCTGGCAGTGCTAATCTCCAACTTTCAAGTGACACGCCTCCAAAAACGCCACTCTGCGGCAGTCTTCTTGGATATACGCAAAGCGTTCGATTCAGTATGGCATCGGGGACTCCTATACAAACTTAGGTTACAGTCGCTGATACAATCCACTAAGAGTTGGCTACAAAAATGGAGAATTCAAATTAATCCTTTTAAAACCCAATTCTTCATTCCATTTCTTCCCATCCATGCTCCTTCCCCTACCGTAACTATCCAATCCACGATAATATCTTCCGTTACAATATCCAAATACCTAGGAATCTCGATAGACCGGAAACTAAAATTTTCAGACCATGCCATAAAGGTAAAAATGAAAGTGACGAATCGGGCGAAGCACTTTAGATCCCTTACATACCAAGGACGCGGCATATCAACTAAATGCGCTGCCCACATCTACAAGACCATCTGTAGACCGGTCATTGAGTACTCATCGCTAATCCTCTCCGAAGCATCCAGAGGAGCAAGGTATCACCTAGAGATAAGTGTCTATTTTGTCATGTTGAGAACCAAATTAGAAAATCTTTATTCGTTTTTGAGATAAAGATGATTTAAGTCAACCTAATATTTTATGATTTTTTGAAATTAATAAACGAAAAATAAGATATAACTTTTTCAAACCTGAATTCATCAAGTTCATCAAATTCTAACTTAATTAAAAAATACTAATCCATATTTTATTCTAATTTTATTTCATTCTTATGAAAATTATTCACAATTTCCTAAATTAATTTCCTAATTGTATGTAAACATGCTCATTACATAAACAAAGTTCCCCGAATACATTATTATCTCGCTTTATCATACAGGAACCATTGTATGCGGCATTATTATCACCGTGACAACCAAACAGGTTTGTTTACCTCGGCTTGAGCTTTTTATTCGTAGTTTCGTTTCAAAAACCCCCACAACACCTCACACTGCGCACACAAGAACTTTAATGGAGTGATTACCGTGCATTATATTCTTGTTAAACCTCCTACAATGAAGTTAGTGTTGTGGGTATTTCACTTTTAGAATGATGTTGTATCTAATTTTGTGAATTTCAAAAAAAAATGGGTTCATCTATAAGCTCGACTGATAAAGTTCAACCTCAAGAGGTACTTAATTATTATAAATTTAAAATAATTCTTTTAATTAATTATAATTTCAGATTAATTTCCGTAATAACGAAGAAACTGAAATAGATCCCCCCAAAAAAGATAGACAATGCACCGATATTTTTTTCTTAATACTCATATCTATATCTCTTATTGTTTTAATTATTTTATCTTCTTATTGTATTTACCACGGTAACATCTACAGGATTTTATACGGTTATAACGATTGCGGCGATGTCTGCGGAATACAAAATTATAGAGAAAAAGATCTTAAATTCGAATGTAAAGGAAGTGATATGAAGTTTAATAAATATTTAATGATATTAAACGCAAGTGACACCCAGGGAAATTCTAATGGAGTGACGAGAGTTTGTGTATCGAGTTGTTATGAACACCCGGGATAGTAAGTATTAATTTAGTAATGACTAATTTTTTTTTAAATAATTACAGCCTGTCTAAAAATGATTGATGATTTCTTTTTGTTTATTAATTTTTAATGGATACTCTACGTTTTACAACTCCGTAATCGAATGCATTCTTAATTTCAATTAGATGTCGTTTGGGTCTGACCATACACGCAAACTTATCGATCTTAAAATGTGTGTGATTCTTTTTGTGTCTATGTCAAAGAAATCGAATGGTATTTTCTATCGGTTGTAAATATATCTGGTTGATTTTTCGGTATGATACAATGATATCTCGTTAAAGGTTTCAACAAGACGTAAATTGATTCGAAACAAAAAAAATCTTTCGTTAGATCTGATTTTTCACTTGTGGATATTTCTAGAATAATTTTGGTGATTTCAGACGATTATTAATTATTTTAAAAAAGTTTAGACAATTAGAGACATATTTTAGACAATTTTTTACTGTTTTAGACATCTTTGAACAAATATTATCTATTGCAGACATATTTTAGACAAGTTTGTGATGATTTTAACCGACTAATGGATACTTTTAGGCAGCTTTAGACAATTATAGGTTATTAGAGATATATTTTAGACAGTTTTTGATCATTTTAAACAATTTTAGACAACTGGATTAATTTAATTAACTATGGATGATTTTAGACAACTTGTGAACGATTCTGAACTAATTTTGGATGAGTTTTAACGGTTATTGACAATTTTCAACATCCTTAGACCAACATAGACCATTATTGACATATTTCAAAGAGTTTTTGATGCTTTTAGACATTTTTAGACAATTACTAACTATTAGAGATATATTTTAGATACATTTTGGCTGATTTTAAACAACATGTGGATGATTTTAGACAACTTTAGACAATTGTAGGCTATTAGAGACATATTTTAGACACTTTTTGACGATTTTAGACAAATATTATCTATTAGAGATATATTTTAGACAAATTTTGGATGATTTTAAACAACATGTAGATGATTTTAGATAACTTTGGACAATTAGAGGCTATTAGAGATATATTTTAGACAAGTCTGGGATGATTTTAGCCGACTAATGGATACATTTAGACAACTTTAGACAATTATAGGTTATTAGAAAAACCTATAATTGAAGAAAAACCAAACTTTTTGCTGAACACTCTAAGAAAACTGAACTGAGAAGGTAATTACTGCAGCTAACAAATGGGATAAATACACGAGGGGAAAGATGAAAAAATGTCTGCTGATAACGGTGGTCGTTAAAAACGCTTTTGAATCAGTACTATGATACCAAATTATTGAATGCATTCAAAACTGATGTATAATGATCCGCAATATGAACTGATGAGATGGGTGCCATAAGTGTTGGTTCTCGGTCCGAACTTGTAGAACATGTTTTTCGATCCGATACTGCGGAGAAACGAAGAAATGCAGCGAATGGGTCTGATGCTGGGCCCAGAAAAGACGAATTCCGTGTCGCTGAGAAATAGAAGATGTGGTCGAAGGATTGTCCTAAACGTTAAGATCATCTAATTGAATCTAAGAGCTACGTGAAGTACCTTAGAGTTATGATCGGCAGAGACATAATGTAGGACAAATACTTACTGTACACCTATAAAAAAGCGTAGAATGCGATACAGATGATGCATAGGGTTATGAGATCAACATGTGGACCCAAAATGGAAAAGAAAGGAAGAGCGATGGAGATGGTAGGAGCGGTAAGATATTGGAAAAAAAGCTAAGGATACTAATAACAGTTTAAAAATAAATGTTAATCTGCATAGTAGTGGATATAGTAATATATCGATAAAGCACTGGGGGACTCACCGTCGGTGGACTTCATGGTCAAGAGAAGGAATGAGCAAATTGCAAATGAATGGATAGAAAGATGGAGAATAGACTCGACTGAATAGTCTGGACTAAATTATTGTTACCAAACCTTAAATCATGGCTGGAAAGGAAATGGATAAACATAAACTACCCTATAGCGCAATTCTGGGCCTAACTAAGAAACAAGATGAGAAGGAGACAAAGCATGGAAACAGGGACAAGAGAAAAAAGGAGCAAAGAGGGGGAGCAATTCCCCCTTATCAGGATATGTATTAACATGAATAGCTTTCAAAAAGTTAATTTTTTTTCTCTTGATAAAATGGTCCCGGGACGGTACTCTGCGCTCCCAAACCGCGTATGTCTAAAATATAGGAAATTTCAAAAAAGTAACGAATTTCTATGTTCTCTGGTACGAGTATGGGTGAAGAGAAGCAGAGAAGAAAAGCTATATCTTGGAAGTATCAGAAAACAGGAAGAGTGAGGGGGTAACACCCCTTTGATTGGCTATCTATCATAAGTAAAATATTTAAAAAAGTAATGGAAGACGAAAAGAAGGATGATGAAAGAAGAAAAAGATAAAGAAAGACACTATAGGTAAGGAAACAAAGACATTTGTTAAAGTTCAGGACTTTTCTAGAAGGTGAGAGCTCTTACTCTGGCACGGAGCCAAGTTGGCTGGTAGAGCTTTATAAATAAAAAAAGATGTTATGGATTGGGTTAGATTGGTTCCGTTCGGTTTGGTCAAATATTTTTGATTTGGAATTAATTGAAAATTTGAAGTTGTAACTTCAAATGGAACCAACTTTGTTCAGTTCTTGAAAAAGATGTTTGGGGTAAGCCATACCAAATAATTACTAAAAGACTGAAAATGAAGAAAAGAAATGGTATTGAAGATAAGACGGTGGAAAAGCAATTCCTATTACAACTCTCAGTGGCTGTAGGTAATTTAAGAAAAAAGAAAGCCCACATTCCATCTGAAATAGTTGGATTGTTGGCATCGAAGCATTCAAAGGATTTCTTAAAGGTGTACGTACAATGTCTGTGTGTCAAAGAGTATTTTTCCGAAGATCTGGAAAAGTGCAAGTCTTGTACTCACTGAAAAACCGAAAAAAGCAGGACAAGCCTTTGTCTATTGGATGCGACGGGGAAGCTTTTGAAAGGTTTATTCAGACTGCGATTGGTTGTAGAAGCGGATGAGAATAACATTTTACATGAAAACCTATGTGGTTTTAGGAAGGGAAGGTCCACTATACAAGCGATTGAAAAGGTGCAGGAAAGCATTGATAGTATAAAAGAAGAGGCTTTAAAGAATAGGAAATTATGTGCCTTAGTTTTTCTTTACATTAAAAATACATTTAATTCTGCATCGTGGAAGAAAATAATCGGATCTTTAATTAATGGAAATATAAGTTCCTATATAGTTGAAATGATAAGAAGCTACTTGCTTGAAAGAAACATCATAACTCCAAATGGGAAAGTTTACGACATGACTTGCGGAGTGCCACAGGGATCTCTATTACATCCATTTTTTTGGAATTTATATTATGATAGAATCCTAAGCGTGGAATTGGAGGCCGAAGTAGAGATCATAGGTTATGCTGATGATCTGGCATTGTTGGTTATAGTTCGAGATGAGTGTGAACTGCAAGACTTAAAATTAAACAAGACTTATTGATACATTTAAGGAGATGAGTCTTGACATAGCTGTTAGTCTCTGCTGAAGAGATTCAACTTATTGCTGGTTTGCCTCCGCTGGACTTACTTGCTGAAGAAAGAACAACGTTATATAGGAGAGGTAAAGAAGCAAAACGTGAATGCAGAGTTAATTTATTGAAGGCCTGGTTTTCATAAAAATGTGGTAAAAAATTTAACGTAATTTCGAACGTCTAAATTGGTCTAAATCACGTTATTTATCAACCGTTTGAAAATTGTTTAAAAATGACCTCAATTATGATATAATATCGGACATAAATTAACGTTTTGTTTAACCCTCCGTCTGTCGGGTGTGGTCTACGAGTCCACGACAAAATGATTATGTGAAATATTTTTTAAATTATTTTGCTCAAAACTTCTACGGTCACAGTACCTTTCAAGTATCTGAATATCAACTGTTTTCGCTATAAAAACCCGTTTTTCAAAATTCCAAATCGTCGCTACATAATATTTTGTCTAAAATGTCTAACAATATTCGCAGATGTAATGTGTAAGAATCGTATTTCAGTTGGAACTCTATCGAGTTATAAAACTATACCTCGGAGTGATCGCAATATAGTTCGGTAGTTCCCTTAATAATTACTGTATACACGGTTACTTATACACGGTATCGTTGACACGCCACTTTTATTTTACAAATATAGATAATAGGAAAGTACATAAAAAATTATTTATAACTAATATCAAATATCTAGTTAGCAATCTACAAATAGCATACTTACAAATAGGTAAGTAGTATCACACAATTTTCTGATATGATTTCATAAAATAATAAATGATTTATTATTTGATAGCATTGTGATATGGATCCTTATGAAAAGGAGATAGAAAGATTACAGAAACTGTATGAAGAAGTTAGCACGAGCAGTGAAATAGAAGAGTCTGACGATAGTTTGATATCAGATCCAGATTTTGTAAGTATCAGTGATCATGATACAGAAACCGAGCAGGAAAACGTGAATGAAGATGCAGATATTATGCATCAGGATGACGGCGAGGATGATGAAGATGAACAACCCGTGATTCATGATAGATGCTCGTATTTTTTTGGTAAAGATGGAACTAAATGGAAAAAGGCTGTCCCACCTAGAAATATTAGAACTCGCAACGAAAACATAGTGTCTCACCTGCCTAGGGTCATCGGTGAAGCACGTGACGCATTATCTCCCATTCAATACTGGATGTACATGTTTGGACAACGTAATTTCAAATCATTGTTAATTAAAGATTACGACTCGCCAAAGTTATCTCCATTAAAGCGGAAATACACTTGTGTATCGTTAGCATACATGTGGGTTTTACAGTGGTTGAGGTTAGAACACAAATTAATCGTATATATAAGATAAAGTATAGGTTCCAAAATTGATCTTTGAGATACTCCGCAAGTAATAAGGCCACTCTCTGATAAGACATCCTGAAATTTTACAATTTGTGAGCGCTGTTAAAAATAATTTTTAAAGAAATCAACAGCCAACGGAGAGAGGCCGATATAATGGAGCACTGATAGGAGTGTTAAATGATGGATCGTGTCAAAAGCCTTAGAGAAATCGATCAGAACTAGTGCAGTGACACATCCATCATCCATCGCTCGCAAGATATCATCGGCAACATCAAGAAGAGCCGTGCTGCAACTAAAACCAGGGCGAATCCCAGACTGATTGGATGGTAATATATTGAATGTATTAAGATGGTCCCACATTCTCGCCGCCACAATCCTTTCCAAAACTTTCGACGTAACATTTAAAATACTGATAGGCCGTAGATCAACGAAAGTATTCGGATTCTTTTGTTTTTGGAATTGGAGAAAGCAATGCAGTTTTCCATTTATCGGGATAGACCCCAAATTCCAGACAACAATTGATAATATGACGCATATAAGGAACAATGTTGTTGGGCAGCACAGCAACAACATTTTTACGCTGATACCATCGCACCCAACTGCATTCGTTTTAATAGATTTTAACGTACCAAGGACCTCCTCTTCCGAGGCGAGCGAAAAGTATAGCCTACTAGAAACCTGCGGCAGTATGTTATTATTATAAAACTGTATAAGATCCGCGTCACCAGGGCTGTTAACCTGAGAAGACAAGAAAAAATTGTTGATAGAATTAGCGTCGCCAACGTCACCAGGAACATCACCATTCTTATTCGTACAGACTCCCAATGACCTAAAGGCACTCCAAAGTTTTTTTGAGTTATTATGCCCGAATATGTGAGATAAAAAGGCTTTTTTTTCATGATGCAGTGCAATATTGGTATAGTTACTTAGTTGCTTGTAATAAGTAAAATCAGAGGATGTTTTAGTGGACTTAAACCTCCTATAAGCTGTATCTCTCAGTCTCATAAGAAGCTTAATGTTGTCCGTAACCCAAGGGCGATAATGCTTATGTAGAACCGATGTCTTGATGGGTGCATAAACATTAAAAAGATTAATAATATGATAATTGAAAAATCAACTTTTTCGTTAATATTCGACAAAAGCAGAAATTCTTGCCAAGGAAGTGCTTTCAGCTCATCCAGAAAAATTTCAGGATTAAAGTTTCTGAAATCTCTGTAAGTAATGCTTTTAACCGTAGAAATAGGCAAACCAAAAGACAAGGTAACGAAGACAAGCGAGTGATCAGCAATGTTATGAATACTAATCATACCCGATTCAAGAACAGGAGCATCCATATTCAAAATCACAAAGTCAATCAAAGTGGCGGAGGAGACAGTGACACGAGTCGGGCTCGAGATAATTTGTTGAAGGCTAATATATCCAAAATAGGAAAGAATGTGCTTGTAGTTTCAACAATGCACCGAGATCGGAAAAAGCCCGAAATAATGACTTTCTATAATAGCACAAAAAGTGGAGTAGATACAATGTTGCAAGAAACACAAAGCGTTGGCCAATGGTAATTTGCTATAACCTCCTCAATATAGCAGCAATTAACGCTTTTGTTATCTACAAAGGCAACATACCAGATGGTGAATTTGCTAAAACTCGCAGACTGTTTCAAAAAAATCTGGTATGGAGTTAGTGAAAAATAACATGCAAAGAAGAGCCGTTGATAAGCACTTGACCAAAAGTGTGCCTACTTCTGCCTTGAGGCTCTCAGGTATTGAAGATGAGATTATTCCAGAGCCACAACCAGGGAAAAGAGGAAACTGTAAATATTGCAAAAGACGAAAAACTCGTTATTTTTGCAAAATTTGTAAATGTTGGTTGTGCATGGAGCACATAACAGCGTGCTGCAACGATTGTTTGGGAAATATGGAGACCACAGTTTGAAGCCCTCTAGTTTGTACATAGAATATTATTCTTTAGTTAAGACATTTTTTTATAACACTATACATTTTTGAATAAATATTATTATAGATCGATTTCCTTTTCTTTTATTTAGGCGTTGTTTCAAAATTTTGAAAAATATGTGATTAAAATGTAAGCATTTTCTTTAAATGAAATTAACATAAAACGAGAGTTTGGAATTGGCTCTGTATTAGGCTATTATATAGTACAAGCATCATATAAACATTTATGAGAAATTAGTACTGGAGGAGCCGTTGGCGTCCTTTAGAGTTTTTATTATTTCGGACTCCACAGACCACACCCGATCGAAAGTGTTAAGAAAGCGCGCCCGACAGACGGAAGGTTAATAATTAACAAATCAAATTATTGTTTTAATTTAAAAATTTTTAGCCGAGAATTATTTCATCGATGCATTCCCGAAAAAAGCACATTAATCGTAAATCAATTTGTATCAAAATTAGGATGGAACGATTTCTTTCAAGAAGCAGCCGAAGATTTAGGAAACAATTGGAAAGAAATCTTATATTTATCCCTTATCGGACTCGGTAATTCCAATTAACCCAATCATTAATTAATTAATTAATCATTATAATTTCAGTATTTTCACTTGTACTAGTTTTATTACTCCGATTTTTCGTCGGATTTTTAGTCTGGACCGTCGTGATAGGAGTCGCTTTAGCCTCAATAATAGGAACGATTAATTTATGGTAATTTTACCCAATTCAATCTTACTAATCAAATTAATCTTTTAATTTTAGGATTTTATACGGTCAAATCGACAATGATATCAACAACAAATCCGCTCAATTAGTCTCAATTGTTGAATCAACGAATAAATGGAGCATTCTCTCTTTCGCTATTATCGTAACAATAATAAGTGTTTGCGTGGTTGTTTTGATTATAGCCTTAAGGAATAGGATTAAATTGGTGGTCCAATTATTTAAAGAAGCGGGAAAAGCCATCGCGGCTATGCCACTACTTTTATTACAACCATTTTTAGTTAGTAAAAAAAATTTAATTAACTTAATTTAATTTTGATCGTTTTAGACATTATTTTCGTTATCCGTGGTGATGATTTCGTGGTTATACCTCGCACTTTGGATTCAAAGTTCCGGTCATCTCACGTATATTAGGCAAAACTTTTTTGTATATCTAGCCGATACCCCGATGAAAATAGCCCGATTTTGGAACTTCTTTTTAATGTTATGGATGTGCCAATTCGTTATTGGGTGTCAACATATGGTTTTAGCCGGAGCCGTTTCAACCTGGTATTTTACAAGAAATAAATCAAATCTTGGAGATCCGATTTTATACAGCCATTACAATCTGATGAAATACCATTTAGGATCGATTAGTTTTGGGTCATTATTAATCGCAACCATCATGTTTGTCAGATTATTATTAGCATTTTTACAAAAACAATTAACAAATAAAAGTAATTCTTGTGCGAAATTTATGTTGAAATGTTGCCAATGTTGTCTTTATTGCTTTGAGAAGTTATTGAAATATATTAGTCGAAATGCGTACATTGAAATAGGTAAGAACAAAAATATCTTACCTTAATTTATTAATTTTTTGAAATTTTTAGCAATGTACGGCCAAAACTTTTACAATTCGGGAAAACGTGCTTTCCAAATTTTAGCAGCAAACAGCTTAAGAGTTGCTGTTATTAATTCCGTTGGGGATTTCGTGCTGTTTTTGGGGAAAATTCTAGTTGTTTTAGCCACCGTATTTATTGGAATTGAAATATTCGAGGTAATATCAACAAAATGACTCCCATAAATAATTTCTATTCTTCATTTATAGAGAAAGGAAGGAGTTCAACACATTTGGGTCCCTTTATTCGTTGTTGCCATCTTCACCTATTACATAGCTCATTGTTTTATTACAGTTTACGAAGTATGCCTCATAAATTATTTTAATACTACTATAATTTATTTACGACTATTATTGAATTTGATAATTAAAAATAATTTATTTTTTTTAATTACAGGATGTTCAGAAATTAGCAAATAATGTATACATTATGATATTCTTCGCTCTATAACTGATACATCACGTATAGTCTGTAGTGCAGTAATGGCTCGTGCAGACAACGAATTAGCAGTTATTAAGATAATAAATAGTCTGTGATACAGTACTAGCTCCTGTTGTCAACAACTTATCAATCTTATGCTCTAATCTGGTATCTTCCGGATCAGAGCATATGACGATATAGAGCACATTTTGAGACGATTTATGTTCCAATTTTTTAGTTACAATAACTTAATTATGTGTTATGAACAAAGCGCGGCGATCTTAGCTCACACGTCACCCACCTTAAGAAACAACTTATTCAACACAAAGACATAACCTCAGATGCCTCTAAAAATCAAGCATGAAGTGGGGCGCATTTTAAAGCTGTTATGCTAAACCTACCTTTAGTTATAAATATATAAGAGTAAAATAAACACGTAAAAGACGAATGATAAGGCGGGGGTAGGGTTGATATACCTCAAATTGATTTACGACCTCCGCAGTCGTTTCCCAGGAATCGCTATTGAACGTCTTTAAATAGTTCCGGTGCGGCTATTATATACAACATAAAAAAATTTATTAGAAAAATCGTCTCCAAATAAGGTGCTCTATATATCTCTGATCAGGAAGACACCGGACACCTGTATAGTCTGTAGTGCAGTAATAGCTCATGCTGCCAACAAGTTGGAAACCTTTAAGATGATATATAGTCTGTACAACAATAATAGCTCATGCTGCCAACAAGTTGGCAGTCTTCAAAATGATAAGTAGCACTTTGGGGACATAACAGCTCATGCTGCCAACAAGTTGGCAGTCTTCAGATTGATAAGTAGGACTTTGGGGACATAACAGCTCATGCTGCCAACAAGTTGGCAGTCTTCAAGCTGATAAGTAGCACTTTGGGGACATAACAGCTCAGTCTGCCAACAAGTTGGCAGTCTACAGATTGATAAGTAGGACTTTGGGGACATAACAGCTCATGCTGCCAACAAGTTGGCAGTCTTAAAATAATATGTAGTCTGTGGTGCAGTAATAGCTCCTGCTGCCAACAAGTTGGCAGTCTTAAAATAATATATAATCTGTGGTGCAGTAATAACTCCTGCTGCCAACAAGTTGACAGTCTTCAAGTTGATGAGTAACATTTTGGAGACATAACAGCTCATGCTGCCAACAAGTTGGCAGTCTTCAAGCTGATAAGTAGCACTTTGGGGACATAACTGCTCAGTCCGCCAACAAGTTGGCAGCCTTCAGATTGATAAGTAGGACTTTGGGGACATAACAGCTCATGCTGCCAACAAGTTGGCAGTCTTAAAATAATATATAATCTGTGGTGCAGTAATAGCTCCTGCTGCCAACAAGTTGGCAGTCTTCAAGTTGATAAGTAGCACTTTGGGGACATAACAACTCATGCTGCCAACAAGTTGGCAGTCTTCAAGCTGATAAGTAGCACTTTGGGGACATAACAGCTCAGTATGCCAACAAGTTGGCAGTCTACAGATTGATAAGTAAGACTTTGGGGACATAACAGCTCATGCTGCCAACAAGTTGGCAGTCTTCAAAATGATAAGTAGCACTTTGGGGACATAACAGCTCATGCTGCCAACAAGTTGGCAGTCTTAAAATAATATATAATCTGTGGTGCAGTAATAGCTCCTGCTGCCAACAAGTTGGCAGTCTTCAAGTTGATAAGTAGCACTTTGGGGACATAACAACTCATGCTGCCAACATGTTGGCAGTCTTCAGATTGATAAGTAGGACTTTGGGGACATAACAGCTCATGCTGCCAACAAGTTGGCAGTCTTCAAGCTGATAAGTAGCACTTTGGGGACATAACAGCTCAGTCTGCCAACAAGTTGGCAGTCTACAGATTGATAAGTAAGACTTTGGGGACATAACAGCTCATGCTGCCAACAAGTTGGCAGTCTTCAAAATGATAAGTAGCACTTTGGGGACATAACAGCTCATGCTGCCAACAAGTTGGCAGTCTTAAAATAATATATAATCTGTGGTGCAGTAATAGCTCCTGCTGCCAACAAGTTGGCAGTCTTCAAAATGATAAGTAGCACTTTGGGGACATAACAGCTCATGCTGCCAACAAGTTGGCAGTCTTCAGATTGATAAGTAGGACTTTGGGGACATAACAGCTCATGCTGCCAACAAGTTGGCAGTCTTCAAGCTGATAAGTAGCACTTTGGGGACATAACAGCTCAGTCTGCCAACAAGTTGGCAGTCTACAGATTGATAAGTAAGACTTTGGGGACATAACAGCTCATGCTGCCAACAAGTTGGCAGTCTTCAAAATGATAAGTAGGACTTTGGGGACATAACAGCTCATGCTGCCAACAAGTTGGCAGTCTTAAAATAATATATAATCTGTGGTGCAGTAATAGCTCCTGCTGCCAACAAGTTGGCAGTCTTCAAGTTGATAAGTAGCACTTTGGGGACATAACAACTCATGCTGCCAACATGTTGGCAGTCTTCAGATTGATAAGTAGGACTTTGGGGACATAACAGCTCATGCTGCCAACAAGTTGGCAGTCTTCAAGCTGATAAGTAGCACTTTGGGGACATAACAGCTCAGTCTGCCAACAAGTTGGCAGTCTACAGATTGATAAGTAAGACTTTGGGGACATAACAGCTCATGCTGCCAACAAGTTGGCAGTCTTCAAAATGATAAGTAGCACTTTGGGGACATAACAGCTCATGCTGCCAACAAGTTGGCAGTCTTAAAATAATATATAATCTGTGGTGCAGTAATAGCTCCTGCTGCCAACAAGTTGGCAGTCTTCAAAATGATAAGTAGCACTTTGGGGACATAACAGCTCATGCTGCCAACAAGTTGGCAGTCTTCAGATTGATAAGTAGGACTTTGGGGACATAACAGCTCATGCTGCCAACAAGTTGGCAGTCTTCAAGCTGATAAGTAGCACTTTGGGGACATAACAGCTCAGTCTGCCAACAAGTTGGCAGTCTACAGATTGATAAGTAAGACTTTGGGGACATAACAGCTCATGCTGCCAACAAGTTGGCAGTCTTCAAAATGATAAGTAGCACTTTGGGGACATAACAGCTCATGCTGCCAACAAGTTGGCAGTCTTAAAATAATATATAATCTGTGGTGCAGTAATAGCTCCTGCTGCCAACAAGTTGACAGTCTTCAAGTTGATGAGTAACATTTTGGAGACATAACAGCTCATGCTGCCAACAAGTTGGCAGTCTTCAAGCTGATAAGTAGCACTTTGGGGACATAACTGCTCAGTCCGCCAACAAGTTGGCAGCCTTCAGATTGATAAGTAGGACTTTGGGGACATAACAGCTCATGCTGCCAACAAGTTGGCAGTCTTAAAATAATATATAATCTGTGGTGCAGTAATAGCTCCTGCTGCCAACAAGTTGGCAGTCTTCAAGTTGATAAGTAGCACTTTGGGGACATAACAACTCATGCTGCCAACATGTTGGCAGTCTTCAGATTGATAAGTAGGACTTTGGGGACATAACAGCTCATGCTGCCAACAAGTTGGCAGTCTTCAAGCTGATAAGTAGCACTTTGGGGACATAACCGCTCAGTCCGCCAACAAGTTGGCAGCCTTCAGATTGATAAGTAGGACTTTAGGGACATAACAGCTCAAGCTGCCAACAAGTTGGCAGTCTTCAAGCTGATAAGTAGCACTTTGGGGACATAACAGCTCAGTCTGCCAACAAGTTGGCAGTCTTCAGATTGATAAGTAGGACTTTGGGGACATAACAGCTCATGCTGCCAACAAGTTGGCAGTCTTCAAGCTGATAAGTAGCACTTTGGGGACATAACCGCTCAGTCCGCCAACAAGTTGGCAGCCTTCAGATTGATAAGTAGGACTTTGGGGACATAACAGCTCATGCTGCCAACAAGTTGGCAGTCTTTAAATAATATATAGTCTATGGTGCAGCAATAGCTCCTGCTGCCAACAAGTTGGCAGTCTTCAAGTTGATGAGTAGCATTTTGGAGACATAACAGCTCATGCTGCCAACAAGTTGGCAGTCTTCAAGCTGATAAGTAGCACTTTGGGGACATAACAGCTCATGCTGCCAACAAGTTGGCAGTCTTTAGATTGATAAGTAGGACTTTGGGGACATAACAGCTCATGTTGCCAACAAGCTGGCAGTGTTTAAAATAATATATAGTCTGTGGTGCAGTAATAGCTCCTGCTGCCAACAAGTTGGCAGTCCTCAGATTGATAAGTAGGCCTTTGGAGACATAACATCTCATGCTGCCAACAACTTAGCAGTCTTTTAAATAATATATAGTCTGTGAAACAGTCATTGCCCATGCTGCCATCAACTTGGCAAACTTCAAACTGATGACCAACACTTTGGAGATATAACAGTTCATATTGCCAACAGTAATAACAAATTGGAAGATTTCAAACTGATGGAAAGGACTATGAAGACAGAACAGTCCATATTTCCAAGTAGCTGACAGCAAAAAAAAATTTTAATCAAAGCTAATTCGCTAAATTCCACTCCAATAATTTTCTTCATTTTTGTCTATTGGCATGATGAGCAAATTTGTCGGTGTTGCATTTGCCGAGGCAATTTTTCAATTATTTTTCTCGTATAATTCCTGCTTAATAATATTTATTTCTATCTATTCTGGTTCTCGAGTTACAACCTATGTTTATAACCAAAATTGTCGATTTTGATATTTTGATATTTCCTACTACATACATAAAGAATTATCATAGTTAGAGTTTATCTGGTGATGGATTATGTATTTTGTGATAATTATGAACAATTTTTCTTAATGACATTTATTTCTATCTATTTTGGTTCCTGAGATACAACCTATGTTTGTAACCAAAATCGTCGATTTGAACATTTTGACACTTCTTGCCACCTACATGAAGACTTGCACTGTTGAACATTGCCTGGTAATGGATTGTGTATTCTGGGATAATTATGAACAATTTTTATTAATTATTTTTATTTCTATCTATTTTGGTTCTCGAGTTACAACCTATGTTTATAACCAAAATTGTCGATTTTGATATTTTGATATTTCCTACTACATACATAAAGAACTATCATCGTTAGACTCTATCTGGTGATGGATTATATATTTTGTGATAATTACGAACAATTTTTGTTAATGACATTTATTTCTATCTATTTTGGTTCCTGAGATACAATCTATGTTTATAACATAAATCGTCGATTTGAACATTTTAACACTTCTTGCCACCTACATGAAGACCTATCACTGTTAAACTTTGCCTGGTAATGGATTGTGGATTCTGGGATAATTATGAACAATTTTTATTAATTATTTTTATTTCTATCTATTTTGGTTCTCGAGTTACAACCTATGTTTATAACCAAAATTGTCGATTTTGATATTTCCTACTACATACATAAAGAACTATCATCGTTAGACTCTATCTGGTGATGGATTATATATTTTGTGATAATTACGAACAATTTTTGTTAATGACATTTATTTCTATCTATTTTGGTTCCTGAGATACAATCTATGTTTATAACATAAATCGTCGATTTGAACATTTTAACACTTCTTGCCTACATGAAGACCTATCACTGTTAAACTTTGCCTGGTAATGGATTGTGGATTCTGGGATAATTATGAACAATTTTTATTAATTACTTTTATCTCTATCTATTTTGGTTCTCGAGTTACCACCTATGCTTACAATCAAAATAGTCGATTTTGACATTTTGATGTTTCCTGTCACATACATAAGAAACTGTCATCATTAGACATTATCTGGTAGTGGATTATATATTTTGAGATAATTACGAATAATTTTTGTTAATAACATTTACTTCTATCTATTTTGGTTCCTGAGTTACAACCTATGTGTACAACCAAAATTGTCGATTTTGACATTTTGATGTTCTCTACTACATACATAAAGAGTTGTCATCGTTAGACTTTATCTGGTAATAGATTATGTATTTTGTGATAATTGTGAACAATTTTTATTAATGAGATTTATTTCTATTTACTTTGGTTCTCAAGATACAACCTATGTTTATAACCCAAATCATCGATTTGGACATTTTGATACTTCTTGTTGCACACATAAGGATCTGTTATCATTAGACCTGATCTGGTGATGGATTGTATATTCTGGGATAATTACGAATAATTTTTGTTAATAACATTTACTTCTATCTATTTTGGTTCCTGAGTTACAACCTATGTGTACAAGCAAAATTGTCGATTTTGACATTTTGGTGTTTTCTACTACATACATAAAGAGTTATCATCGTTAGACTTTATCTGGTAATAGATTATGTATTTTGTGATAATTGTGAACAATTTTTATTAATGAGATTTATTTCTATTTACTTTGGTTCTCAAGATACAACCTATGTTTATAACCCAAATCATCGGTTTGGACATTTTGATACTTCTTGCTGCACACATAAGGATCTGTTATCATTAGACCTGATCTGGTGATGGATTGTATATTCTGGGATAATTATGAATAATTTTTATTAATTACTTTTATCTCTATCTATTTTGGTTCTCGAGTTACAACTTATGCTTATAATCAAAATAGTCGATTTTGACATTTTGATGTTTCCTGTCACATACATAAGAAACTGTCATCATTAGACATTATCTGGTAGTGGATTATATATTTTGAGATAATTACGAATAATTTTTGTTAATAACATTTACTTCTATCTATTTTGGTTCCTGAGTTAGAAACTATGTCTATAACCAAAATTGTCGATATTAACATTTTGATGTTTCCTGCTACATTCATAAAGAATTGTTATGGTTAGACTTTATCTACTAATGGATTATATATTTTGGGATAATTATAAACAATTTTTGTTAATAACATTTACTTCTATCTATTTTGGTTCCTGAGTTACAACCTATGTGTACAACCAAAATTGTCGATTTTGACATTTTGATGTTTTCTACTACATACATAAAGAGTTGTCATCGTTAGACTTTATCTGGTAATAGATTATGTATTTTGTGATAATTGTGAACAATTTTTATTAATGAGATTTATTTCTATTTACTTTGGTTCTCAAGATACAACCTATGTTTATAACCCAAATCATCGATTTGGACATTTTAATACTTCTTGCTGCACACATAAGGATTTATTATCATTAGACCTGATCTGGTGATGGATTGTATATTCTGGGATAATTATGAATAATTTTTATTAATTACTTTTATCTCTATCTATTTTGGTTCTCGAGTTACAACTTATGCTTATAATCACAATAGTCGATTTTGACATTTTGATGTTTCCTGTCACATACATAAGAAACTGCAATCATTAGACATTATCTGGTAGTGGATATATAGTATTTTGAGATAATTATGAATATTTTTTGTTAATAACATTTACTTCTATCTATTTTGGTTCCGGAGTTATAACCTATATCTATAACAAAAATTGTCGATTTTGACATTTTGATGTTTCCTGCTACATTCATAAAGAATTGTTATGGTTAGACTTTATCTACTAATGGATTATATATTTTGGGATAATTATAAACAATCTTTGTTAATAACATTTACTTCTATCTATTTTGGTTCCTGAGTTAGAACCTATGTCTATAACCAAAATTGTCGATATTAACATTTTGATGTTTCCTGCTACATTCATAAAGAATTGTTATGGTTAGACTTTATCTACTAATGGATTATATATTTTGGGACAATTATAAACAATTTTTGTTAATAACATTTACTTCTATCTATTCTGGTTCTCAAGATACAACCTATGTTTATAGCCAAAATTGTGTAATTAATTAATTAGAAATAATTCCATTAATTATTCAATAATTAATAAGTAAATAACTTTAGTCATTTAATTTATCGTATTAATTTTAATTTTTTCTATGTAAGTAGTAAAAAAATTAAAATCAATGTCAAAACTTATTTAAATTCTTTTTAATTTTTACTTAATTATCAAATTCAATAGTAATTATTATTTTATTATATCTTATAATTAAAGATCGAAATTTTTAGATGGCAATTGATACAATCTTCCTATGTTTTTGTGAAGATTGCTCTCAAAACGATGGATTATCAAAACCTTATTACATGTCCAAAGGATTAATGAGTTTTGTGGAAAACTCGAAAAAAATCATTGAAGAATCCAAACATAATAAATCTTGGTCTTAAAATATATTAATTAAACAAATTATTTTTGTGTATTATATAATAAAAAAAATGAAAAAATATTTCAAGATAATTTTTTATTAAAGATTATTACGCATTACAATAGATATATATATATACCTTGATAGTTTTCTTGAGAACAAAAACAAAGTCGAATATCAATATATAAAATATATAAGTCAAAGTATAAAAAGCGTACGCGATTCGAACAAATTCCCGTACGTCCAAACGATGAAATATAGCATTATAAAATAGTTGATTAGATTATTATTATTATAAGAGTGGCGTGGTTTTGTTGGACGTCCGCGGAACTTATTCGATTTCAGAACACAAATACGTCTTTGGGTGATAGGGAGAGACGAGACGAGACGTTGACGAAGCGTGGCTATTTCAACTTACAAATTAAATGTTCTTTGGAATTCTCATGTTGTCCAGATGAGGTTCTCGTTTACTTTTTCTTATCATAAGAATGACGCTTTTGATTGTTCTATTCTTAAGGGAAAATTGATAGTTCCTGAGGGGGTTTTGTTTTTTCTATTAACCAACTCGTTCCGCTTGGAGCTTTCTTTATCAAATCGATAACACATTTTGCAACATATTCTGATCTAAAAACAATAAAAACATACTTTTATTAAATCTCTACAAAAATTTTCTAATTCCCAATCTTATTTAATTGAGGAATTGAAAATTATATTTAAACTTTTCTTGTATGGTGTACTCAGGTTAATTTGTTATATTACTTTTTATACATACAGAAACCACATTGCCAAATTGAAATTATTTCTTAATAATGATATGATTATTACTTAACAATCACGAAAATACAGAACGTTAAAAGCTGAATTAATGGCCGAGACATATACGACAAATTTTTGTAATATGGGGAAATATGGCTGTTCTAAAATTTGTTAAAACGCTCAAAAACTGGTATTTATTTATGAAAACTGTTGATATCATTTTTACCAGTTTTGATTTTATTTCAAACCCAAAATTGACTTGAAATGTTTCTACAAAACCTTGAAACAATTTTACAAGCCTTGGAATGCTTTTAGAAGACTTGATACTGATGTCAGAAGACTAGAAATACTTTTAGAAGACTTGAAATGCGTTCGGAATACTAGACATTGCTTTGCAGAAGACTTGAAAAGTTTCTAAATCGCTGGAAATATGGCTCATCGTGCTCTAATCGGAGCTGGTTGCCATTTCTCTGGCGGCTAAAGAAATTTCAGATCATCCGCTGAATAATTCATCATTCTGGAAATAAGCTTTATGACATGGCGGACAAATGCGTCACTCCAACAATAAAGTCTTTAATAGAGCTTCAAAAAAGGAAACACGTAAGATTTTTTTTTAATTATTGGGACAGGACACCAGGATGTCGTCAAGTTAAGGAAGTTCTGATGTACCGCGACCCCAAACGAACTGATTTATTTATGAAGCTGTTTAGTACAAACCACCTTTTGATTATAGGTCTAATCACTGGACATTGGCATCTACAGAACATGGAAATGACACACCGACATCTGCAGAAGATGTGAGGAAAAATCAGCAGAACATATATTATGCGATTGCGTGGCCCTCCAATCAGGACAGCATAAAAGGGACAATTTCCAGCTTTTGCCTCCAGGGCAAAGGAAGCTGGAAGGACCCTAGAACTGACCAAAGAGGGAAATAAGCACAGAATACACGCACGAATACAGACACAGACTTGATACTGAACTGCTAAACTGTGATATAATCTGCTTCCAAAAGACATGATACTGTTTCTAAAAGACTTGCAATTGCTTCCACAAGACTTGTTCTTATTTCCAAAAGACTTGATATTGCTTCCAGAAGATTTGAAATGCTTCTAAAAGACTTGAAGTGGTTGTAAAAGACTTGATGATGCTTCCAGAAGATTTGAAATGAAGGTCTGGATTACTTCCAGAACACTTGATACTACCTCTGAAAGACTTGATACTGCTTTCAAACGACTTGAAGTGCTTTCAGATGACTTGAAATGTTTTCAGAAGGCTTGATACTGTCTAAAAAACTTGACAGTGCTTCCCAAAGACTTAATACTTCTTTTAGATGACTTGAAATATTTCCAGAAGACTTGATATTGAAAAAATTTGATATTACGTATAAACGTCATCCTTCCAAATCACGGTGATTAAGAAAAAACCATCATCGATCATTACATTTCCTTAAATATCTCGAGATACTACAATGGATACAACTTATGGTCTATTATAAACACTTTTTATTCATAATATCACTCTACCTCAGTTTTAAATCTAAAATATGGTTGATTTATCTAAGAAAAATAGTTCATTTCTGATATATTGTGATTTATGCTATATCACTAGACACTAGTGATAGATAGATACGAAATAATTATAGGTTATGATCTTATGGTCTCTTAGGAACATTTTTTTATTCATAACATCTCTCTCTATCTGTTCAGAATCCAACGTTAAGGTAGCTTTATCTAAGAAAAATAGTCAAATTCTGAAATATTGTGGCTTATACTATATTAATAGACACTGGTGATAGATACGAAATAATTATGGATTATAACATAATCATGGATTACATCAGTTTTATACCTAACGTTACGGTTGATTTTTCTATGAAAAATAGTTAAATTTTGAAATATTGTGACTTATGTTTTATCACTAGATACTAGTGATAGATAGATACGAAATAATTAAGGATTATGATTTTATGGTCTATTAGGAACATTTTTATTTATAACACATAGCTCCATCAGTTTAGGATCTAACGTTATGGTTGATTTTTCCAAGAAAAATTGTCCATTTCTGATATAAATATTGTGACTTATGTTATATCACTAGACACTGGTGATAGATAGATACGAATTAATTAGGAATTATGATTTTATGGTCTATTAGGAACATTTTCCTTCATAACATATCTCTTCATCAGTGTAGGATCTAACGTTATGGTTGATTCTAAAAAAATACTTAAATTCTGACATATTGTGACTTATGGTGTATCGCTAGATACTGGAGATAGATAGATACGAAATAATTATGGATTATAATTTTATGGTCTATTAGGAGCATTTTCATTCATAACATATCTCTCCATCAGTTTTGGATCTAACCTAATAGTTGATTTTTCTAAGAAAAATAGTCAAATTCTGAAATATTGTGATTTATGCTGTATCACTAGACACTAGTGATAGATAGATACGAAATTATTATTGCTTATGATTTTGTGATCTATTTGGAACATTGTCATTCATAACATATCTCTCCATTAGTTTTGGATCTAACGTTATACTTGATTTTTCTAAGAAAATTATTTCATTTATGAGATATTGTGAATTATGTTATATCACTAGACACTGGTGATAGATCGATACGAAATAATTATGGATTATGATTTTATGGTCTATTACGAACCTTTTCATTCATAACATATATCTTCATCAGTTTTGGATCTAAAGTTATGATTTAATTTTTTTAAGAAAAATAATCAATTTTTGACATATTATGACTTATGCTGTATCACTAGAAACTTGTGATAGATAAATACGAAACAATTATGGATTATGATTTTATGGTCTATTAGGAACATTTTCATTCATAACGTATCTCTCCATCAGTTTTCGATCTAACGTTATGGTTGATTTTTCTAAGAAAATTATTTCATTTATGAGATATTGTGATTTATGTTATATCACTATACATTAGTGATAAATAGATACGAAATAATTATGGATTATGATTTTATGGCCTATTAGGAACATTTTTGTTGATAACATATCTCTCTATCAATTTTGGATCTAACATTGTATTAGATCCAAAAAATTGAAATGTTCAAATATGACATTTTGTGATTTATACTATATCACTAGAAACTCGTGACAGACAAATATGATATAATTATAGATTATGATTTTTTCATGCATCATAAACTTTTATTATTCACATTCTCTATCTCTATCACCTCTAGTTAATACGGTGTGGTTGATTTAAGACAAACTGTTCAATTCCGACATTTTGTGCTTTATGCTACATCACTAGAAGCTGATGATAGATACATAGTGATGATATAATTATAGATTATGATTTTTTGATGCATTGGGAACTTTTTTTCATATCTTCTATCACCGTTAGTTGTTATGTTATAATTGAATTCATTATGACAAATCATCAAATTTTTACATATTTTACTGTGCTATATCACCAGAAAGTAGTGATAGATAGATGTGATATAATTATAGATTATGATTTTTTGATGCATTGAGAACTTTTTTTCACATCTTCTATCACCGTAAGATGTTATGTTATAATTGATTTCATTATGACAAATCATCCAATTTTTATATATTTTACTGTGCTATATCACCAGAAAGTAGTGATAGATAGATGTGATATAATTATAGATTATGATTTTTTCATGCATCATAAACTTTTATTATTCACATTCTCTATCTCTATCACCTCTAGTTAATACGATGTGGTTGATTTAAGACAAATTGTTCAATTCCGACATTTTGTGCTTTATGCTACAGCACTAGCATGATAGATACATGGTGATGATATAATTATAGATTATGATTTTTTGATGCATTGGGAACTTTTTTCACATCTTCTATCACCGTTAGATGTTATGTTATAATTGATTTCATTATGACAAATCATCCAATTTTTACATATTTTACTGTGCTATATCACCAGAAAGTAGTGATAGATAGATGTGATATAATTATAGATTATGATTTTTTCATGCATCATAAACTTTTAGTATTCACATTCTCTATCTCTATCACCTCTAGTTAATACGGTGTGGTTGATTTAAGACAAACTGTTCAATTCCGACATTTTGTCCTTTATGCTACATCACTAACATGATAGATACATAATGATGATATAATTATAGATTATGATTTTTTGATGCGTTGGGAACTTTTTTTCACATCTTCTATCACCGTTAGTTGTTATGTTATAATTGATTTCATTATGACAAATCATCCAATTTTTACATATTTTACTGTGCTATATCACCAGAAAGTAGTGATAGATAGATATGATATAATTATAGATTATGATTTTTTCATGCATCATAAACTTTTATTATTCGCATTCTCTATCTCTATCACCTCTAGTTAGTACGATGTGGTTGATTTAAGACAAATTGTTCAATTCCGACATTTTGTGCTTTATGCTACAGCACTAGCATGATAGATACATGGTGATGATATAATTATAGATTATGATTTTTTGATGCATTGGGAACTTTTTTCACATCTTCTATCACCGTTAGATGTTATGTTATAATTGATTTCATTATGACAAATCATCCAATTTTTACATATTTTACTGTGCTATATCACCAGAAAGTAGTGATAGATAGATGTGATATAATTATAGATTATGATTTTTTCATGCATCATAAACTTTTATTATTCACATTCTCTATCTCTATCACCTCTAGTTAATACGATGTGGTTGATTTAAGACAAATTGTTCAATTCCGACATTTTGTGCTTTATGCTACAGCACTAGCATGATAGATACATGGTGATGATATAATTATAGATTATGATTTTTTGATGCATTGGGAACTTTTTTTCACATCTTCTATCACCGTTAGATGTTATGTTATAATTGATTTCATTATGACAAATCATCCAATTTTTATATATTTTACTGTGCTATATCACCAGAAAGTAGTGATAGATAGATGTGATATAATTATAGATTATGATTTTTTCATGCATCATAAACTTTTATTATTCACATTCTCTATCTCTATCACCTCTAGTTAATACGATGTGGTTGATTTAAGACAAATTGTTCAATTCCGACATTTTGTGCTTTATGCTACAGCACTAGCATGATAGATACATGGTGATGATATAATTATAGATTATGATTTTTTGATGCATTGGGAACTTTTTTCACATCTTCTATCACCGTTAGATGTTATGTTATAATTGATTTCATTATGACAAATCATCCAATTTTTACATATTTTACTGTGCTATATCACCAGAAAGTAGTGATAGATAGATGTGATATAATTATAGATTATGATTTTTTCATGCATCATAAACTTTTATTATTCACATTCTCTATCTCTATCACCTCTAGTTAATACGATGTGGTTGATTTAAGACAAATTGTTCAATTCCGACATTTTGTGCTTTATGCTACAGCACTAGCATGATAGATACATGGTGATGATATAATTATAGATTATGATTTTTTGATGCATTGGGAACTTTTTTTCACATCTTCTATCACCGTTAGATGTTATGTTATAATTGATTTCATTATGACAAATCATCCAATTTTTATATATTTTACTGTGCTATATCACCAGAAAGTAGTGATAGATAGATGTGATATAATTATAGATTATGATTTTTTCATGCATCATAAACTTTTATTATTCACATTCTCTATCTCTATCACCTCTAGTTAATACGATGTGGTTGATTTAAGACAAATTGTTCAATTCCGACATTTTGTGCTTTATGCTACAGCACTAGCATGATAGATACATGGTGATGATATAATTATAGATTATGATTTTTTGATGCATTGGGAACTTTTTTCACATCTTCTATCACCGTTAGATGTTATGTTATAATTGATTTCATTATGACAAATCATCCAATTTTTACATATTTTACTGTGCTATATCACCAGAAAGTAGTGATAGATAGATGTGATATAATTATAGATTATGATTTTTTCATGCATCATAAACTTTTAGTATTCACATTCTCTATCTCTATCACCTCTAGTTAGTACGATGTGGTTGATTTAAGACAAATTGTTCAATTCCGACATTTTGTGCTTTATGCTACATCACTAGCATGATAGATACATAATGATGATATAATTATAGATTATGATTTTTTGATGCATTGGGAACTTTTTTTCACATCTTCTATCACCGTTAGTTGTTATGTTATAATTGATTTCATTATGACAAATCATCCAATTTTTACATATTTTACTGTGCTATATCACCAGAAAGTAGTGATAGATAGATATGATATAATTATAGATTATGATTTTTTCATGCATCATAAACTTTTATTATTCGCATTCTCTATCTCTATCACCTCTAGTTAGTACGATGTGGTTGATTTAAGACAAATTGTTCAATTCCGACATTTTGTGCTTTATGCTACAGCACTAGCATGATAGATACATGGTGATGATATAATTATAGATTATGATTTTTTGATGCATTGGGAACTTTTTTCACATCTTCTATCACCGTTAGATGTTATGTTATAATTGATTTCATTATGACAAATCATCCAATTTTTACATATTTTACTGTGCTATATCACCAGAAAGTAGTGATAGATAGATGTGATATAATTATAGATTATGATTTTTTCATGCATCATAAACTTTTATTATTCACATTCTCTATCTCTATCACCTCTAGTTAATACGATGTGGTTGATTTAAGACAAATTGTTCAATTCCGACATTTTGTGCTTTATGCTACAGCACTAGCATGATAGATACATGGTGATGATATAATTATAGATTATGATTTTTTGATGCATTGGGAACTTTTTTTCACATCTTCTATCACCGTTAGATGTTATGTTATAATTGATTTCATTATGACAAATCATCCAATTTTTATATATTTTACTGTGCTATATCACCAGAAAGTAGTGATAGATAGATGTGATATAATTATAGATTATGATTTTTTCATGCATCATAAACTTTTATTATTCACATTCTCTATCTCTATCACCTCTAGTTAATACGATGTGGTTGATTTAAGACAAATTGTTCAATTCCGACATTTTGTGCTTTATGCTACAGCACTAGCATGATAGATACATGGTGATGATATAATTATAGATTATGATTTTTTGATGCATTGGGAACTTTTTTTCACATCTTCTATCACCGTTAGATGTTATGTTATAATTGATTTCATTATGACAAATCATCCAATTTTTATATATTTTACTGTGCTATATCACCAGAAAGTAGTGATAGATAGATGTGATATAATTATAGATTATGATTTTTTCATGCATCATAAACTTTTATTATTCACATTCTCTATCTCTATCACCTCTAGTTAATACGATGTGGTTGATTTAAGACAAATTGTTCAATTCCGACATTTTGTGCTTTATGCTACAGCACTAGCATGATAGATACATGGTGATGATATAATTATAGATTATGATTTTTTGATGCATTGGGAACTTTTTTCACATCTTCTATCACCGTTAGATGTTATGTTATAATTGATTTCATTATGACAAATCATCCAATTTTTACATATTTTACTGTGCTATATCACCAGAAAGTAGTGATAGATAGATGTGATATAATTATAGATTATGATTTTTTCATGCATCATAAACTTTTATTATTCACATTCTCTATCTCTATCACCTCTAGTTAATACGATGTGGTTGATTTAAGACAAATTGTTCAATTCCGACATTTTGTGCTTTATGCTACAGCACTAGCATGATAGATACATGGTGATGATATAATTATAGATTATGATTTTTTGATGCATTGGGAACTTTTTTCACATCTTCTATCACCGTTAGATGTTATGTTATAATTGATTTCATTATGACAAATCATCCAATTTTTACATATTTTACTGTGCTATATCACCAGAAAGTAGTGATAGATAGATGTGATATAATTATAGATTATGATTTTTTCATGCATCATAAACTTTTAGTATTCACATTCTCTATCTCTATCACCTCTAGTTAGTACGATGTGGTTGATTTAAGACAAATTGTTCAATTCCGACATTTTGTGCTTTATGCTACATCACTAGCATGATAGATACATAATGATGATATAATTATAGATTATGATTTTTTGATGCATTGGGAACTTTTTTTCACATCTTCTATCACCGTTAGTTGTTATGTTATAATTGATTTCATTATGACAAATCATCCAATTTTTACATATTTTACTGTGCTATATCACCAAAAGGTAGTGACAGATAGATATGATATAATTATAGATATGATTTTTTCATGCATCATAAACTTTTATTATTCACATTCTCTATCTCTATCACCTCTAGTTAATACGATGTGGTTGATTTAAGACAAATTGTTCAATTTCGACATTTTGTGCTTTATGCTACATCACTAGAAGCTGATGATAGATAGATGGAGATGAAATAATTATAAATTATGATTTTTTGATGCATTGGGAACTTTTTTCACATCTTCTATCACCGTTAGTTGTTATGTTATAATTGATTTCATTATGACAAATCATCCAATTTTTATATATTTTACTGTGCTATATCACCAGAAAGTAGTGATAGATAGATGTGATATAATTATAGATTATGATTTTTTCATGCATCATAAACTTTTATTACTCACATTCTCTATATCTATCACCTCTAGTTAGTACGATGTGGTTGATTTAAGACAAATTGTTCAATTCCGACATTTTGTGCTTCATGCTACAGCACTAGCATGATAGATACATAGTGATGATATAATTGTAGATTATGATTTTTTGATGCATTGGGAACTTTTTTTCACATCTTCTATCACCGTTAGTTGTTATGTTATAATTGATTTCATTATGACAAATCATCCAATTTTTACATATTTTACTGTGCTATATCACCAGAAAGTAGTGATAGATAGATATGATATAATTATAAATATGATTTTTTCATGCATCATAAACTTTTATTATTCACATTCTCTATCTCTATCACCTCTAGTTAATACGATGTGGTTGATTTAAGACAAATTGTTCAATTTCGACATTTTGTGCTTTATGCTACATCACTAGAAGCTGATGATAGATAGATGGAGATGAACTGATTATAAATTATGATTTTTTGATGCATTGGGAACTTTTTTCACATCTTCTATCACCGTTAGTTGTTATGTTATAATTGATTTCATTATGACAAATCATCCAATTTTTACATATTTTACTGTGCTATATCACCAGAAAGTAGTGATAGATAGATATGATATAATTATAGATTATGATTTTTTCATGCATCATAAACTTTTATTATTCGCATTCTCTATCTCTATCACCTCTAGTTAGTACGATGTGGTTGATTTAAGACAAACTGTTCAATTCCGACATTTTGTGCTTTATGCTACATCACTAGCATGATAGATACATAGTGATGATATAATTATAGATTATGATTTTTTGATGCGTTGGGAACTTTTTTTCACATCTTCTATCACCGTTAGTTGTTATGTTATAATTGATTTCATTATGACAAATCATCCAATTTTTACATATTTTACTGTGC
This sequence comes from Onthophagus sagittarius, assembly GCA_036711965.1. Lineage (NCBI taxonomy): Eukaryota > Metazoa > Arthropoda > Insecta > Coleoptera > Scarabaeidae > Onthophagus > Onthophagus sagittarius. The sequence goes on along the minus strand of JASERS010000001.1, from coordinate 91,833,275 downwards.
TATATCACCAGAAAGTAGTGATAGATAGATGTGATATAATTATAGATTATGATTTTTTCATGCATCATAAACTTTTAGTATTCACATTCTCTATCTCTATCACCTCTAGTTAATACGGTGTGGTTGATTTAAGACAAACTGTTCAATTCCGACATTTTGTCCTTTATGCTACATCACTAACATGATAGATACATAATGATGATATAATTATAGATTATGATTTTTTGATGCGTTGGGAACTTTTTTTCACATCTTCTATCACCGTTAGTTGTTATGTTATAATTGATTTCATTATGACAAATCATCCAATTTTTACATATTTTACTGTGCTATATCACCAGAAAGTAGTGATAGATAGATATGATATAATTATAGATTATGATTTTTTCATGCATCATAAACTTTTATTATTCGCATTCTCTATCTCTATCACCTCTAGTTAGTACGATGTGGTTGATTTAAGACAAATTGTTCAATTCCGACATTTTGTGCTTTATGCTACATCACTAGCATGATAGATACATAATGATGATATAATTATAGATTATGATTTTTTGATGCATTGGGAACTTTTTTTCACATCTTCTATCACCGTTAGTTGTTATGTTATAATTGATTTCATTATGACAAATCATCCAATTTTTACATATTTTACTGTGCTATATCACCAGAAAGTAGTGATAGATAGATGTGATATAATTATAGATTATGATTTTTTCATGCATCATAAACTTTTAGTATTCACATTCTCTATCTCTATCACCTCTAGTTAATACGGTGTGGTTGATTTAAGACAAACTGTTCAATTCCGACATTTTGTCCTTTATGCTACATCACTAACATGATAGATACATAATGATGATATAATTATAGATTATGATTTTTTGATGCGTTGGGAACTTTTTTTCACATCTTCTATCACCGTTAGTTGTTATGTTATAATTGATTTCATTATGACAAATCATCCAATTTTTACATATTTTACTGTGCTATATCACCAGAAAGTAGTGATAGATAGATATGATATAATTATAGATTATGATTTTTTCATGCATCATAAACTTTTATTATTCGCATTCTCTATCTCTATCACCTCTAGTTAGTACGATGTGGTTGATTTAAGACAAATTGTTCAATTCCGACATTTTGTGCTTTATGCTACATCACTAGCATGATAGATACATAATGATGATATAATTATAGATTATGATTTTTTGATGCATTGGGAACTTTTTTTCACATCTTCTATCACCGTTAGTTGTTATGTTATAATTGATTTCATTATGACAAATCATCCAATTTTTACATATTTTACTGTGCTATATCACCAAAAAGTAGTGACAGATAGATATGATATAATTATAGATATGATTTTTTCATGCATCATAAACTTTTATTATTCACATTCTCTATCTCTATCACCTCTAGTTAATACGATGTGGTTGATTTAAGACAAATTGTTCAATTTCGACATTTTGTGCTTTATGCTACATCACTAGAAGCTGATGATAGATAGATGGAGATGAAATGATTATAAATTATGATTTTTTGATGCATTGGGAACTTTTTTCACATCTTCTATCGCCGTTAGTTGTTATGTTATAATTGATTTCATTTTGACAAATCATCCAATTATTACATATTTTACTGTGCTATATCACCAGAAAGTAGTGATAGATAGATGTGATATAATTGTAGATTATGATATTTTCATGCATCATAAACTTTTATTATTCACATTCTCTATCTCTATCGCCTCTAGTTATTACGATATGGTAGATTTAAAACAAACTGTTTAATTCTGACATTTTGTGCTTTATGCTACATCACTAGAAAGTAGTGATAGATAGATGTGATATAATTATAGATTATGATATTTTCATGCATCATAAACTTTTATTATTCACATTCTCTATCTCTATCGCCTCTAGTTATTACGATGTGGTAGATTTAAAACAAACTGTTTAATTCTGACATTTTGTGCTTTATGCTACATCACTAGAAAGTAGTGATAGATAGATGTGATATAATTATAGATTATGATATTTTCATGCATCATAAACTTTTATTATTCACATTCTCTATCTCTATCACCTCTAGTTATTACGATGTGGTAGATTTAAAACAAACTGTTTAATTCTGACATTTTGTGCTTTATGCTACATCACTAGAAAGTAGTGATAGATAGATGTGATATAATTATAGATTATGATATTTTCATGCATCATAAACTTTTATTATTCACATTCTCTATCTCTATCACCTCTAGTTATTACGATGTGGTAGATTTAAAACAAACTGTTTAATTCTGACATTTTGTGCTTTATGCTACACCACTAGAAGCTGATGATAGATGATGATGAAATGATTATAGATTATGATTTTTTGATGCATTGGAAGCTTTTTTATTCATAACTTCTTCTACCACTTTTAGTTTTTACGTCATCATTGATTCCATTACGACAAATCGTCCAATTTTTACACATTCTCCTATACTACATCACTAAAAACTGGTGATAGATAGATGTGATATAATTATAGATTATGATATTTTCATGCATCATAAACTTTTATTATTCACATTCTCTATCTCTATCGCCTCTAGTTATTACGATGTGGTAGATTTAAAACAAACTGTTTAATTCTGACATTTTGTGCTTTATGCTACATCACTAGAAAGTAGTGATAGATAGATGTGATATAATTATAGATTATGATATTTTCATGCATCATAAACTTTTATTATTCACATTCTCTACCTCTATCACCTCTAGTTATTACGATGTGGTAGATTTAAAACAAACTGTTTAATTCTGACATTTTGTGCTTTATGCTACACCACTAGAAGCTGATGATAGATGATGATGAAATGATTATAGATTATGATTTTTTGATGCATTGGAAGCTTTTTTATTCATAACTTCTTCTACCACTTTTAGTTTTTACGTCATCATTGATTCCATTACGACAAATCGTCCAATTTTTACACATTCTCCTATACTACATCACTAAAAACTGGTGATAGATAGATGTGATATAATTATAGATTATGATATTTTCATGCATCATAAACTTTTATTATTCACATTCTCTATCTCTATCGCCTCTAGTTATTACGATGTGGTAGATTTAAAACAAACTGTTTAATTCTGACATTTTGTGCTTTATGCTACATCACTAGAAAGTAGTGATAGATAGATGTGATATAATTATAGATTATGATATTTTCATGCATCATAAACTTTTATTATTCACATTCTCTATCTCTATCACCTCTAGTTATTACGATGTGGTAGATTTAAAACAAACTGTTTAATTCTGACATTTTGTGCTTTATGCTACACCACTAGAAGCTGATGATAGATGATGATGAAATGATTATAGATTATGATTTTTTGATGCATTGGAAGCTTTTTTATTCATAACTTCTTCTACCACTTTTAGTTTTTACGTCATCATTAATTCCATTACGACAAATCGTCCAATTTTTACACATTCTCCTATACTACATCACTAAAAACTGGTGATAGATAGATGTGATATAATTATACATTATGATTTTTTGGTGCATTATGCACTACGTCTTTCTCTATCACTTCTAGTTTATACGTTATGTTTGATGTTATTAAGAAAAATCGTGCAATTTTTATATTTTATGACTTATGCTATATCACTACAATCTGGTTGTAGATAGAAATGATATAATAATGGATTATGATTTCTTATCTTTATGAGTATCTTTTATTCATAATGTCTTTATGACTTTTCTGAAATTGAAATTTGAAATTTAGACAAATTATCTGAGTCCCAAAAAGTCCCAATTAACCAGAGTACACCATATACTATTTAATAATATTTACTTGACAGGGATGGTTTCAGAGATATCTTTTTTCCACGCCTGTTCATATTCACCACTTAAAAGCCGCTTTCTAGAATCCCCAGATAAAACGACCCGTTCCGGAGGAGTTGGACAAACGGATATAACCCGCACTCCGGTTAAATTCATATGATACGGATCGCCGTAGCTTCGAGTTAGGGCGGCGACGGCATGTTTTGTAGCGGTAAAAACCGGAAGTGAAACGAGCGGATGGCTGCTACAGCTGGAACCGCCGTTTACGACAACCCCGCCCGAACCTCCCCTGTCTTTACCCAAGAACCGAAACGCCAGGAGCAACCCTCGTATCACCCCGTTCTGAAATTTAATCACGTTACTGAAATATAATCAACGAAATAATTAATTTGACAAACCAAATTTACGTCGACTTCTAACTCCCAAAGTCGATCGTTCATTACGGAGGCGTTGTTTATTACGATATCGACACCTCCTAATTTTGATATAGTTGTTTGAAATGCTTCTATAAATTAAAAAAAAATTATTTTAAGATGATGAGTTAAAAAAATTTTACCATCATATTGTTGATAATCGGTAACATCACACGGACAAAATATTACACTATCTTTTCCTTCTTTCGCTAATTCGTGCAATAAATCTTCTCCAAGTTCTGAGTTTATATCGCAAATTGAAACCTAAAATTACGATTAATTTATTTTTTATAAACATATTAGATTAATTGAATGAAAATGATTTATCTCGCCTCACCTTACATCCATGTTTTAGTAGCTCTATACAATATTCCCTGCCGTACCCTGAGGCGCCTCCGGTCACGAGGGCTACTTTTCCTTTCAACTCCATCCCCTATTTCTTTTCCACTTCAACTAATAACCACTATTATATCAGATTTAATTCTTATCCCCGAAAAGAAAAAAGTTTCTGGTATCGACAGGCTCTGTTGAGGGGGGTAAACGAAACAGCACTGACGTCGTTGTACGAAGGAACGGAGGTGACCGCACCCTAAGCGTCGCGACGGCGTAAAGCTCGCTTTATATTTCGTGTAAAAGGAGGGTTCATACTCACGATAAAATCAATTTGTTTTATAAAAGCGATTTATTATTATAATTATTAAAATCATAACATTACCACGGTCTATACATTCCCAAATAACTATTACAATTCGGACAATAATGATAGGTGTTTTTACAACTGTTCATACAATAGGGTAAGAGACAACACGGCCAACATCCACAAATGCAAAGAGCTAAGGCGGCGAAATGAGTCATATTCGATCGTTGGTTGGTGGTTTGCGTGATTATGTAGGTGCCACATCTTTGGCAAGCGGCTGGCATGGGATCCGGACCCCATAAAAGATCTACAATTACTATCGTCACTTCTCAACTAAAATTATTATTATTTAATACCCAATCTTGTTAATGGTTATGATAAGTTATATAATAATTAATTGAACCTCAACAATTTTTGTGTTTTGAATGAGAACCACTCAATCGAGTTTAATAAACAATATCCCATTCAAAAGCTTAATCCTTGTAGAAAAACTTTTATATTAACCAAAAATTCGAAATCTTCTCCGTATTACGCTAGAACGCCAAAATATTGTAAAGCTATAGTCTGTTCAACAACCATTGGATCGCACGATATCAATACGTCACAGCGTTGCTTAAAAAATGCCATGTTGCCATTCACTGCAATCTGTTTTGAACAATAAACTTCAAAATAACACTTTTAATGTTATGTTATTGAATACAATCATAAACTGCAGATAAAAAGCGTTTTGAAGAGATTAACGAATTGTGAATTGGGTGTGTTATTAATTTTTTTTATCGTGATGTTAAAGCAACGCTTGGTAACGCCGCTACTAAGTGGGTGTGGTTTCGGTATGACGTGCGACTCAATGGTCGTGGAACAGACTATACATAAAGATAACACAAAAAGGATTGTTTTTTAATCGGGTTAAATTGCCAGTCGATAATTGGAAGGCGGTGATGGCTTTAGGTAAAGAAGTATACAATAAATTACCCATGTATCTGATTTGCCAGAAAGTTTTACCAAAGAAGGTTATGAAGCCTTCCAAACTATAAGATCGTTTGACTAAAATTCATGGTCAAAAAGAAGATAAAGACTTTGACAAAATTCTTTTCATCAGCAACCACACAAGATGACGATGAAATTGGGGAAAATTTCATGTTATTGGAAAAGAACTAATTATACTTACCATAAGTAATGCGTATACTCAAGCTAAATTCTGATATTATAAAGAAAATCGTTGAGCAATGATAATACAGCTCAAAGAAGAATTGATGAAATGACGCAAGATGTTGAAGATTCATTGTTGTTTTTTATTCTAGTTGATGAGGTAGCTTTGTTAAAAAATGAAGCTTTACTTCTAACATACGTACTATTCATAAGGGAAGCACAAATTGTTCTGGCAGTGCCGTATTATAAATCGTATTCTATTCATAATATGTTAGCTTATAAGATTAATTGTGTATTGTACGAGAGACTCTATTCCAAAAGATTTTGTCATTTTGTTGATCTAAATTGTATGCTGAGTGAACCACTAATGACTGAACATGGTTTACACTTGAAGTTGTCTAGTAAAAAAAAAGTTATGAACACTGTAGCCCAAATCATTATTGAACAGATAAACGCTTACCAGTTCACGTTTGTTAATAGGGATAACTTGCGATATTTGACTCCGATCGATAGTAATAATCGTTCTTTTTAGTACACCGACTACGAGTGACGCTAAGGGACTTTCGTCGACTGCTGGGAGGGCTCATATTTTGCATATAAATTTACAAAGTCTCCGTAACAAATGTTTATTATTAGAATCTTTCTTATAACTCGATAACAATAAATTCCATGTCTTGTGCTTGTGTGAACACTGGCTGACTGCGGCGGAAATGTTAACTATTAATATACCAGGTTATACTCTCGTTTCATACTTTGCCCGTTCCGAGCGTATGCACGGAGGTATTGCTGTGTTCGTGAGGGATGATCTCGGTGGCATACCGCTAAATTGTGATAGCTTTTCTGTGGAGTTTCATTGCGAAGTTGCTGCTGTCGTCATTCTTATTTTAGGGATCTCGGTTGTTACCGCGTATCGCTCTCCTTCTGGTGATCTTAATACTTTTATGAATATAGTTTCGAACGTACTTTCCTTCATCGATGCACACAATAAAAATGTTTTATTGACTGCCGACTTCAATGTCCATTTTGGATCTAACGATCGGCGTGCGTGTATGGTCAGCGATGTCTTACACGGGTTTGGTCTCCTTTCTACCTTTTGTGGTCCTACGAGATTTGGTAACTGTCTAGATAATATTTTCTCCAATTTAGATACGGAGATCTCTAGTTCAACAGTTGTGTTGTTGTTTAGGACCATCTCGGAATTGTTAGCGAATTTATCATACCACTACATAAACCACAAGTAAATATTAAAAGGGTGGTAAGACCTACAATAGTTGGTGGCCTACACAATTTTTATAATATCATATCTTCTGAAGATTTTGCTTTCATTTATACCAACGACACTGATGCAGCAAATAAAATGTCAGTTTTCATGACTATCCTAAAAAAAGCCGCTGTTACAGCTTTTCCCATTAAAACGATTTCTTTTGCGAAGAATGGGTCTTTATCTATATCGTGGTTTACCGATAAGTTTACTATAAGAACTTTATTATCATACCCAATGTCAGGAGTTGCGCACTTTAAGAAATGGTTTTCGTCACCAATACCATAAAGAATTAAAATCAGCTAAACGCAATGCAAATAATAAATTCATTTTATCCCACCAAAATTCTTCTCGCGCTGTATGGGATGTTATTACTTCCAACTCATGTAGTAAAAGGACGGGAGCGGTTTCCCATGAAATTAAAGCTGAAACATTTAATAATTACTTCATGAGTGCTCCTTTGCTTATTTTAAGAAACGTGATATCTAAAGTTAATGCGATGGAGAGACTTCTTCATATTCATAGCCCTCCCTCTAAAACTTACTTTTCGTTTAGAGCTGTATCGCAGGTGGAAGTAAGGGATGCTATTGGCGGTTTGAAGCCAACTAAATGTTTAGACTTGTACGAATTAAATGCTACCATCGTAAAGCGAGTTACTGATGCTTTGGTGGGGCCATTAATAAAACTGTTTAATTGCTGCATTGAGGAAGGCAACTTTCCGGCTGTTCTTAAAACAGCGCTTGTGCTGCCCATTTTTAAAAAGGGTGATTCTAAAGATCAAGAAAAGGGAATTACAGACCTATAAGTATATTGCCTATAATTTCCAAAATATTTGAGGTTCTGTTGAAAGATCAGTTGTTGGAGTATTTTGAAGTTAATAGTTTATTAAACGACAGCCAGTGCGGTTTCAGACCTGGCTGATCAACAACAACAGCTCTTCTTCAGTTCGTTGATAACGTCATCGATTGTTTTGAAACTTCTCAATATTGTGAGGCAACCTTCGTCGATCTATCGAAAGCATTCGATTGCGTTTCGCATGAAATCTTAATCAGTAAACTCTATGCGTACAATATTTCTCCGTTGAGTTGTAGACTTTTGAGTTCTTATTTGGCCGACAGGCTTCAGTCCGTCAAAGTGGGAAATGATCTGTCTAATCTCGGCCAACTTCTTTGTGGGGTTCCTCAGGGTTCGATCTTGGGACCCTTCCTTTTTTTAATTTACATTAACGACCTTCCTGGTTCCCTGAATGATGGTGCGTCTGTGTTGGTTCAATGATAATCGACTCGTACTGAACCAGTCAAAGACTATAAACATGACGTTCACCCTTCGTACCAATGATTCCCCTACAGTCTCCAGTAGATTTCTTGGTGTTCTGATTGATTCAGAGCTAACTTGGCACAGCCACGTTGAATCACTCGGGAAACGCTTGAGCTCGGTAGTTTTTCTGTTACGTCGTCTGTCCAGCGTGGTGTCCATACTAAGAACATGCTATTTTTCATTTCTACAGTCTCAGCTTTTGTATGGTTTGCTGCTTTGGGGTCACTCCCCTGCCTCTAAACTGTTGCCGTCCAGAGGAGGGCGATCCGTGTTATTGCTGGACTGAACTACGGAGATGACTGTAGACGGGCCTTCAGCCAGCTAAGGATTTTAACTTTACCTAGCCTTTTTATTTTAGAATCAGTCAAGTTTCGACACAGATATAGAGAGATTGCCACGCCTACGACACTCGTTTTGCAAATGATATTCGACCGGAATACCTAAGGCTGACAAGGTCTCGTTATGCGGTTAACCACCACAGCATTAGATTTTTCAATGCACTACCATGCAGCATTCGTGATCTACCTTACAACAAGTTTTGCGTGTTAATTAAAAATTATCTATTGGATAAAGCCTTTTATGATGCTGATGACTTTATAGTACACCCTCCCGACGGTCGACGATGATCCTTGTCCTTTTAGAGTGTATATATATTGCGTATTTTTTGTATGTTTGTATATTTCTCGTCTCACCACCTGTATTCACTTTATATGACTTGTGTAAACCAATTTGATGTTAACACTAATAAATATATTATTATTATTATTATTATATTCCGAATCAGACATTTCTACTTTCGTTTTACCCAAGGATTAAGTTTGAGTGGGACATTTTTTATTGTAATTGGGAGTTTTAAAATTAACTTCGCATAAAGACAAATTGAGTGCATAAAAGAAAATTCTACTCTGAGACTTATTAGGTTTTAAGATGATTTTGGATTTCCTTAATAAAGTATCTTTCGTAGCATTATCATTTTTTATACAACTCAATTTCAATCTTAAATTGATGATCAAATCATATAAGCGATTAACAAATTTCATAACCATAACTTGATTGCAATATATTACAATTATCTACGACTACCTGAATCCACAAGAACCGGTCGATAATAATGCCCTTGAGCTTCAGCATAAGTAGGTGGTGGTGCAGGACTAATAAATGGTGCAGATGGTTCCAAAGCCTCACCTCTCCTCCCAAAAAGTCTTCTATGAGAAGTTCTACTTGGTCCTATCCTCATAACCGCCGAATACGACGGTGGGGCTCCTTCCAAAGGTGGCTCCCCAACGATAGGTCTTGGGGGGATAAGCGACGGGCTAATTTGAACTTCCGCCGAAGTCGTCTCCGCAACAGCATCCCGCGAATATATTCCGGTTGCGTTTTCTATAGTTGCCGGTTCCGGTGGAGTACTTTGAGTGGCTGTATCGATTTTTGGCAAAAAATCCCGGGTTGAAAATCTCGCGTCCCATCTCTTATCCAAAATGGGCACTTCCGAAAGATGGGACATACTTTGAAGCAAAAAACATTTTAACGCGGTATTTGAAAAACATGATTGCGACTGCCTTAACGTTCGTACTGAAGACGTCATCGAGTCGAATTGGCTCGGTAACAACACCGAAATCTGTTTTTCTTTGTAAGTGTGCTCACATCTCGCCAAGATCTCATCGAACGTTGCGTTCGCAACGATACTTTTGCTATCGTTGGAAATTTGAGGATCTTGATTATCATTTTTGCTGGATTGTGCGGAAGATTTAGCGTGCTTTCCGATACGAAAGTTTTTTTTTATTGTTATGGAACTATGGGCCGGTTTTGTAGAAGCTACCAAAATTTCTTCGCTATCTTTTGAAGTGCTCGGTTGGTTTGCTGCGTTATCGTCTTTTGATTTAGAGGGTTTATCATTATCGCTCATCCTACGAATTTCACATTTTGACAATCAATTTAGACACTGACACATAATTAAAATTCTAAATTCTTTATTTTGACACATAAAATAGTTAATTAGTTAATTCCCAGACAAATTGTGTATTTAATTATATTTCATAAGACAGTATAGAAATATAAAATTTACATTCAGACGTACAGTTGTTTGATGATGTTTAATTTGAATGCGCGGTAGGAAGACATTTGCGTTTGTTAAGAGGGAGCTTGTTTGACTTGATGGTCGCATTTGCAAATTTTCGCTCCGTATTCGTTCGAATCGATTGGGCAAGATTGACAAATACGACCGTCCTTTCTGTTGTAAGTGCCCAGGAAATAACCACACTCTTGACAAAATAAATACATAACATCACTTCCACCTAATAGAAAAGGTAAGAAACACAACGGCCAACATCCTACCAAGCAAAGCGTTCCAAAAGAATTTCGAGAAACCTAAAATTATAAAAATAAATTAATTTGGCTGAAATAATATCAGTGCCTGAGAATTATTTTCAAAGATACAGCTGATTTTTCGAGGTAATAAAGTCGTCATAACATTCTTCTTATTAAAAAATCTTTCTTTCAATCAACAAGAACACCAGCATAAAGGAAGCATTTACTATTATTACAAACATAATAGGGAAGCTCATTTATAAATTATAGAAACAGCAGAGGTCCACGAATTGGCTTCTGCGAAACTTAAGAGTTATATATCATTTTAAAGAGAAAGGTTCAATTCTCAATTTGATGTATAAGCTGCTTCTTCATTTTGAAGAATAAGATCTTCATAAGCTTGCAAATTTTCTTATTTGTTTTCGTAGTACCCCTAAAACGTTTCTACAAAAAATATCATTGAGAAAAAAGATATCGTTGATGACATAAATTTCTTTCCCATATTGTATAAAACAAACTATCATATTTCACTTTTGATCATTTGCATATAACATTATTATGAAAGTTGATGACAACTAAGGAATACTTTAACGATAATCACTTACAATATGAATTAATATTTTATGGAATTGTGAATAACTAATTGTAAAATAATATTTGATATATTAAATGCTATATAAATTTGCTTTAACGTGCTTTCTATTTCATGGCGATATCTCAATTAAATGTTGAGATACAATTTTTTGAATACAGCTTAATTTCCATCTAACAGATATAATTACGTTTCTTCAGAGTTTTGACCAAAAAATCATAACATGGATATTTTAAAATTTGCAGAAATAATCTTGCGCACATTAAATACTGATTCAATTTTCTTCAAATTGCTTCTTATTTCAATACTATATCTCAATTAGTTTTTGAGATACGATTCTTTGGAAATTGCTTAACTTTTATCTAATAAAAATAATTACGTCTTTGCAGAGTTTTGATCAAGGAATCATAACTTGAAGATTTAAAAATTTGGAAAAATAATCTTTGACACATTAAATGCTATATAAATTTGCTTTAACATGCTTTTTATTTCACGGCGATATCTCAATTAAATGTTGAGATACGATTTTTTGAATATAGCTTAATTTCCATCTAACAGATATAATTACGTTTTTGCAGAGTTTTGATCAAGAAATCATAACTTGGATATTTCAAAATTTGCAGAAATAATCTTGCATACATTAAATACTGATTCAATTTTCCTCAAATTGCTTCTTATTTCAATACAATATCTCAATTAGTTTTTGAGATACGATTTTTCGAAAATTGCTTAATTTTTATCTAATAAATATAATTACGTCTCTGCAGAGTTTTGATCAAAGAATCATAACTTGAAGATTTAAACATTTAGAAAAATAATCTTTGACACATTAAATGCCATATAAATTTGCTTTAACGTGCTTTTTATTTCATGGCGATATCTCAATTAAATGTTGAGATACGATTTTTTGAATATAGCTTAATTTCCATCTAACAGATACAATTACGTTTTTGCAGAGTTTTGATCAAGAAATCATAACTTGGATGTTTCAAAATTTGAAGAAATAATCTTGCGTACATTAAATACCGATTCAATCTTCTTCAAATTGCTTCTTATTTTAATACAATATCTCAATTTGTTTTTGAGATATGATTCTTTGAAAATTGCTTAATTTTTATCTAATAAAAATAATTACGTCTCTGCAGAGATTTGATCAAAGAATCATAACTTGAAGATTTAAAAATTTAGAAAAATTATCTTTGATACACTAAATGCTATATAAATTTGCTTTAACGTGCTTTTTATTTCATGGCGATATCTCAATTAAATGTTGAGATACGATTTTTTGAATATAGCTTAATTTCCATCTAACAGATACAATTACGTTTTTGCAGAGTTTTGATCAAGAAATCATAACTTGGATATTTCAAAATTTGAAGAAATAATCTTGCGTACATTAAATACTGATTAAATTTTCTTCAAATTGATTCTTATTTCAATACAATATCTCAATTCGTTTTTGAGATACGATTTTTCGAAAATTGCTTAATTTTTATCTAATAAAAATAATTACGTCTCTGCAGAGTTTTGATCAAAGAATCATAACTTGAAGATTTAAAAATTTAGAAAAACTATCTTTGTTCCATTAAATGCTATATAAATTTGCTTTAAGGTGCTTTTTATTTCACGGCGATATCTTAATTAGATGTTGAGATACGATTTTTTGAATATAGCTTAATTTCCATCTAACAGATATAATTACGTTTTTGCAGAGTTTTGATCAAGAAATCATAACTTGGATATTTCAAAATTTGCAGAAATAATCTTGCGTACATTAAATACTGATTCAATTTTCCTCAAATTGCTTCTTATTTCAATACAATATCTCAATTAGTTTTTGAGGTACGATCTTTCGGAAATCGCTTAATTTTTATCTAATAAAAATAATTATGCCTTTACAGAGTTTTGATCAAAGAATCATAACTTGATGATTTAAAAATTTGGAAAAATAATCTTTGGTACATAAAATGCTATATAAATTTGCTTTAACGTGCTTTTTATTTCATGGCGATATTTCAATTAAATGTTGAGATACGATTTTTTGAATATAGCTTAATTTCCATCTAACAGATATAATTACGTTTTTGCAGAGTTTTGATCAGGAAATCATAACTTGGATATTTCAAAATTTGAAGAAATAATCTTGCGTACATTAAATACTGATTCAATTTTCTTTAAACTGCTTCTTACTTCAATACAATATCTCAATTAGTTTTTGAGATACGATTTTTCGAAAATTGCTTAATTTGTATCTAATAAAAATAATTACGTCTTTGCAGAGTTTTCATCAAAGAATCATAACGTGAAGATTTAAAAATTTAGAAAAATAATCTGTGACACATTAAATGCCATATAAATTTGCTTTAACGTGCTTTTTATTTCATGGCGATATCTCAATTAAATGTTGAGATACGATTTTTTGAATATAGTTTAATTTCCATCTAACAGATGTAATTACGTTTTTGCAGAGTTTTGATCAAGAAATCATAACTTGGATATTTCAAAATTTGAAGAAATAATCTTGCGTACATTAAATACTGATTAAATTTTCTTCAAATTGATTCTTATTTCAATACAATATCTCAATTCGTTTTTGAGATACGATTTTTCGAAAATTGCTTAATTTTTATCTAATAAAAATAATTACGTCTCTGCAGAGTTTTGATCAAAGAATCATAACTTGAAGATTTAAAAATTTGGAAAAATAATCTTTGGTACATAAAATGCTATATAAATTTGCTTTAACGTGCTTTTTATTTCACGGCGATATCTCAATTAAATGTTGAGATACGATTTTTTAAATATAGCTTAAATTCCATCTAACAGATACAATTACGTTTTTGCAGAGTTTTGATCAAGAAATCATAACTTAGATATTTCAAAATTTGAAGAAATAATCTTGCGTACATTAAATACTGATTCAATCTTCTTCAAATTGCTTCTTATTTCAATACAATATCTCAATTAGTTTTTGAGATACGATTTTTCGAAAATTGCTTAATTTGTATCTAATAAAAATAATTACGTCTTTACAAAGTTTTGATTAAAGAATCATAACTTGAAGATTTAAAAATTTAGAGAAATTATCTTTGATACATTAAAAGCTATATAAATTTGCTTTAAACTGCTTTTTATTTCACGGCGATATCTCAATTAAATGTTGAGATACGATTTTTTGAATATAGCTTAATTTCCATCTAACAGATATAATTGGTTTTTTGCAGAGTTTTAATCAAGAAATCATAATTTAGATATTTAAAAATTTGAAGAAATAATCTTGCGTACATGAAATACTGATTAAATTTTCTTCAAATTGTTTCTTATTTCAATACAATATCTCAATTCGTTTTTGAGATACGATTCTTTAAAGATTACTTAATTTTTATGTAATAAAAATAATTACGTCTTTGCAGAGTTTTGATCAAAGAATCATAACGTGAAGATTTAAAAATTTGGAAAAATAATCTGTGGTACATTAAATACTATATAAATTTGCTTTAACGTGCTGTTTATTTCACGGCGATATCTCAATTAGATTTTGAGATACGATTTTTTGAATATAGCTTAATTTCCATCTAACAGATATAATTAGGCTTTTGCAGAGTTTTGATCAAGAAATGATAACTTGGATATTTCAAAATTTGCAGAAATAATCTTGTGTACATTAAATACTGATTCAATCTTCTTCAAATTGCTTCTTATTTCAATACAATACCTCAATTAGTTTTTGAGGTACGATTTTTCGAAAATTGCCTAATTTTTATATAATAAAAATAATTACGTCTTTGCAGAGTTTTAATTAAAGAATCATAAATTGAAGATTTAAAAATTTAGAAAAATAATCTTTGACACATTAAATGCTATATAAATTTACTTTAACGTGCTTTTTATTTCATGGCGATATCTCAATTAAATGTTGAGATACGATTTTTTGAATATAGCTTAATTTCCATCTAACAGATATAATTACGTTTTTGCAGAGTTTTGATCAAGAAATCATAACTTGGATATTTCAAAATTTGAAGAAATAATCTTGGGTACATTAAATACTGATTCAATCTTCTTCAAATTGCTTCGTATTTCAATACAATATCTCAATTCGTTTTTGAGATACGATTCTTGGAAAATTGCTTAATTTTTATGTAATAAAAATAATTACGTCTTTGCAGAATTTTGATCAAAGAATCATAACTTGAAGATTTAAAAATTTGGAAAAATAATCTTTGGTACACTAAATGCTACATAAATTTCCTTTAACGTGATTTTTATTTCATGGCGATATCTCAATTAAATGTTGAGATACGATTTTTTGAATATAGCTTAATTTCCATCTAACAGATACAATTACGTTTTTGCAGAGTTTTGATCAAGAAATCATAACTTGGAAATTTCAAAATTTGCAGAAACTATCTTGAGTACATTAAATACTGATTTAATTTTCTTCAAATTGCTTCTTATTTCAATACAATATCTCAATTAGTTTTTGAGATACGAGTTTTCGAAAATTGCTTAATTTTTATCTAATAAAAATAATTACGTCTCTGCAGAGTTTTGATCAAAGAATCATAACTTGAAGATTTAAAAATTTAGAGAAATTATCTTTGATACACTAAATGCTATATAAATTTGCTTTAACGTGCTTTTTATTTCATGGCGATATCTCAATTAAATGTTGAGATACGATTTTTTAAATATAGCTTAAATTCCATCTAACAGATACAATTACGTTTTTGCAGAGTTTTGATCAAGAAATCATAACTTAGATATTTCAAAATTTGAAGAAATAATCTTGCGTACATTAAATACTGATTCAATCTTCTTCAAATTGCTTCTTATTTCAATACAATATCTCAATTAGTTTTTGAGATACGATTTTTCGAAAATTGCTTAATTTGTATCTAATAAAAATAATTACGTCTTTACAAAGTTTTGATTAAAGAATCATAACTTGAAGATTTAAAAATTTAGAGAAATTATCTTTGATACATTAAAAGCTATATAAATTTGCTTTAAACTGCTTTTTATTTCACGGCGATATCTCAATTAAATGTTGAGATACGATTTTTTGAATATAGCTTAATTTCCATCTAACAGATATAATTGGTTTTTTGCAGAGTTTTAATCAAGAAATCATAATTTAGATATTTAAAAATTTGAAGAAATAATCTTGCGTACATGAAATACTGATTAAATTTTCTTCAAATTGCTTCTTATTTCAATACAATACCTCAATTAGTTTTTGAGGTACGATTTTTCGAAAATTGCCTAATTTTTATATAATAAAAATAATTACGTCTTTGCAGAGTTTTAATTAAAGAATCATAAATTGAAGATTTAAAAATTTAGAAAAATAATCTTTGACACATTAAATGCTATATAAATTTACTTTAACGTGCTTTTTATTTCATGGCGATATCTCAATTAAATGTTGAGATACGATTTTTTGAATATAGCTTAATTTCCATCTAACAGATATAATTACGTTTTTGCAGAGTTTTGATCAAGAAATCATAACTTGGATATTTCAAAATTTGAAGAAATAATCTTGGGTACATTAAATACTGATTCAATCTTCTTCAAATTGCTTCTTATTTCAATACAATATCTCAATTCGTTTTTGAGATACGATTCTTGGAAAATTGCTTAATTTTTATGTAATAAAAATAATTACGTCTTTGCAGAATTTTGATCAAAGAATCATAACTTGAAGATTTAAAAATTTGGAAAAATAATCTTTGGTACACTAAATGCTACATAAATTTCCTTTAACGTGATTTTTATTTCATGGCGATATCTCAATTAAATGTTGAGATACGATTTTTTGAATATAGCTTAATTTCCATCTAACAGATACAATTACGTTTTTGCAGAGTTTTGATCAAGAAATCATAACTTGGAAATTTCAAAATTTGCAGAAACTATCTTGAGTACATTAAATACTGATTTAATTTTCTTCAAATTGCTTCTTATTTCAATACAATATCTCAATTAGTTTTTGAGATACGAGTTTTCGAAAATTGCTTAATTTTTATCTAATAAAAATAATTACGTCTCTGCAGAGTTTTGATCAAAGAATCATAACTTGAAGATTTAAAAATTTAGAGAAATTATCTTTGATACACTAAATGCTATATAAATTTGCTTTAACGTGCTTTTTATTTCATGGCGATATCTCAATTAAATGTTGAGATACGATTTTTTGAATATAGCTTAATTTCCATCTAACAGATATAATTACGTTTTTGCAGAGTTTTGATCAAGATATCATAACTTGGATGTTTCAAAATTTGAAGAAATAATCTTGCGTACATTAAATACTGATTTAATTTTCTTCAAATTGCTTCTTATTTCGATACAATGTCTCAGTTAGTTTTTGAGATACGATTCTTTGGAAATTGCTTAATTTTTATCTAATAAAAATAATTACGTCTTTGCAGACTTTTGATCAAAGAATCATAACTTGAAGATTTAAAAATTTGGAAAAATAATTTTTGGTACATTAGATGCTATATAAATTTGCTTTAACGTGCTTTTTATTTCATGGCGATATCTCAATTAATTGTTGACATACGATTTTTTGAATATAGTTTAATTTCCATCTAACAGATATAATTACGTTTTTGCAGAGTTTTGATTAAGAAATCATAACTTGGATATTTCAAAATTTGCAGAAACTATCTTGCGTACATTAAATACTGATTCAATTTTCTTCAAATTGCTTCTTATTTCTATAATTGTATTATCTCAAGTAGTTTTTAAAATACGTTTCTTTAAAAATTGCTTAATTTTTATCTAATAAAAATAATTACGAACTAACTTCAAAGGTTGATTTCTCAAGAATCAATCGAGATATCAAAAAATAGATTTCACCATGTAAATCGCCATAGAATTCTGAATCATTTCGATTTTGATTCAAATCGATTTTAATCACCACCCAGATATCATTTGTTGAAAACAACACTAAAAAGCGTCAAAACAAGTAGTTTGTTTTTATATGAAAACTTTAAAGATTAGTATCTCAAGAATCAATCGAGATATTAAAAAGCGGTTTTCACCATTAAAATTGTCTTAAGATTTTGACTCAATACTCATAATTTGATTACTACGATTTTACTCATTACCTTGATAGCGTTTGTTAAAATCAACACTAATAACGCGGAAAAATCAATCGATTTTTTTTTTATGAATAACTTCAAAGGTTGATTTCTCAAGAATCAATCGAGATATCAAAAAATAGATTTCACCATTAAAATTGCCATAGAATTTTGAATCAGCATTCACAATTTAGTTATTTCAATTTGAACCACCACAAAGATAGTAATTGTTGAAGTTGGAGGGGAATCTTTTTATAATTTGTGTTCCCATTCTCCGGAAAATAAGTCATAAAAAAAGGAAATTGAAGTCGAATTTTCTCACATCTCTCTATAAATACAGAAAATGAATGGCAATATGAATCAACAAAAGCTAAAATTTGTTTAACAAGATAAATATCGATGGAAGCACTTTGAGAACCCTTGCACTTACTTTTCGATTTTGATAGGCATTATTATGTTTGTTATTTTATGGGTTCGTTTTAAATCTTTTGATGGTGTAAAATCCAAGATGTATGAAGGAAGTGGCTCTTTTATTTTGTATTTTAACGTTTGGGTTATGTCTTTGATGTTATTAACATCACTTTTATGTATCTTTTTAACGATTTCTTGCAGATTTCTGATTGATTAAGGGAAAAGTTATGACGACCTTTCTAAAATGCACTTTTTTGAAAAACACCTATATCTTTGAAACCGTAAGAGATATCAAAATGTAGTTTCTTCTTTTTGCCACTAAATTTCCCTTTAAAAGTGTCTAATTTGGCCCATTTCGTACATATATCTTATATATAACGAATTTCAAGAGCCGAAATAGGGGTAAATAATCATTATTTACGGGTTAACTAATAATTATTGATGGATTAATAATTATGGTGATTAATAGCCGGTGTTTATTTGCAAACAATAAATAGAAAAGAAGAATTTTCACCTTATTACGTTGTTTTCTTATTAAAGGAAGCCCAACCTTTCCGCAATTAGGACATTCTTGCGCGACAGCACCTTGTTTCCAGCTTTCAACTAAAAATAATAAAATTTAAATAGCTTAAAAGTAACTAAATCCAATAAGTATTAACCGGTTGTCTTATAAGCTTTCTTATGACCACGTTTACTACGTTTATCAGTATTACAACTACACGAACAATGCTCGCATTTACATTCACAAACATCTTTGTTAACTGCTGCTTGCGCTCCGCCAAACGAGAAATGAGTGATCGGTTCTTCGTGATGTTTCTCCAATAAATGTCTTCCAAATGCATTCACATCATCCGGTTTATAACACAACTGTTCCCCGCATATTTGACATTTTCCTACAGCGGATGCCATCTGAAATTGTTATTAATTCATCAATTTTTTACTTAATCTAAGTTAAATTAAAGAACTTACGTGTTACGTTATCATTTTTTTGCGATAGCTGAGATTTCTTAACGACTCCTAGCCACAACTTGAAGTGATTAAATTATGTTAATGATTATGTTTACTTTATAATTTTCGTATATTATCGGCATGCCGAAATTCTTGTACGAGCGTTTCTGCTGGATTGTCAAACTACTGTTACTGTTTCTGTCATGTGTTTGTGTCACAAATTGATTTAATTTAACCGAAAATTTGATTTAATTTAACTAATCTGGTCGCAATGGGGGCAATAAAGTTCCGACTTAAATTTCGGATGCACATAAGGGATAAAGAACAAACCGATCGGGCACAAAAGCAGGGATAATATAAATTTTTTGCATTCGTTCGGATCCCTAGATTGAATTTCGTTTCCACACACCGGACACTGATGTAGGATTCTGTGCATTATGAAAATCGACGAAAATGAATGGGTTACTTATCGTGTATGTGTTCGACATATTATGATACTATGTCAAACTGATTTTATTTTGACGTCGAATTTATTTTTTGTACTAAATGTATAAACAAAAAGATGTGCTAAAAAGCGAATCGTTAACCGGAGTTCGCTATAAAACTTATTGCTGCTGCTGTTGTAAGTGCGAGAGAAATTATCCCGAAATAAAGACTTATTATCTTCCTAAAAATTCGTTCGTAACGGATTGTCCGAATTGTCACATGGCTCAAAATACCAAAATACGGCGAATAAACACCAAAAAAGTGCACATATTTGCACTTGTATTAGCTCCTCTTGGATTGTGCTTGGTACCTTATTGTTTACCAACTTGTAAGAAAGTAAGACATTATTGCGCTACATGCGGGATTTATCTTGGTACTTGTACCGGCCCATTTTATAATACCAAAAAGAAAAGGAAAGAAGAAAAAGATTATACTGTTTAAATTGTTTTTTTCTAATTAAAAATACCTTTAAATTTTCTTAGTTAATGTCTTAGTTAATTATATTTAACCCTCCAGTACACGCGCATTTTTTTTTTGACGTGAGTGCTCGCACCGGACTGAGAGTCCGGGTTTCTTTGCCAAATAAGAGATTTGTATTAAACTCTCTAGATTACTAAAGTACCGCGGTTCATGATATCTATGTATTCAAACGATTCGAGCCAAAATGGTGATTTGACAGCACGTCAGTGACCAGGTGTACGAATAGGGAGTTTATGTGTGAACTTCACCTTTCGTTTCTTCGGTGGCTGATACTGCTTAAAACAAACTTGATAAGCTACC
Source organism: Onthophagus sagittarius (assembly GCA_036711965.1). NCBI lineage: Eukaryota > Metazoa > Arthropoda > Insecta > Coleoptera > Scarabaeidae > Onthophagus > Onthophagus sagittarius. Next base: position 91,812,030 of record JASERS010000001.1, on the reverse strand, counting down.
AGGAGCCTTGAACTGCTTTCAAAAATGTTGATACTACCTCTGGAAGACTTGATAATGCTTCTAGAAGTCTTAACATAGCTTTCAGAAAGCTTGAACTGCTTCCACAAGATTTTATGCTGCAGCTGAAAGACTTGATACTATTTCTAGAAGATTTTAAATGATTCCAAAAGACTTGATACCGTTTGTAAAACTACTGGCAAAAAAATGTTTGAAAATGCAAAGTCTTAAAGAAGACATTTTTATTGCAAAAGGCACGAAATTGTTAATACAATTTGATTTTGCTTCCAAAATACCAAATACTGCTAGGATACAAAATGTTCATTTCAAAAGTTGAAAAAATTTCAATTATAGACCAAATATTGCTTGTGAAGGTGTAAGCACTGTTGATATAAGGCATTTCTATTGCAAATTAACCATAGGCGCCAGATACATGGACGTTTTTCATATCACTTTTGTTTTGAGAACAGTCATTCGTCGTTTGAATCTTTTCCCAATTCAGTTTTTTCACTATCCAGCACCCATACTTATTTTCAAAAACCGGCGCTTATGAAGCTACGAAGATTGTGTTAGATGTACCACTGACGATCTAAAGATAAATCAGTTAGCTGCAGAACTCTTCGAATCCTTTATTTGGGCATCGTAAATCTTACACAAATTGCTGGTTCTTGTCCTAAAAACGCTTTAGCACTAGCTCATCTGCCGTTTCATTGGCAGCACTTCCAGAGTGACCTCAGTGTAGTTAAAACGACGAACCGTTTGAGCTATCTGTATTTCCACATAAATTTTGATAATCCTCTACTTGATTTCGAGCTTTGTGGAGATGAGTTACTCAGCTTGTGTTCTCATTTAATTCCAAGATTATTCCTCACTTGCGCAATCAGTAATAAAATGTCCAATATAATTATATTTACAAACTCACTTCTACAGTATTATATATTTAGAAATCTGAAACTAGCAACTAACGCCATTAACAACGACAACATTCTGATCTGAAATAATACTTTGACGTCCTTCAACATCGGCAAATACAGAAAAAAGGGATTAACTAACTAGAAACTGACGAAATGACCTATTTACTTTTATTAGCTGTTTCCACCAAAACTTATTTTCGAAAGTAAGTCCTTTTTTCGTAGACAAGAACGGATATATTAAAAAAAAATGTTAACTTGAATGGTTGCGGTCCACCGAACCAGCGGTTGCAAATTGCTAAAAGACTCTGTAAGTCGATAGTTAACTTGCAGGAAAAGATTTTATTAATCATAAAATCGTGGCTAAGAGAAAATACTGGAAATTATTTGATAGCAGACTTGCAGGAAAAAAACTTTATGACTAAAGTGGCTAAGAGAAAATACAGGAAATTATTTTCAGGATTCTGAGAAGACCGCTAGGAGGTGCAAATACCATCTTTAATGCCTTGAAATCTTAACAATTAAACAATTAGTCATCTTAGGAATGGTATCTCAATTTTAAGATACTTGTACATTTCAGTTTCAGTCCAGTCCCAGTATATTCCGGGTTCATGCCGGGATTTCATGAAAGAAGATTTATCGTTTAGAAGTTTGGGAGCATTAAGAAAGATTTGCAATGAAAATACGATTGGCACCAAATAAATTAATTTTCTGGAAGCATTTCAAGAATTATAGACGCAATGTTAAGTATTCTGACAGCAATATCAAATCTTTTGTTAGCATTCCAAATGTTTTGGAAGCAATTTAGATCTTCTAGAAGCAATATTAAGCCTACCTGAGCCAATATCGAGACTTTTGTAACCATTTTAAATCTTCTAGGAGTAGTATCAAGTCTTCTGGAATCTTCTCGAGTCTTCTGAAAGCATTTCAAATTTTCCAGAAACAGTATAAAGTCTTACAGGGGCTATATCTAATCTTTTGGAAGCATTTTAAAATATCTAGAAGCAGTATCATGTCTTAATTATTAAAATCTTCTAGAAGCAGTATCAAGTCTTTTGGAAACTTCTCAAGTCTTCTGAAAGCATTTGAAATCTTCTGGAAGCAGTATAAAGTCTTACAGGGACAGTATCAAGCCTTTAGGAAGCATTTTAAAACATCTAGAAGCAGTATCAAGTCTTCTGGAATCTTCTCGAGTCTTCTGAAAGCATTTCAAATCTTCCAGAAACAGTATAAAGTCTTACAGGGGCTATATCTAATCTTTTGGAAGCATTTTAAAATATCTTGAAGCAGTATCATGTCTTAATTATTAAAATCTTCTAGAAGCAGTATCAAGTCTTTTGGAAACTTCTTAAGTCTTCTGAAAGCATTTGAAATCTTCTGGAAGCAGTATAAAGTCTTACAGGGACAGTATCAAGCCTTTAGGAAGCATTTTAAAGCATCTAGAAGCAGTATCAAGTCTTCTGGAATCTTCTCGAGTCTTCTGAAAGCATTTCAAATTTTCTCAAAATAATATCAAATTTTTGAAAAGCAGTATGAAGTCTTCTGGAAGCATTCCAAGTCTTCCAAATGCAATATTAGACTTTTTAGAAGTATTTCAAGTCTTCTAGAACTACTATCAAGTCTTTTAATGCATTATAAGTATTCTGAAAACATTTCAAGTCTTCTAGAAGCGGTATCAAGTTTTCTAGGAGCACTGTCAAGTCTTTTGATGTATTACAGGTGTCCTGAAAACATTTCAAATTTTTTGGAAATAATATCAAATTTTTGAAAAGCAGTATGAAGTCTTCTGGAAGCATTCCAAGTCTTCCAAATGCAATATCAGGCTTTTTAGAAGTATTTCAAATTTTCTAGAAGCACTATCAAGTCTTCTGATGCATTGCAAGTATTCTGAAAACATTTCAAGTCTTCTAGAAGCAGTATCAAGTCTTCTAGGAGCACTATCAAAAGTATCATCAAGTATCATCAGAAGACTTGATACTGCTTCTAGAAGACTTGAAATACTTTTAAAAAACCTGAAATTGCCTTTGGAGGACTTAAAATGCTTCCAGAAGACTTCATACTGCTTTTCAAAAATTTGATATTATTTCCAGAAAATTTGAAATGTTTTCAGAATACTTGTAATGCATCATAAAACTTGATACTGCTTCTAAAAGACTTGAAATACTTTTACAAAAGCTGATATTGGCTTTGGAAGACTTGGAATGCTTCCAGAAGACTTCATACTGTTCTTTAAGAATTTGATATTACTTCCAGAAGATTTGGAATGTTTTCAGAATACTTGTAATGCATCAGAAGACTTGATGATGCTTCTACAAGACTTGATACCGCTTCTAGAAAACTTGAAATACTTCCAAGGAACCTGATATTGCCTTTGGAAAACTTGGAATGCTTCCAGAAGACTTCATACTGCGTTTCAAAAATTTGATATTGCTTCCAGCAGATTTGAGATGTTTTCAGAATACTTGTAATGCATCAGAAGACTTGATAGTGCTTCTAGAAGACTTGAAATACTTTCAAAAAACCTGATATTGCCATTGGAAGACTTGGAATGCTTCCAGAAGACTTCATACTGCTTTTCAAAAATTTGATATTGCTTTTAAAAGATTTGACATGTTTACAGAATACTTGTAATGGATCAGAAGACTTGATACTGCTTCTAAATGACTTGAAATTCTTCCAAAAAACCTAATATTGCCATTGGAAGACTTAGAATGCTTCTAGAAAACATCATACTGATTTTTAAAAATTTGATATTGCTTCCAGAAGATTTGAAATGTTTTTCAAAAAATTGTTATTGCTTCCAGAAAATTTGATACTGAATCTAGAAGAGTTAATAATACTTTCAGAAAACTTAGAATGCTTTTAGAAGATTTGATGTCGGTTCTAAAAGTCTTAAAATGATTCTAGAAGGCTTGATATTGCCTTTAGAACATTTGACAATATTTTTAAAACACTTGATATTGCTTCCAGAAGACTTACAGCAGTTTCAAAAAACTTGAACAACTTCCAAAAGACATTATAGAAGACTTAGTATTTCCTTCTATCCAACTTGACAGTTAGTGAGAAGGAGGCACTCCGATCTATTAAAGAAAAGTCAGAAATCGTCGTGTTACCAACAGACAAGGGGAGTGCCACCGTTGTGATGGACAAGGAAGAATATGACGCCAAAATGACGGAGGCCACCTACAGGAAGATCAAGAAGGACCCTACAGACAAGATCGTAAGGAATATGAAGAGCCTTGTAAACTCCACAGCTATTCCACCAGAACATCAGAAAGGTTTGTTTGTGCAGGCTCCGGTACCACCAAGAATTTATGGACTACCGAAGATCCATAAACCTGACGTCCCCCTTCGTCCTATCGTCAGTGCCATTAATTCCCCAACGTACCTACTAGCCAAACATCTCGCTAAAATTCTCTCTCCTTTTATTGGCAACACGGAATGATATGTTAGGGACTCAACACATTTCGCGGAATCAGTGAAAAATGTAAAGTTGGATGTTGAGGATATTTTGGTTAGTTTCGATATAGAATCTCTTTTTACTAGGGTACCAATTAAGGATGCGGTAGAGGGTCTTTGCCAAAGACTCATTCCGGAGGGTTTGCCAGAGTGCGAGTCAAATTTAGTGGAATTTTGTTTATCGTCGACGTATTTCAGATGGAAAGGAGAGTTTATCCTTTATCGCCGGTAATAGCTAACTGTTACATGGAATTGTTCGAAGAAAATGCTCTGAAGAAGAGCCAATGGAAACCAAAGCTATGGCTCCGATATGTGGACGACACGTTTGTGGTATGGCAACATGGTAGGGAACGCTTCTTTGAATTTCTAGGTCATTTAAACGCTCAACATCCCATGATCAAATTTACCATGGAAACAGAATCCGCTAAGCAGTTGCCCTTCTTAGATGTACGGTCACTAGAACGACAAATGGTGATATGGAACTGGGGGTGTATCGAAAGAAAACCCACACCAATAGGTACTTAGAGGCAACATCACACCATCATCCCCAACAGAAGAGGTCCGTAATTCGCACTTTGTTTCAGAGAGCAGCAAGAGTATGTAAAGGAGATAACCCAAAGAAGGAAGAACAGTTTCTATGGAACGTACTGCAGAAAAATGGATATAGTTTAAAGGACATCAACCGAGTCACCAAGCAGCGGAAGCAGAGAGAAGAAGCTGCAGCAAGTACAGAACCACAGAAGGTTTCATCTGTCTTCCTTACGTTTCCGGTGTGACGGAACGAATTGCAAGGCACCTCAAGAAAAACGACATCGTAGTGCGATACTAAACGGTCACCAAAATTCGGACTATATTCCCGGTAGCCAAGGACTACTTCTATTAAAAGGAGCGGGTGTCTATCGGTTGTCATGCAGTTGTGGGAAGTTTTACATTATCAATTCGAATGCCTTATCAAGGAACACGAGAGGAATGTGAGGCTGAGGAAGATTCAACAGTCGGCGGTTTCGGAAGATTGCCATTCGGAGGGACACCGAATAAACTTCGACAAAACAAAGTTTCTGAAGAAGGTTGCAACATGGCATCCGAAATGTGAAAAATTTTTTCAAAAAACGCACGGGAAAACCTGAAAGTTTCTAGTTTTAGATCTAGTGTTAGTTCTAATTTTTGTTCAAAAAATATCTGTATGCTAAAATATAGTGCTAGATTTGTACCCTAATGTACCATCAACAATTAAATGTTAAATTCGTACAAAAAGCAAATGTTAGAAGACATTATTATTATGCGAATGCATACGATAAGTAAATTTCGTCAAAATGTGGATATAACCAATTTTGCATGAGCTAATTATTTATTCCATCAAAGGATGCACTAAAACTTTTTTAGCCACTACATTAAGGTATGAAACTAGCACAATATTTTAATGTAGTAAAATCATGAAGGAACCTTACAGTTTAAAAGTGGTTATTATAGGTTAAGATTTTTTTACAGAATTTATCAAAATGTTTCAATTAGTTAATCTTGTAACTTTCAACAAAAGATTTGATGCACAATAATGACAACATATAATTGCATAATTAGAGAAAAGGTATTAATAATTTTATCATCAAATAAACCATAAAAATAATATAAAATTTTTTTAAATTTGAATAAATTTACAGCCACATATACATAATTGCAAAATTGGTTGCATAATTTAATATGAATAAAAAATTAATTCCTAGCAAAAATGGAATTTATTTGTATTATATTAGTTACATTATATAGTATATACAATCGCATATATTCTATAAATAAACTATATTTTATCTATTTAACAATATATACACTTCATCGCTTAAACATCTTTATCGTTTGGAAAAATATAAATAGTTATTAATTGAGAGTATGGACGAAGCCGGATTAATCCTTCTAATTTAAGTTGATTTTGGGGTTTAATTTTATTTAAGATTAACATCTCCAAATCGATTTTTATCGTCTTGTCGTAAAATTAACCAACGGGTTATTATTACCCTAATTTATCCGCAGTGTAAGTGTTTTAAGCGCTCTAAGTTTTACGAGAAGACGCGAAAAATCGATCGAGATTGAAATTGAATAAGAATCTAAAGTCTTGAATGTGTTGAGGATTCTATTAATCGATTTTTAACATTGCGATTCATTCCTTGGCGCTCCCAATTGCTGCAGGACTCGTTGCTCTATTTGCTGAAATAAATACAAAAAGAAGAAAAATACAAAATCTTTACAACTTAATAATTTATATTGTGCGTATTAACTTATTTATTTAAAGTTATTCACATGCTATTAATCACAATATGTTAGTATTCTTGAATTACAGACTAAAAGAAATTAACTTAAATATTTTGATTATGTTAAGAGAAAAATTCTAAATCTTTTATGTAACTCAAAGTTACATAAAAATCTCGAAAAATCTTCCATTTAATATAAAATAAATTATCTTCTTTGAACAATTCTAATTATTTGAGCATTATTTGAAGCATTGATTCGGCCGTAAAACATTCTTCTTTAAAATGATGTATAACTCATTGTTTCAATTTGAAATTGATTCCACTTAAGAACTGTTAAAGGATGATGTGTTTTTGCCATTTTAATGGTATCGGGACGAAAATGATGAAATTAACAAGATCGTGGAGGTCTCATTTTTGAAAATGAAGAAATGACTTGTATATCAAATTGAAGATTGATTCTTCCTTTTTCAAATGATGTATAGCTCATTGTTTCAATTTGAAAGAGATTCTACTTAAGAAATGTTAAAAGATGATGAGCTTTTTGCGTTTTTGTAAAATCACAAAAAAATGATAAAATTTGAAAGATCGTGGAAATTTCACTTTTGAAAATGAAGAAATGACATGTATATCAAATTGAAGGTTAAACATTCTTCTTTAAAATGATGTATAACTCATTGTTTCAATTTGAAATTGATTCCACTTAGGAACCGTTAAAGGATGATGTGTTTTTGCCATTTTAATGGTATCGGGACAAAAATGATGAAATTAACAAGATCGTGGAGGTCTTATTTTTGAAAATGAAGAAATGACTTGTATATCAAATTGAAGGTTGAATCTTCCTTTTTCAAATGATGTATAGCTCATTGTTTCAATTTGAAAAAGATTCTACTTAAGAAATGTTAAAAGATGATGAGCTTTTTACGTTTTTGTAAAATCACAAAAAAATGATAAAATTTGAAAGATCGTGGAAATTTCACTTTTGAAAATGAAGAAATGACATGTATATCAAATTGAAGGTTAAACATTCTTCTTTAAAATGATGTATAACTCATTGTTTCAATTTGAAATTGATTCCACTTAAGAACTGTTAAAGGATGATGTGTTTTTGCCATTTTAATGGTATCGGGACGAAAATGATGAAATTAACAAGATCGTGAAGGTCTTATTTTTGAAAAAGAAGAAATCACTTGTATATCAAATTGAAGGTTGAATCTTCTTTTTTCAAATGATGTATAGCTCATTGTTTCAATTTGAAAAAGATTCTACTTAAGAAATGTTAAAAGATGATGAGCTTTTTGCGTTTTTGTAAAATCACAAAAAAATGATAAAATTTGAAAGATCGTGGAAATTTCACTTTTGAAAATGAAGAAATGACATGTATATCAAATTGAAGGTTAAACATTCTTCTTTAAAATGATGTATAACTCATTGTTTCAATTTGAAATTGATTCCACTTAGGAACCGTTAAAGGATGATGTGTTTTTGCCATTTTAATGGTATCGGGACAAAAATGATGAAGTTAACAAGATCGTGGAGGTCTTATTTTTGAAAATGAAGAAATGACTTGTATATCAAATTGAAGGTTGAATCTTCTTTTTTCAAATGATGTATAGCTCATTGTTTCAATTTGAAAGAGATTCTACTTAAGAAATGTTAAAAGATGATGAGTTTTTTGCGTTTTTGTAAAATCACAAAAAAATGATAAAATTTGAAAGATCGTGGAAATTTTATTTTTGAAAATGAAGAAATGACATGTATATCAAATTGAAGGTTAAACATTCTTCTTTAAAATGATGCATAACTCATTGTTTCAATTTGAAATTGATTTTACTTAAGAACTGTTAAAGGATGATGTGTTTTTGCCATTTTAGTGGTATCGGGACGAAAATGATGAAATTAACAAGATCGTGGAGGTCTTATTTTTGAAAATGAAGAAATGACTTGTATATCAAATTGAAGGTTGAATCTTCCTTTTTCAAATGGTGTATAGCTCATTGTTTCAATTTGAAAGAGATTCTATTTAAGAAATGTTAAAAGATGATGAGTTTTTTGCGTTTTTGTAAAGTCACAAAAAAATGATAAAATTTGAAAGATCGTGGAAATTTTATTTTTGAAAATGAAGAAATGACATGTATATCAAATTGAAGGTTAAACATTCTTCTTTAAAATGATGCATAACTCATTGTTTCAATTTGAAATTGATTTTACTTAAGAACTGTTAAAGGATGATGTGTTTTTGCCATTTTAGTGGTATCGGGACGAAAATGATGAAATTAACAAGATCGTGGAGGTCTTATTTTTGAAAATGAAGAAATGACTTGTATATCAAATTGAAGGTTGAATCTTCCTTTTTCAAATGGTGTATAGCTCATTGTTTCAATTTGAAAGAGATTCTATTTAAGAAATGTTAAAAGATGATGAGTTTTTTGCGTTTTTGTAAAGTCACAAAAAAATGATAAAATTTGAAAGATCGTGGAAATTTTATTTTTGAAAATGAAGAAATGACATGTATATCAAATTGAAGGTTAAACATTCTTCTTTAAAATGATGCATAACTCATTGTTTCAATTTGAAATTGATTTTACTTAAGAACTGTTAAAGGATGATGTGTTTTTGCCATTTTAGTGGTATCGGGACGAAAATGATGAAATTAACAAGATCGTGGAGGTCTTATTTTTGAAAATGAAGAAATGACTTGTATATCAAATTGAAGGTTGAATCTTCCTTTTTCAAATGGTGTATAGCTCATTGTTTCAATTTGAAAGAGATTCTATTTAAGAAATGTTAAAAGATGATGAGTTTTTTGCGTTTTTGTAAAGTCACAAAAAAATGATAAAATTTGAAAGATCGTGGAAATTTTATTTTTGAAAATGAAGAAATGACATGTATATCAAATTGAAGGTTAAACATTCTTCTTTAAAATGATGCATAACTCATTGTTTCAATTTGAAATTGATTTTACTTAAGAACTGTTAAAGGATGATGTGTTTTTGCCATTTTAGTGGTATCGGGACGAAAATGATGAAATTAACAAGATCGTGGAGGTCTTATTTTTGAAAATGAAGAAATGACTTGTATATCAAATTGAAGGTTGAATCTTCCTTTTTCAAATGGTGTATAGCTCATTGTTTCAATTTGAAAGAGATTCTATTTAAGAAATGTTAAAAGATGATGAGTTTTTTGCGTTTTTGTAAAGTCACAAAAAAATGATAAAATTTGAAAGATCGTGGAAATTTTATTTTTGAAAATGAAGAAATGACATGTATATCAAATTGAAGGTTAAACATTCTTCTTTAAAATGATGTATAACTCATTGTTTCAATGTGAAATTGATTCCATTTAAGAACTGTTAAAGGATGATGTGTTTTTGCCATTTTAGTGATATCGGGACGAAGATGATGAAATTAACAAGATCGTGAAGGTCTTATTTTTGAAAAAGAAGAAATCACTTGTATATCAAATTGAAGGTTGAATCTTCTTTTTTCAAATGATGTATAGCTCATTGTTTCAATTTGAAAGAGATTTTACTTAAGAAATGTTAAAAGATGATGAGTTTTTTGCGTTTTTGTAAAATCACAAAAAAATGATAAAATTTGAAAGATCGTGGAAATTTTATTTTTGAAAATGAAGAAATGACATGTATATCAAATTGAAGGTTAAACATTCTTCTTTAAAATGATGCATAACTCATTGTTTCAATTTGAAATTGATTTTACTTAAGAACTGTTAAAGGATGATGTGTTTTTGCCATTTTAGTGGTATCGGGACGAAAATGATGAAATTAACAAGATCGTGGAGGTCTTATTTTTGAAAATGAAGAAATTACTTGTATATCAAATTGAAGGTTGAATCTTCTTTTTTCAAATGATGTATAGCTCATTGTTTCAATTTGAAAGAGATTCTACTTAAGAAATGTTAAAAGATGATGAGTTTTTTGCGTTTTTGTAAAATCACAAAAAAATGATAAAATTTGAAAGATCGTGGAAATTTTATTTTTGAAAATGAAGAAATGACATGTATATCAAATTGAAGGTTAAACATTCTTCTTTAAAATGATGTATAACTCATTGTTTCAATGTGAAATTGATTCCATTTAAGAACTGTTATAGGATGATGTGTTTTTGCCATTTTAATGGTATCGGGACGAAAATGATGAAATTAACAAGATCGTGAAGGTCTTATTTTTGAAAAAGAAGAAATCACTTGTATATCAAATTGAAGGTTGAATCTTCTTTTTTCAAATGATGTATAGCTCATTGTTTCAATTTGAAAAAGATTCTACTTAAGAAATGTTAAAAGATGATGAGCTTTTTGCGTTTTTGTAAAATCACAAAAAAATGATAAAATTTGAAAGATCGTGGAAATTTTATTTTTGAAAATGAAGAAATGACATGTATATCAAATTGAAGGTTAAACATTCTTCTTTAAAATGATGTATAATTCGTTGTTTCAATTTGAAACTGATTCCACTTAAGAACTGTTAAAGGATGAAGTGTTTTTGCCATTTTAGCGGTATCAGGACAAAAATGATGAAATTAACAAGATCGTGGAGGTCTTATTTTTGAAAATGAAGAAATGACTTGTATATCAAATTGAAGGTTGAATCTTCCTCTTTCAAATGATGTATAGCTCATTGTTTCAATTTGAAAGAGATTCCACTTAAGAAATGTTAACGAATAATGTGTTTTTGACGTTTTAGTAGAATCACAAAAAAAAATGATAAAATTTGAACGATCGTGGGGATCTTATTTTTAAAGATGAAGAAATAGGTTGTACATCAAATTGAAGATTGAAGCTTCCTTTTTAAAATGGTGTATAACTCAATGGTATTATCTCAATTTGATATCAATTTCACTCAAGAATTGTTAAATGATGATGTGTTTTTGACGTTTTAGTAGAATGACGAAAAAATTTAAAAGATTGTGGGGGTCCTTTTTCAAATTAAATATAAATCATTGTTTTAATTTGAAATTGGTTTCTTTTATAAAATGTTAAAGACGAAAACATTTTTTTTAACGTTTTAGTCTAATCACGAATAAAATGATCAAATTTCATATCATTTTTACTCTATTTCTTATAGAAAGCGGAGTTTCCTTTTAAAGATGTCCAATTTCCAACATCGCTTTTTAGTTAAAACCGTAATATTATCTGTAAGGCTTGAAATAATTTTCCCATACCTCAAAAATGAGACTGAATGAGCTGTATATTGTGATTTGATATCCAGATGTTGATAACCGGCTCGAATTTTTCATTTTCATGTATCAAATTTTTTTTTTTTAAATGATTATACACACAAAAAAGTATTGTTGTTATTGTAACGGAAAATATAGATCCAACAAACTTTTTAATATGTTTAATAGATATGCGATAATGCAAAATTAGTTAGTTATTATACTCGGCTAAAAAGTGTTAGATATTAGATCAAAAAACCTAATACTTTATCTCCGGGTATAAGATTTAACATTTAATCCATATTGATAGATCGTAAAATGCAATTTTTTTGCCTACGTAAAAAAAAACGTTTTTCTCCCATGGGCAAAAAAGCAACATTTAATTATCTCTTAATAAGGATAAAATATCAAATTTTTAGAGAAAAAAAGTTTATTTGATTAATTATTTGACATTTAACTATTTAATGAATGCAATACAATACAATTTATTGCCACCAAGATTTACAATAAAAGAAAAAAAATGTACACATCATTCCTTAACATTGGTACAAGGTTAACAAAAGGTCGATTTATCGCCAGAGGCGATGTTTTCAAAACGACCCAATCAGCAATGTATGTTAAAAAAAAATAAATTGATATGGCGAATATAAGTAAAAAAAAATAATAAATTTATGTATAAAGTATTAGAAAAAGAGTACGCAAGAACAAGAAGGAAAGAGACTCGAATTAAACAAAGAAAAAAATGATTGGAGAAGAAGAAATAAAGCTGTCAGCTGAGAAAGGAAAGAGAAGAGGCAGATTAAATCAGGAAACAGTCTGAGATAACTGTTGTGACAACAAGCGATCTTTAAGCGATGCTCTGAATACAGAAAAACTACGGGCTTCCCGCAACTCAGTGGGTAAGTTATTCCAGAGAGTTATAGCTTGCACTGTGTATGACCCGTGATATATTTCGGTACGATGAATCGGAAACATGAGTGAGACACCAGATTGTGCTCTAGTAGGAAGACCGCGAGAGGCCATCAACTCAAATGTAGTGAACAGATAGATTGGAGACTGAGAGGAAAGAATCTTGTATAAGGTAGTTAGTATACGGAAAGATCTACGGTTCTCAACGGTAAGCATTTCGAGGTGATTACGATAAGGTGTAACATGCTCACATTTTCTCAGATCGAAGATAAAGCGCACACAATTATTTTGTAACCTCTCTAATTTGTTACGAAGACCAATCGAAAGGTCCGGGTATGCGGTATCGGCATAGTCCAAATGGGGAAGAATTAAAGAGTAACAAAGGTTACGACGAACAGTAGGTGGAAGGAAACAACCAAGCTTGCGTAGGGAGTAGAAACAGAAATAGACCTTCCTACAGATAGACTGAATCTGGGCCAGGACAATGCAGAATCCATCATCACACCCAAGTTTTTAACAGTTCGAGAGAATTGTATAATATTACCGTCAAGTGACAAATAGGTATTGTTAAGGGAGTAAAATTTTGTTACCAGAGGCCTTGATCCAAAAGCAATAACCTGAGTCTTTGCCACATTTAAACCCAAGCCATGGCATCTAGACCAGGCCAGAACGCTAGCAAGATCCCTATTAAGCCGCATCACCGCTGCTGGAAGTGCATCCACAGCTGCAGTTGTATAAATTTGGAGGTCATCTGCATACAGGTGAAAGTTGCACTTAATTATTTTAGAAATGGAGTTTATAAATACTGAAAATAGGAGTGGACCCGAGACACTGCCCTGGAGCATACCACAGTGGCTTGCAACTATAGACGAAGATGATGAGGAGTTACGTACACACAACGAACGATTAGAAAGGTACGATTGAAACCACGCGACACAGCTCGACGAAAAACCCACAGAAGAAAGAATTGCCACCAACAAACCATGATCAACAGAATCAAATGCCTTGCTGAAATCGAGCAAGACCAATAAGGTCAAACGCCGATCATCACAACCACGTCTAATATCATCTAAAGGACAACAACACTTACAAATTAATAGGTAACACTGATAAAACTAACTTCATTCAGAACACTATGAACAGTTTATTGAAAGATCTCTTAAACAAAAACTTTATTGACGACTTGGAATTTAAAAAACTTATAAAACATAACACCTTAGTATCCAAAGCATACTTCCTACCTAAGATACATAAACCCGATATTCCTCTAAGACCCATAATTTCGTCAGTTGGTGCTGCAACATATAATATTTCTTCTTACTTAGCTAAAATATTGACTGTTGCTTTTGAGTCAAGAACTAATTTTAATGTGAGAAACACTTTTCAATTTGTTGAGGAATTGAGAGGTTTCGAACTTCCTGAAGGTTATGTTATCATTTCTCTCGACGTTGTTAGTCTGTTTACCAACATACCCACCACATTGGTGTTAGAAATTATAGAAGAGAATTTCCATTACATCTCAGAAAATTATGATTTTGAAAAGGATTTATTCCTAAAAACTATATCAACTATTTGCACTAATACTTATTTTACTTTCAACGGTGTTACTTACCAACAAATCTTTGGTATCACCTATTTTGGCCCAAATTGTTATGGACCATGTATTAAAAAGAATTTTAGCAACGTTAGAGTTTGAAGTTCCGTTTATAAAAAAATATGTAGATGATATCATAACTGCTATCCCGGGTAATTACGTAAATTCAATTTTAAATAGTTTTAATAAACACAACAAATTCATACAGTTTACTCTTGAGACAGAAGACAACAACTCAGTTCCGTTTTTGGATACTAAGGTCATTCGTGATAAAGACAATAAAATCAAATTTGATTGGTACACCAAACCAACGTTTTCTGGAAGATATATCCACTTTACATCTAAACACAAAATAAAACATAAAATTAGCACAGTGTTAGCTATGAAATATAGAATAGAAAAAATTTCGGAACCTAATTTAATTAATATAAATTTAAATAAATTAAAAACTATTTTTATAAACAACATGTACCCTCCCAAGTTATTAAACAGATTACTTTTCAGCACTGCTGTGTTTGACCCTGGTGTGGATGTTGACTCAGCCATTGATAACAGTATTGAACCCACTCTATATAAAAAACTCATTTACATCCCTGAGTTAACTGACAAACTAACCAAAATGTTTAAACATTGCTGTAATCTTAACAACTTAAAGATCGTAGAACATTATCCTTTAAAATCTCAATCAATTTTCACAAACCTTAAAGACACCACGCCCTTACTATACAGATCTGGGGTTATCTATAACATCTCTTGTGGTGGTTGTGAAGGTTGCTATGTGGGACAAACTTCCCAATGGCTTAAAAGAAGATTATACCAACATAAAAGTGATATACGTTGTAACAAAAGATCTTGTGCTCTGGCCCAACATAGTTTGGACAGTGGTCATATCTTTGATTTTGAAAATACTAAAATTATAGATTCAACCAACAACTATCACAACAGATTATTTTTGGAGATGTTCCACATAGCAACCACAGATAATACTATCAATTACAGAACTGATATCAGCTCCTTAAGTTCTATATACGCCTTAATTTTTGATTTTTGTAGAAATGAATTTAAAAATTTAAATAATTCAAACATTTGAATTTAAATTTCTGGCGCTTCCCGCTTCACGTGAAGTTGCCGTATTACTTTTACAAGGTGGTTGCACTGTCATTCATATTATAAAAAAGCGCTATGGTGTGTAACAACGTGTTTCTTGTTTTTCCCAATACTTTGGTATTTAATGTTTTATTTTAGCCAGTTTCATTACAATCGTAAGTGTTAATTGTAATTACTTACTTTTTATTAACTTGTAATTTTGTAGAAAATTTCACTCCCTGAAGAAGATTCAATTGGAATCGAAATATAGGACTGTTCAATTGATTGTCATTGATTCTTTTATCCTATCCTGAACCAATATTTACGAGTTGCTAACTGGGATAAAAAAATTATCTCATAAAGTTATCTAATATCATCAGTAATCTTGATGAGCGCCGATGTCGTGCTATGTCCTGGCCGAAAACCTGATTGAAAATCAGTGATAATTTTATGCTCATCAAAATACTGCTGCATCTGCATATATACCAAGCGCTCTAGTGCTTTAGAAATTACGGAAATAATGGATATAGGAGGAAAATCACTCAGACAAGTGGGACATTTAAGTTTAGGTATGGGTACAACGTAATCTAGTTTCCAAATAGAGGGGAAGGTCGATGTCTCAATGGAGAAGTTAAATATGTGGAGTAGTGGAGGAATGATTACATCCAAAATAGGAAAGAGCTGCTTAATGCTGACACCATCAGCACCAACACTAGTGGACTTAGAATGACTGAGAGCCTGGCGGACTTGAAGCTCGTTAAACAGCTCCAAGGAAAATTTGGAATTGACATTAGCAGAGGCAATAATAGCGGTAATAGTTGATGCCTTAACTGAGTCATCGAGAGTAATGGGAGGTTCGGCAAAATAATTGACGAGAGAATCACAATCAAAACCACCATGATAAGAAGGTGATTCAACCACACCAAGCGAACGCATAGTTTTCCAAAAAGTGTTAGGGGTAGCATAAGACAATTTCCGATAAATATACAATTTTTTTAAGTTCTTACAACGGTGGTTGCAGCGGTTACGCAAAGTACGGTAGGATTCCCAGTTAGCATTGGATGGATGTCTTCGAAGAAGAGTTTTTGCAGCATTGCGTCTGCGCATAAGATCTTTAACCTCACCATTGAGCTAGGGCGCAGGTAATAATAATAATAATAATATTTATTAAATCACGTGGGCTACATAAGTAGATGTGACAAGTCAGTACATAGAACATTAAAATACAACAGCAAATTATACAATCTGTTAAAACTAACATAAGTCACTACATATCTAAAAATTCTCGTTTAGAGTAAAACACAGAATCCAAGAGATATCGTTTTACATCTTGTTTATATTTCTTTGGACACTCCTGAGATCTGATTGAACGGGGTAATTTATTATATATTTTGGGTAAGTCATAAAAGGGACTTTTTTCAAATGTGGTGGTGACATGTTGAGAGAGAACCAGATTATCTCTACCACGGGTATTGTATTCATGAGTGGACATTTCAAAACGGCTCATATTAGTCTTCACATATAACAAAGACTTCAATAAGTAAATGGATGGCAAGGTGAGTATCGACTGTTCCCTGAAAACTTCCCTACATGATTCCCTGCCATTTAAATCGAACATTAATCTAATGATGCGCTTCTGTGCCACAAACACGCGTTTAAACTCAATGTCAGTTGCAGCACCCCACACCAGTATATTGTAGGAAATAGCAGAGTAGCACAGTGCGTAATACATACTTAATAGCGAATTTATATTTAAACTTTTTTTCAATTTCAAAATTGCATAATAGGCTGAGTTCAATTTTTTGCACACAGTTTCTATGTGATTAACAAATGAGAGTCTATCATCCAACACCAAACCAAGAAATCGCGTACTATGGGCAAATAAAAATTTATTTTCAAAACTGGCCGGCAATGAGCGACGCTTGTAAAAACTAACGCAAACTGTTTTATCCACGTTTAACATAATCCTATTACGCTCACACCATACAGAAAACGTTTTAATAGTTGATGTAATTTTTAAATTTAACGTATCCGGATCCGCATCTGCAACCGCAACAGATGAGTCATCAGCGTACATAACCAGATGAGTATCCTCAAGAAAGTCAGGTAAGTCATTAATGAAAAGTATGAAAAGCAAAGGTCCTAAAATTGAACCCTGTGGAATCCCCAAGTCAACAGATGACTCATCCGAGCTAACATTCGACAACACAACTCTGAGAGAACGGTCGGTTAAGAAAGAAAGAAACCAGTTCAAAATAGGACCGCGGATACCCATACAATATAACTTCCTACAAAGGAAATTTGGATTGAGGGAATCAAACGCCCTACTAAGGTCAAAAAACAATCCAACCACGTAATTTCCCTGATCAATATTGTCATAAATATACTGGACGAACTCAATTGAGGCAGTCTCAGTAGATAGTTTACGTCTGAAACCGTGCTGGCAGCTACTAATTGTACCCTGCTTGTCAAGAAAATCTAGAATCCTGTTACTAATTATTTTTTCGAATACTTTAGAAAATATACTACAAATTGCTATCGGTCTATAGTTCTCAATACAGGTCGTATTACCTTTTTTTAGAATCGGTATCGCTTTAGCAACTTTAAGGGATGATGGGAAAACGCCCGCTGTTATCGACCGATTTAAAATGAGCGCAAGAGGTTCAGCAATAACGCTGGCAACGTATTTGACAACTCTCACACCAATTCCGTCAGTACCCACACTGCTCACATTCTTTAAAGCACTGA
Source organism: Onthophagus sagittarius (assembly GCA_036711965.1). NCBI lineage: Eukaryota > Metazoa > Arthropoda > Insecta > Coleoptera > Scarabaeidae > Onthophagus > Onthophagus sagittarius. The sequence goes on along the minus strand of JASERS010000001.1, from coordinate 91,793,912 downwards.
TAGACTCAACTATCTCCTCAGGAGAGACCGGCCATAAATATATACTGGAAGAAATAGTTATACCCAACGTACATGAGTCCACAACAAGAGAACCAAAAGCACATCGCACCTTGTCAGCCGCTACCGTCGAAAAATATTCACAAAATGCGTTGGATAATCGTTTTGGGTCAGAAATTGAAACCCCGTCAATATTTAACATTATATCTCTCTCATCATTACTCCTTCCCAACTGTGTGTTTATATATCGCCATAAACTACGTGTTTTGTTGGAAGCATTAGAAATTTGATTAGCTATAAAAAATCGTTTAGCATTATCAATCAGTGATTTATAAGAAGATTTCATATCGTTGTATTTTGCACGTTGATCACGGAACCCATTTCTAACTAACCAATGCATGTTTCTTAGACTATCCCCAGCTTTAACTATCTCAGGAGTGACCCAACTACTACGCCTAACGCCTACTGAAACTTGATGTACAACTGGACAGCATAACTCAAAACAATAAGTAAAAATATTAAAAAAAGGGTTAAAAATATCGTCAACGTTTACATCCAACATCACATAAGAAGTAAAGCTAGACCAATCCTGGGATATAAGTGAGCGATACAGTTCGTGTAAACATGAATCACTCATTCTTCTACCAGCCAATTCTCCGTGCGTCTCGACACGCGTCCGAGTAATAAAACTGTCAGTATAATTAAACACCAACGAGCCAGCAAAGTGATCAGCAATATTCGCGTTAAAAACATTAAAAATACACATTCCAATCGGTAAATTGGTTACCATATAATCTAAAATTGACTCGTTCGTGCTCGTCTCACCAAACACTATACGGGTAGGCTCAGTACTTTTTCCATTAAGTTGAAAAGAATCAAACACATCCCGCAACATTTTTGACATTGAACAATCTCTATTAACATCCATGTTCAAATCTCCGCACAATACAAGATTTTGAAAATTAATTGACACATAAGACAGTAGCATGGACAGTTTATCGATAAAAGAGCCACTGGAACTAGATGGCGGCCGATAAACGCAAACACACACTATACTTAGCTTTTTACAATTTAAAGTAACACAAAAAGTAAGTGCTTTGTTTTGCGTGGAAGCAAAGGGGCATGACAATCATACAATTCCCTGAGTTGCGTATTGAAGTAGTTAACCTTTTCGTTGATATCCGACATGCGGTATAATTTAAACCAATCGATCGTCGAAGCATCAGACATCAATGACTCGCTGTTGATTCCACTGTAGTTTCGAGTCGGAATAGAACGTCTAGGTATCACACAACGTCCAATCTTAAGTGCACAATAAATTAAGTCGTGGTTGGAGAACTGTCACGCTGGAATCTGACCATGAGAAAGTATGTTGTCTGGAGAGGACGTTAAAATAAGGTCCAACATCGACTGAGATGTTGGTAAATGGTATGTGGGTTGTGTCGGTAAAATAGAAAGATTGAGAGAAGAGGTGATGAATTTAAGTTTTTCACAGAGCAGATCGTTTCTTAAGAGACAAGTGTTGAAGTTGCCCATAAGAAGAGTAGTATCATAATTAAGAGTGTGCCTCTCCAGTACATCCTCCAACTGATCAAAATAATGAAGGTTCGGTGGACAATAAAACGTGCCCAAAAGCATGCGGCTGCCAGCTAACGTTATCTCAGTAAGAAGATACTCTGCGTTTTGTTATGACCCATCACATGAAGCAATAATATTGATGTTGAAATGGTCGCGAACAAACAACGCAACGCCCCCACCCCGTGAATATTCCCGGTCATTTCTCAGTAGGCGATAATTTGGGAGCGATAATAACGACGAAGGAAGGGAGGGTTTGAGCCATGTCTCACTAATCATGATGATGTCAAAAATATGTGACTCAAATGTGACTACAAAATCATCGAAATGGGCCCAGAGACTTTGCGCGTTTATGTGGCAAACCGAAATAAAATGACATAGGCCACGGAAGAGGTCAGTTAGAGGTGCACCCAAGAGAGCATCAAGACTGCCATCAATAATCTCACCCATGTTATCCCGAAGTGAGTAACACGTTGACGGACAGTTGCGTCTATAGCCGTCAAGTTCAAGTTCACTATGTGACATGACGGCAATAGCCGTCCAATACGAAACGGTCGTTTTTAGACACTGCGGCTGTAGCAGCACAAATGTGCATTTACCAGCGTACAAGGAGAAGCCTAGTGTCATGTTTTCGAAAAAAAATTTAGTATGCAAGGTTAACACATTGAGTATGCACGTGGTTGTGAACGGAGTAGTGCGATCTTGTTTTCTCTTCAATTTACAGTTGCTATTGATACATTTAACGATATTTTTTGTTTATACTGGTAAGTATTTGTTTATGATTGATTTTACACTTTAAATAGAAATAAAAAAATTTAAATTTAGCATTTTTTGATTTATTTAGCGATATTTATAGTTATACTGTTTACTTTTTGTTTTTTATGATATTACATTTGAAATATAAAAACAATAATGTAAATAATAAATGTATAAATAATATACAATAAATAATAATATAAAATAAAATTGAATGTTTTATTCAATATTTATAGAAAATGGCCAGTTGGGAAAAAGAACAGGCTAGGCTGCTGAAGCTTATTGAGGAAACAGGTAGTGGGTCAAGCAACAGTGAATCTGAACCTGATGCTGACTGTGCTGAAAATAACAGTTCGGGTAGTGAAGAAAATGAATCAACTACAGATGAGGAATATGAAGCACCAGAAGAACCAGAAAATGATGAGACATGGCATATCAATACAACATCTATAAGAAATTTTTCTTTTGATGCAGATGCGGCTGGGATTCTTTTGGATATAGACGAAAATGTGTCTCCAATTCAGGTTTTTGAAAAAATTTGGGATGACCAAGTAATGGAAATGATTATAAAATCTACGAATGATTACGGCCTAAAACTTTGCAATCAAACACGGCCACATACAAGGCATAGTAGGAAGGCAAATTTCAAAAATACTGATACGATTGAAATGAGAAAGTTTTTGGGTTTGTGTTTGCTTCAGTCCCAGCTAAAATTCTCCAGTATTAGAAAACTCTTTTCCATTGATGCATTACATTACCACCCAGCTTTTCCTTCACAAATGTCTGGAAGGAGGTTTGAGCAAATATTGAGATGCTTTTGTGTAGAAGAAGAAAATTCAAACGACCGTTTGAGGAAAATAAAAATATTTCTTGATTTGCTCATAAAAAAGTTTGCGAATGCATATGCACCAAATGAGGCATTATCATTAGACGAATCTTTGTTATTATTTCTTGGAAGGCTTTCTTTTCGCACGTACATGAAAGGCAAAAAGGCAAAATACGGAATTAAATTGTACGAACTTTGTTCTGCCCAAGGTTATGTTTTGAACATAGAAATATACAAAGGCCATCGAGAAAACAAAGAAAACATGACAACTATTGAAAGTCTTGTGATGCGATTGATGCAGTCATATTTAAACAAAGGGCATCATTTGTTCATGGATAACTATTACAACAGTGTACCATTGGCTAACAAATTACTGAGCAAAAAGACACATGTGACAGGAACTCTTCGTGTATATAGGAAGGGTCTGCCGCAAGAAATAACAGGTCGTAAGCTTAGAAAAGGAGAACATGTATGGCGACGCCAAAATCAGACATACGTGTCCAAATGGAAAGATAAACGGGATGTGCTATGTCTAACAACAGCTTACCACCCAAGTATGATAAACACAGCTAACCGTCGACAACAGGAAAAGAGAAAACCAATTGAAATAGTGAATTATAATTAGAATATGTCAGGTGTCGACAGAGCAGATCAGATGATGTCCTATTATTCCTGTCCACGAAAAACAATTAGATGGTATAAAAAGATAATCTTTCATCTACTGGATGTAGCAGTGTGGAATTCTTACTACATCTTTAAAGAAAAGACAGGTTCTCAAATGAAGTTTATAGAATTCAGGGAAGCAATTATACGATCTCTAACTGGCATAGATTATAAACAGGATGGAAGGTCTTTGGTTCAATTTAAACGTGCACGAATCCAAACCAATGAAATCAACAACAATGGAACACAGCATTTTCCTGAGAATATTTCTCCTCCTGAAAATTATCAGCGAAAAACATATTTTCAGCGTTGTAAACAATGTTATAAACAGGGAGTAAGGAAGGAAACATCATATTGCTGCAAGAATTGCATATCAAAACCTGCACTGTGTCCTGCACCATGCTTTGAAACATGGCATACCGAAAATAATGTATAATAATTATAAAATTATAATAAATTTATTTGTCATTTATTTATTTTTGTTTGATCATGAACTAACATTTCGTGTAAAACTCCCAAAAATACTTTGTTGCTCACAAAAAATTGCTTATTTCAGTCATTAAACCTGTCATTTACGTTTTTAAATTTTTGCTGTTATAGCCGCCATCGTCCCATTACATAGTGTCTAGAGTCCGCTGGCGCCATGACGGTTGTAGCCGCAACCTAATTAAAGGTGCTGAATTAATCAAAATTAAGTGTATTTAAGCAGAAAGAGTAAAACTATACTTCTAATATTCTAAAAATTACAAAAACATATAGTGTCAATTTTCGAATTTCACTTGTTTCTACTGTCCGTCAACGTGTTAAAAGAAGCTGAATTGCGGGAATCAGGAGATGAGTCACTAGAGGACGATGAACAGGAAGTACAGCTTGTATTCATCATAAAAAGTAATAGTTAGTAGACAAAAAGTAAGACAACGGCGAAAAGTAAATCAAAGAGGGAAGGAAAGAAAAGAAAAGCAGTAGTATAATAACAATAGAAAGAGAGTAGATTACAATTTACTCCTCGTCTCTGCGACACACGCAACTGCCGACCGGGTTGCTCAAAAACCAGCCAATAACAGACAATACAGTGGCAGAACGGAGCAATTCATGAATGCCTTTCGTCGAGAAAAAAAAAAGATAATTTCATCAAGTCAATGATTAATCAACACAGGTACTGGAAAGTTCGATTACAAAATGCCACCTTTAGGCAATAATTTAACCAAAGAGGCAAAGATTACATCATTCTCTTGAATAAACAATTTCAAACTTGTCCCAAAATTAACAAAAACTTCAAATAAGTATGTGTAATTCAAGAATACTTTGTGTACATATAATTGTTATTAAAGATAAAAATAGATTTGCCTGAAAACATTTTAAAGTTGTTAATTGGTAAAAACTTCCTTACGACACAACCAAAACTTGTTTACACCTAAGATAGTGAAAGCGGGAAACGCTTTCGACTTGTTTGCAAGAAAAATTCCTTCAGTTTTCTCCATTCTTACTTCTTACCCGTTTGTACTACAACAACCATTTATTATTAAATAAACCATGGGAAATAAATACCTCCACCAACTAATTTTAAGACAATCCAATTAGTATTATAAAATTAAATAATTCTTTTTTTTAAATTAATTATTATTATTATTACCAACACCGAGAGAAAAATTCCCATAAACAATCATTCCTCCTCCACCATTCTTACCCTGTGAATATCTTTATTACGCTGATGTCTCGCTAACAATTCATTTTCGCTGAGGTAAGCCAAACTTTCCGATTTAATAATCGCCCCTTCCAATTCCGGACACATCCTCGTTTTATTATTCTTCTTTTTTCTTAGAAGCGATTTAACACTCCACAAATTCGAATCTTTTTTCATTTTTTCTTGCTGATTATCTCGTATTAACGTTATTAACGGCGATTTTCGTTCGAAATCGGGGGGAGAACTTTTAACATTTCCTTCTTCTCCCTCACCGTTAATCTTGACTAGAGTAACGTTTTTGGTTTTTTGATTATCCTCGGGACTATTATAAATCGAGATAACCGCCGATGATTTCGTATTACGAATCGTGCACGAAACGATCGTTTTTCGTAAATCTAAGTTATGATCGTTATTATTGGTACTGTTTATTGAGGAGGTTGTGGACCAATTCGGTGTTTTGTGCGTTGGGGAGCTGTATCCTGACGTACTTTGGGATTCGGTGTGGATTATAATACAAGCGGCCTTACCGTTTCTTGTTGATGAGGTGTGGAGTTGAGCTTTTTCGTCTTTGAATGATGTTAGGTGTTCTTCCGGTTGGTACTCGTCGGTTGGGGTGGTGATTTCGGCGAGGGTTTTTTCGTCTTCTTCGCTTGATGTACTATTCCTCCAATTCGGATCAAAAATTTTATGATCGGATGGTGTCTCAATCGTATTCGGACTCTCCAAATCTTGAATCAATTGAAGCGCAGCTTCCAATTCTTTCGAAAATTCCGCATCACTATTTTTAGAACTTTTAGAACTTTGTGACGATTTCGAAGTCTTCGAAGTCTTTGAAGTCTTTGACGCCTTTGAAGCCTTTGAAGTTTGAGACGAACAAGTTTGTTTAGACGACGAAGAACTTGAGCTTTCAGAGCTTTGAAAGTTATTATTACTAGATGTAGGTGGTGATGGCTCCTTTTTATTAACAATAACTTTTTCGAGCTCCTTCATCAACGAAGCATATTGCACCTTTTCAACTTGAGGACTAGTTGTGCGCACCATAACCGGTTGAGGTGCTTGATACTCATCCGATTTATTACTCAAAGCGCTCGTTAAGCGAGTTCGGTAAATCTCAGGTTCCGTTAATTTTTGCAAACACTCATAAATGGGGGGTGGGTTATTCAAGCTTATTTGAGAGGAGCTCGGCGAAATAATCACCGGGGAAGTCGACCTCGAAAAACTCTTCATATAACCCAACTTCCTATCATTATTGCTGTTGCTATCATCGGAAGCTTCCTCGATATGCACAACCGGATTATCGATTAAATGAGCTTTATCACTACTAACCATCATCACATTATCTAACGAATTCTTTCTTTTAACATCTTCTTGCGGCAAAGTTAAATATAACCCCCCACTTTGATTCTGATTTTGATTCTGATTCAAATCCTGATAATTACAACCGTTTTCTTGTTGATGATTATTAACAATTTCCGCATCATAGACCCAACTCTGCGAGTACGCGTTACAGACTGTCGCCGTTGATGCCGGCTTCGATTTGCGCTGAAAAAGAAGGAGAGGAGTTTTACTTTGCCACTTTCTCCCCATACTTCTTCTTCATTCTTCGCGACTAAATTCTCTTACCCTAGGTATTATATACTCAATATCCGAGACCTGCTCGTGAGAACCCCGCGGAGGTTTCTTCATTTTAACGGACTCCGGTTTTGGGGACGTTTGAATCGAACAAAACGATAATTGGGCGTCCAAAAACGTCGTGAAAATTAAAATCGCAGAAGAAGTTCTTGTTGCCCAGCAAGCTAGAAATTAAAAAAAATTATTATTAACCTTTCACGAAGGAAAAACGTGAAAGAGAATGTTGAGATTTCTTTATTAAAATGAATTAAGATGAAGATGGTAATTTTAACACAGTTTAGATTGCGAGGACACCGCCGTGGACTTAATCCGGTCTTCTGGACATTCCGGTACTCGAGGAAATGAAAGTTGAGTTATGTGCGGTGTTAACATTCCGGGAAACAAGAAGCGATTCTGTGAGGACGTAATAAAGGGGGACAGGTGTTGTTGGAATATTAACGTTATCAACAATATAATTATTTTATATTTGCTTTTATTTCGATTTTAAAAGAACTCCCGGGTATCGTAATAACTCATTTTAATATACTATAAGTTTTGTTTTGTAACTCTATCTTTTTGTTTTTGTAGAGTTTTGATCAAGAAATCATCATTCGAAGATTTAGAGATTTGAAGAAATAATCTTTGGTACATTAAGTCCTAAATAAATTTACTTCAAATTGCTTTTTATTTCATGATAATATCTCGATTACTTCTTGAGATACGATTCTTTAAAGATTAGTTGATTTTTATGTAATACAAATGATTACGTATTTGTAGAGTTTTGATCAAGAAATCATAACTCGAGGATTTAGAGATTTGAGGAAATAATCTTTGGTATATTAAGTCCTAAATAAATTTGCTTCAAATTGCTTTTTATTTCATGATAATATCTCGATTAGTTCTTGAGATACGATTCCTTAAATATTAGTTGATTTTTATGTAACACAAATGATTACGTTTTTGTAGAGTTTTGATCAAGAAATCATAACTTGGATATTTCAAAATTTGAAGAAATAATCTTGCATACATTAAATACTTGTTAAATTTTCTTTAAATTGCTTCTTATTTCAATACAATATCTCAATTAGTTTTTGAGATACGATTCTTTGAAAAGTGCTCAATTATTATCTAATAAAAATAATTACGTCTTTGCAGAGTTTTGATGAATGAATCATAACTTGAAGATTTAAAAATTTGAAGAAACGATCTTTGATATATTAATTGCTATATAAATTTGCTTTAACTTACTTTTTATTTCATAGCGATATCTCAATTAGATCTGAAGATACGATTCTTTGAAAATTGCTTGATTTTTACATAACCCAAATAATTTCGTTTTTGCAGAGTTTGGATCAAAAATTTATTTCTCAAAGATTTAAAGTTTTGGAGAAATAATCTTTGGTACATTCAATACTAAATAAATTTGTTTTAAATTGCTTCTTATCTCGTGATAATATCTTAATTAGATCTTAAGATACGATTCTTTGAAGATTGCTTGACTTTTACTTAACCCAAATAATTTCGTTTTTGCAGAGTTTGGATCAAGAATTTATTTCTCAAAGATTTAAAGTTTTGAAGAAATAATCTTTGGTACATTCAATACTAAATAAATTTGTTTTAAATTGCTTCTTATCTCGTGATAATATCTCAATTAGATGTTAAGATACGATTCTTTGAAGATTGTTTGATTTTTACCTAACCCAAATAATTTCGTTTTTGCAGAGTTTGGATCAAAAATTTATTTCTCAAAGATTTAAAGTTTTGAAGAAATAATCTTTGGTACATTCAATACTAAATAAATTTGCTTTAAATTGCTTTTCATCTTGTGATAATATCTCAATTAAATCTTAAGATACGATTCTTTGAAGATTGTTTGATTTCTACTTAACCCAAATAATTTCGTTTTTGCAGACTTTGGATCAAAAATTTATTTCTCAAAGATTTAAAGTTTTGAAGAAATAATCTTTGGTACATTCAATACTAAATAAATTTGCTTTAAATTGCTTTTCATCTTGTGATAATATCTCAATTAAATCTTAAGATACGATTCTTTGAAGATTGTTTGATTTCTACTTAACCCAAATAATTTCGTTTTTGCAGACTTTGGATCAAAAATTTATTTCTCAAAGATTTAAAGTTTTGAAGAAATAATCTTTGGTACATTTAATACTAAATAAATTTGCTTTAAATTGCTTCTTATCTCGTGATAATATCTCAATTAGATCTTAAGATACGATTCTTTGAAGATTATTTGATTTTTACCTAACCCAAATAATTTCGTTTTTGCAGAGTTTGGATCAAAAATTTATTTCTCAAAAATTTAAAGTTTTGAAGAAATAATCTTTGGTACATTCAATACTAAATAAATTTGTTTTAAATTGCTTCTTATCTTGTGATAATATCTCAATTAGATCTTAAGATACGATTCTTTGAAGATTGTTTGATTTTTACCTAACCCAAATAATTTCATCTTTGCAGAGTTTGGATCAAAAATTTATTTCTCAAAGATTTAAAGTTTTGAAGAAATAATCTTTGGTACATTCAATACTAAATAAATTTGTTTTAAATTGCTTCTTATCTCGTGATAATATCTCAATTAGATCTTAAGATACGATTCTTTGAAGATTGCTTGATTTTTACCTAACTCAAATAATTTCGTTTTTGCAGAGTTTGGATCAAAAATTTATATCTCAAAGATTTAAAGTTTTGAAGAAATAACTTTTGGTACATTCAATACTAAATAGATTGGCTTTAAATTGCTTCTTATCTTGTGATAATATCTCAATTAGATCTTAAGATACGATTCTTTGAAGATTGTTTGATTTTTACCTAACCCAAATAATTTCATCTTTGCAGAGTTTGGATCAAAAATTTATTTCTCAAAGATTTAAAGTTTTGAAGAAATAATCTTTGGTACATTCAATACTAAATAGATTTGCTTTAAATTGCTTCTTATTTTGTGATAATATCTCAATTAGATCTTAAGATACGATTCTTTGAAGATTGTTTGATTTTTACCTAACCCAAATAATTTCATCTTTGCAGAGTTTGGATCAAAAATTTATTTCTCAAAGATTTAAAGTTTTGGAGAAATAATCTTTGCTACATTCAATACTAAATAAATTTGTTTTAAATTGCTTCTTATCTCGTGATAATATCTCAATTAGATCTTAAGATACGATTCTTTGAAGATTGTTTGATTTTTACTTAACCCAAATAATTTCGTTTTTGCAGAGTTTGGATCAAAAATTTATTTCTTAAAGATTTAAAGTTTTGAAGAAATAATCTTTGGTACATTCAATACTAAATAAATTTTCTTTAAATTGCTTCTTATCTTGTGATAATATCTTAATTAGATCTTAAGATACGATTCTTTGAAGATTGTTTGATTTTTACTTAACCCAAATAATTTCGTTTTTGCAGAGTTAGGATAAAAAATTTATTTCTCAAAGATTTAAAGTTTTGGAGAAATAATCTTTGGTACATTCAATACTAAATAAATTTGCTTTAAATTGCTTCTTATTTCGTATTAATATTTCAATTAGATCTTAAGATACGATTCTTTGAAGATTGTTTGATTTTTACCTAACCCAAATAATTTCGTTTTTGCAGAGTTTGGATCAAAAATTTATTTCTCAAAGACTTAAAGTTTTGGAGAAATAATCTGTGGTACATTCAATACTAAACAAATTTGTTTTAAATTACTTCTTATCTCGTGATAATATCTCAATTAGATCTTAAGATACGATTCTTTGAAGATTGTTTGATTTTTACCTAACCCAAATAATTTCGTTTTTGCAGAGTTTGGATCAAAAATTTATTTCTCAAAGATTTAAAGTTTTGAAGAAATAATCTTTAGTACATTTAATACTATATAAATTTGCTTTAAATTGCTTCTTATCTTGTGATAATATCTCAATTAGATCTTAAGATACGATTCTTTGAAGATTGTTTGATTTTTACCTAACCCAAATAATTTCGTTTTTGCAGAGTTTGGATTAAAAATTTATTTCTCAAAGATTTAAAGTTTTGAAGAAATAATCTTTGGTATATTTAATACTAAATAAATTTGCTTTAAATTGCTTCTTATCTCGTGATAATATCTCAATTAGATCTTAAGATACGATTCTTTGAAGATTGCTTGATTTTTACCTAACCCAAATAATTTCGTTTTTGCAGAGTTTGGATCAAAAATTTATTTCTTAAAGATTTAAAGTTTTGAAGAAATAATCTTTGGTACATTCAATACTAAATAAATTTTCTTTAAATTGCTTCTTATCTTGTGATAATATCTTAATTAGATCTTAAGATACGATTCTTTGAAGATTGTTTGATTTTTACTTAACCCAAATAATTTCGTTTTTGCAGAGTTTGGATCAAAAATTTATTTCTTAAAGATTTAAAGTTTTGAAGAAATAATCTTTGGTACATTCAATACTAAATAAATTTTCTTTAAATTGCTTCTTATCTTGTGATAATATCTTAATTAGATCTTAAGATACGATTCTTTGAAGATTGTTTGATTTTTACTTAACCCAAATAATTTCGTTTTTGCAGAGTTTGGATAAAAAATTTATTTCTCAAAGATTTAAAGTTTTGGAGAAATAATCTTTGGTACATTCAATACTAAATAAATTTGCTTTAAATTGCTTCTTATTTCGTATTAATATTTCAATTAGATCTTAAGATACGATTCTTTGAAGATTGTTTGATTTTTACCTAACCCAAATAATTTCGTTTTTGCAGAGTTTGGATCAAAAATTTATTTCTCAAAGACTTAAAGTTTTGGAGAAATAATCTTTGGTACATTCAATACTAAACAAATTTGTTTTAAATTACTTCTTATCTCGTGATAATATCTCAATTAGATCTTAAGATACGATTCTTTGAAGATTGCTTGATTTTTACCTAACCCAAATAATTTCGTTTTTGCAGAGTTTGGATTAAAAATTTATTTCTCAAAGATTTAAAGTTTTGAAGAAATAATCTTTGGTATATTTAATACTAAATAAATTTGCTTTAAATTGCTTCTTATCTCGTGATAATATCTCAATTAGATCTTAAGATACGATTTTTTGAAGATTGCTTGATTTTTACCTAACCCAAATAATTTCGTTTTTGTAGAGTTTGGATTAAAGAATTATATCTCAAAAGTTTAAAGTTTTGGAGAATTAATTTTTGGTACATTCTAAACTAAATAAACTATCTTGAAATTGCTGCTTACTTTATGGCGATATCTTTATTAGAATTTGAGATACAGCTCTTTGATTATTGATTGAATTTTATTTAACACATAAAATTACGTTTTTGCAGAATTTTGCTCGAAAAATCATAACTAAGTTATTTATAGATTTGGAGAAACAATTCTTGGTTTATTAAATACTAAATAAATTTGCTTCAAATTGTTTCTTACTTCAATGCGATATCTCGATTAGTTCTTAAGATACTATTCTTTGAAGATGTCTTAATTATAATAATTATAGTTTGTTATTTTTACGACACTTTCAAGTTTAGCCTTTAAACATTGGAGTTTATTTTGCAAAGAATCTAGGGATATAAACTGCTTTTTTTCTAACTCATAGTATATGATATACTCAAAGTCATTTCGTATAAAGGAAACGTTCTTAAAGATAAACACCTTATTTTATAAAAACACCTTGAATCACGTAGGATATAAGCGATTGAATGTGGTTTTATCCTCTCATTTTCGAGCCATTGTTGCTCTTCAAGGTCAATTTAAGGTCAATGTTAAAAAGGCAATTTTCGTTTCCGTACATTTTTTATATTTGTTTGTATTTATTCTAATTACTTTATTACGGAAACACTTAGAACGTTATTTATTTAAATTAACAATGATGGAATTTATTTCTAATGATGATTAATAAAATTCACTAATAATTCAATTTTGAATAAGAAAAATCAAATGATTTAAAACAAGATTTAACTTACCTATTATTTAGAACTAGTTTTTTAAAGGAATGTATAAATTATAGATTAAATCGAAATCAATTTTTTTGATTTATCACCATCGAACGAAAAGTTATTCGACGTCACGGTTATTATATTTTAAATAAGCACATAATAACCAACCCGGAGCCACAACTAACTCTTTAAGCAAACGTTTCGCGAATAATCATTGAAACGACCTTACCGGTTGTAAAATGCGAAATATTCCAACAACAAAACCGAACCATCCGCGATAATGAAAAATAATAAGAAAAAACTACAAATTCCTAAAGCTTTAAAAATATGCAAATTTTTTTGTGCATTAACAAATCACTATTTATAGAACTTGACTTATAAGTATAAAATTAATTAATACATTACCATATTCGATGAGGATGGTGTATCGGTGAGCTCCGACCATTTCTTTCATATCGTTTACGTAGAAACTCCATTCGGTAATGACGGCGTTTACGGCGTTCGCAATTAGAATCGAAATCGTTAGATAAAGGAGGATTTCTTGTCTTCGTTTCGATAAGGAACAGAAGCAGGCTAACATCCCGATTGTGATTCCGATCAAAATATCCTAAAACAAAATTAATAATTAATTAATTAATGGCTAAAATAAACCTATTACAAAGACAACGCTAATTACGAGCAATAATAACTTAGGAAAACTATTAGAGAAAACCGTTACATATTATCCCAGTTGCGAAGAGAAACAAACGGAGGATTCCCACGCGGAAACGTGCTCGCTCGTTGTTATTACGCAACCACCACCTTAAGTAAAACCTTACTTAACTAAAATGCGAAATGCGAAATGCGTTAAGACTTCGCCGAGAACACGTTTCTATTTCTTCTACAACTACTACTGATAATGTTTTACAACGACCAAATCAATGCTAAAGATTTTTTGTTTTGCTTTTGAAAACAAACGTTCCGCGTTTCGCGTTTCGCGTTTGTTTAAAGTTTTGTTCACATTAACGTTTGCCCTCTAACGATGGTGTGATTAATGCGCCGTGGTAAGTCGTCAATCACCACCAACAACAATAAGCACTCACTAACTCTTAAATTAAAATGTATTCTTCTTCGGGCTTGTGCTAATACTTTTGTGATTGTTGTTATAAGTGAAGATAAATGCTGTTTCCGTAAGAAACAATTATATAAGTATACGGGTGTACATTATTGTAACCATATTTGAATATCTCAATCCATTTTTGAGATATCACGTTCTGAATTTGAAGCACTTCATAAATCAATAATGTCCTTAATCGTTTTGAAAAATCGTAAAAAGTCGAATTCTTGAGATATCTTGGTCAAATATTCTGTCATTTATAGAAGAATGTATGTACTTTTTAAAGAATAAAACTATATTTGAATATCTATATCCGTTTTTGAGATATCACGTTCTGAATTTGAAGCATTTCATAAATCAACAATTTCTTTAATCATTTTAAAAAAATCGTAAAATGCCGAATACTTGAGATATCTTGATAAAGTATTTTGTCATTTATAGAAGAATGAATGTCCTTTTTGAAAAATAAAACCATATTTGAATATCTCAATCCGTTTTTGAGATATCACGTTCTGAATTTGAAGCACTTCATAAATCAACAATTTCTTTAATCATTTTAAAAAATCGTAAAATGTCGAATACTTGAGATATCTTGATAAAGTATTTTGTCATTTATAGAAGAATGAATGTCCTTTTTGCAGAATAAAACCGTATTTGAATATCTTAATCCGTTTTTGAGATATCACGTTCTGAATTTGAAGCACTTCATAAATCAACAATTTCCTTAATCATTTTAAAAAATCGTAAAATGTCGAATACTTGAGATATCTTGATAAAGTATTTTGTTATTTATAGAAGAATGAATATACTTTTTGAAGAATAAAACCATATTTGAATATCTCAATCCGTTTTTGAGATATCACGTTCTGAATTTGAAGCACTTCATAAATCAACAATTTCTTTAATCATTTTAAAAATTGTAAAATGTCGAATACTTGAGATATCTTTATAAAGTATTTTGTCATTTATAGAAGAATGAATGTCCTTTTTGAAGAATAAAACCGTATTTGAATATCTAAATCCGTTTTTGAGATATCACGTTCTGAATTTGAAACACTTCATAAATCAATAATTTACTTAGTCATTTTGAAAAATTGTAAAATGTCGAATACTTGAGATATCTTTATAAAGTATTTTGTCATTTATAGAAGAATGAATGTCCTTTTTGAAGAATAAAACCGTATTTGAATATCTAAATCCGTTTTTGAGATAACACGTTCTGAATTAGAAACACTTCATAAATCAATAATTTACTTAGTCATTTTGAAAAATTGTAAAATGTCGAATACTTGAGATATCTTTATAAAGTATTTTGTCATTTATAGAAGAATGAATGTACTTTTTGAAGAATAAAACCATATTTCAATATCTCAATCTGTTTTTGAGATATCACGTTCTGAATTTGAAGCACTTCATAAGTCAATAATTTCCTTAATCATTTTGAAAAATCGTAAAATGTCGAATACTTAAGATATCATGATAAAGTATTTTGTCATTTATAGAAGAATGAATGTCTTTTTTGAAGAATAAAACCGTATTTGAATATCTAAATCCATTTTTGAGATATCACGTTCTGAATTTGGAGCACTTCATAAATCAATAATTTACTTAATCATTTTAAAAAAAAACGTAAAATGTCGAATACTTGAGATATCTTTATAAAGTACTTTATTATTTATAGAAGAATGAATGTTCTTTTTGAAGAATAAAATCATATTTGAATATCTAAATCCGTTTTTGAGATATCACGTTCTGAATTTGAAACACTTCATAAATCAATAATTTACTTAATCATTTTAAAAAATCGTAAATTGTCGAATACTTGAGATATCTCGATAAAGTATTTTGTCATTTATAGAAGAATGAATGTCCTTTTTGAAGAATAAAACCAAATTTGAATATCTAAATCCGTTTTTGAGATACCACGTTCCGAATTTGAAGCACTTCATAAATCAACAATTTCCTTAATCATTTAAAAAAAACGTAAAATGTCGAATACTTGAGATATCTTTATAAAGTACTTTATTATTTATAGAAGAATGAATGTTCTTTTTGAAGAATAAAACCATATTTCAATATCTTAATTCGTTTTTGAGATACCACGTTCTGAATTTGAAGCACTTCATAAATCAACAATTTCTTTAATCATTTTAAAAAATCGTAAAATGTCGAATACTTGAGATATCTTGATAAAGTATTTTGTAATTTATAGAAGAATGAATGTACTTTTTGAAGAATAAAACCATATTTGAATATCTCAATCCGTTTTTGGGATATCACGTTCTGAATTTGTGGCATTTCATAAAATCAATAATTTCCTTAATTGTTTTGAAAAATCGTAAAAAGTCGAATTTTTGAAATATCTTAGTAAAATATTCTGTCGTTTATAGAAGAATGAATATACTTTTTAAAGAATAAAACCATACTTGAATATCTCAATCTCTTTTTGAGATATCACCTTCTGAACTTGTGGCATTTCATAAAATCTATAATTTTCTTAATTGTTTTGAAAAAAAATCGAATTCTTAAGATATCTCGATGAAATGTTCTGTTGCTTATAGAGGAAAGTATGTACTTTTTCAGGAACAAAACTACGTTTGAATATCTCAATCCGTTTTTGAGATATCATGTTCTAAACTCAACCTAAGTTTGAGGCATTTCATAAAATCAACGATTTCCTTAATCATTTTAAAAAAATCTTAAAAAATCAAATCCATAAGATATTTTGATGTAATATTCTGTCATTTATAGAGGAATGTATCTACTTTTTCACGAACAAAACCATAATCAAATATCTCAATTTGATTTTGAGATATCATGTTTTGAACTCAACTTAAATTTGTGACATATTGTGTTACTTATGGAGGAAAGTATGTGATTTTTCAGGAACAAAGCTACATTTGAATATCTCAATCCATTTTTGAGTTATCGTATTTTGAACTCAACTTAAGTTTGAGGCATTTCACAAAGTTAACGATTTTCTAAATCATTTCGATTTTCAAATCCAATTCTTATGATATTTTGATGAAATATTTTGTCATTTATAAAGGATAACATGTATTTTTTCAGGAATTAAACCTTATTTGAATATCTCAATCAGGTTTTGAGATATCAAATTTTGAACTCAACCTAAATTTTTAAATTAATCTAATTTAATTTTTAAAGTATGTTGAAAGAATCAAATTATTAAGATATCTTGATGATTTTATCATTTTATCTCGCTTATTTCTCGATATAGCAATTATTTTAATCAAATTCTTATCAAAGATGGTGGACTATTACCTTATTTTACAACATTTACGGTTTTTAATCAAAATACGCTGAGCTCAATACCAAATTTACACACAGTGAGGGGGAAAAAAATAATAAAATAATATTTTTAGTAATAATGATTAAAATTAATACAAAATCACGAATCGATTTATACCGACTAAGTATAAATAGAAATATTTTTTTTAAATAAAATTGATTTTAAGCGAAGTATAAGTTAATTTTCTTTGAATACAATCAAAACTCGATGATTTTATCTCGCTTATTTCTCGAGATAATAATTATTTTAATAGAGTCATTATATTCAATATAACTCTATTAAATATAGGTAGATAGATTATCCGCTAATTTCTAAACACCCTATATATAATACAAGTTTAAGTAAAAATAGTAGGATTAGCTAAAAGTGTAAGCAATAATCTGAAAAGTGTTAATGATCATTTAATAAGCTGTTGATTAATTTGGAATTATCCCAACCATCAGCTATTTAAGTTTTAGTTAAAATTCAATTAGAAGATTAATTTAAAATTCAATTAACGAGATTAATTTAAAGCAACATTAACTATAGATCATTAGCTCCATAAGACATTAAATTTATTTATTACTAAATTTAGCAAAATTTATCAAATCATTAATTATTACCGTGACATCCATCAATTATTTGTGCGATTCAAGTTATTTTAATCTCATCTTTAATAATTTATGAAAGGAAAGACTTAATATTTTGATTCATCCATAAACGCTATGTACATTATTGTAACTTTGAAGGAAGCAAACAAATAAAACCGTATGAGTATGAAATTTACAAGGTACGGTCACGAAACGCAATTGGAAAAGATGTCACACTTTGTTGCGCCTCTCCGGTTCTCCGGTCGATTTAATTAGCACCATAAGTCATGAAGAAGAAGAAGAAGAAGAAGAAGCACAACAAGTTCAAGTGAGTATGAAATGGTCGCAAAGCATTTGGTAGCGCTAACACTAATTACTACCAGTTCGTAAATCGTTTCGGATAGTTTTATAACTTCCACATCGCTAAAATAGTCGTACACAATATTTTTTGGAAAATTATTATTTTTATTTAAAATCCCCATTTATTTTCTTGCAATAATAATTGTTATAAATAATCGAGACAACCGAATATTAACTCATCTCGACCACCACGATTTCAAATCTCAACCAAGCAATACAATCTCTTATTATTATTTTTCTTTTCTTAGTTCTTAGGTTGTCTCGTTTCTTTTCACCTTTTCACCGGTAAATACCAGGTCTGAACGGCCTCCGAGTGACCCGAACGTCGTCGTTACCATGTTATTTACGAGATAATTCTTGTATTTTAACGTTTTAAAAAAAGATTAAACGGTGAAGCACGTGTCGGTATCGAAGGGTACTTCTTCTCAACCTCCGAACGAGTTTCAAGAGTCGTTTATTTCAAGATCGAGATTAGAGACTTCGAGGCGCCATAATCGTTTACATTTATTAATGGCGCTAATTAATAACGGCTTATAATTGGATCTTGACCGTGCGCGGTTAACGTTTTAAGAACCATGCCAAGGAGATGGTTATTGAAGAGAACGTTTAACACCGGTTAATGACGCATTTTCTTTACACCCTCAATTTCAATTCGTTATCGAAAAAAAAAATGAAATAAATTTATATGGAATTAAATCATGATTTTTGGTATAATAACGATGTTTTTAAAAGTGGTTTTTCAAATTAAGTTTATATTTATGATGTGTTGTGAATGTTGTTTAGAATTTCGAGATGAACTCAAATATGGAATAATATACAGGGTGATCCATTAAACAAAAAGCTACCATGTTTCGTCTTGACTTTTTAACACACCCTGTATCTGTAATCTTAAATCTTCTTTCTCTAAATTTAGTTTAAGCTTAAAGTTAAAACTTGATATCTCAAAAACGGATTGAGATATTTAAATATGATTTAATTTCTGAAAAAGTACATACTTTTCTTTATAAATGATCATATATGTCGTCAAGATATCTTACGAATTCGATTTTTTACGATTTTTTTAAAATGATTAAACAAATCATTAATTTTGTAAAATGCCTCAAACTTAGGTTGAGCTCGAAACATGATATCTCAAAAACGGATTGAGATATATGAATATGGTTTCATTCCTGAAAAAGTATATACTTTAGTCTATAAGTGATAAAATATTTCATAAAGATATCTTAAGAACTTGATTCATTATGATTTTTTCAAAATGATGAATAAAATCGTTAATTTTATAAAACTCTCTAAATTTAGTTTAAGTTTAAAACTTAATATCTCAAAAACGGATTGAGATATTTAAATATGATTTAATTTCTGAAAAAGTACATACTTTTCTTTATAAACGACCATATATGTCGTCAAGATATCTTACGAATTCGATTTTTTACGATTTTTTCAAAATGATTAAAGAAATCATTAATTTTGTAAAATGCCTCAAACTTAGGTTGAGCTCGAAACATGATATCTCAAAAACGGATTGAGATAAATGAATACGGTTTCATTCCTGAAAAAGTATATACTTTAGTCTATAAGTGATAAAATATTTCATCAAGATATCTTAAAAACTTGATTCATTATGATTTTTTCAAAATGATGAATAAAATCGTTAATTTTATAAAACTCTCTAAATTTAGTTTAAGTTTAAAACTTGATATCTCAAAAACGGATTGAGATATTTAAATATGAATTAATTTCTGAAAAAGGACATACTTTTCTTTATAAATGACCATATATGTCGTCAAGATATCTTAAGAATTCGATTTTTACGATTTTTTCAAAATGATTAAAGAAATCATTAATTTTGTAAAATGCCTCAAACTTAGGTTGAGCTCGAAACATGATATCTCAAAAACGGATTGAGATATATGAATACGGTTTCTTTCCTGAAAAAGTATATACTTTAGTCCATAAGTGATAAAATATTTCATCAAGATATCTTAAGAACTTGATTCATTATGATTTTTTCAAAATGATGAATAAAATCGTTAATTTTATAAAACTCTCTAAATTTAGTTTAAGTTTAAAACTTGATATCTCAAAAACGGATTGAGATATTTAAATATGAATTAATTTCTGAAAAAGGACATACTTTTCCTTATAAATGACCATATATGTCGTCAAGATATCTTAAGAATTCGATTTTTTACGATTTTTTCAAAATGATTAAAGAAATCATTAATTTTGTAAAATGCCTCAAACTTAGGTTGAGCTCGAAAAATGATATCTCAAAAACGGATTGAGATATATGAATATGGTTTCATTCCTGAAAAAGTATATACTTTAGTCCATAAGTGATAAAATATTTCATCAAGATATCTTAAGAACTTGATTCATTATGATTTTTTCAAAATGATGAATAAAATCGTTAATTTTATAAAACTCACTAAATTTAGTTTAAGTTTAAAACTTGATATCTCAAAAATGGATTGAGATATTTAAATATGATTTAATTTCTGAAAAAGCACATACTTTTCTTTATAAATGACCATATATGTCGTCAAGATATCTTAAGAATTCGATTTTTTACGATTTTTTCAAAATGATTAAAGAAATCATTAATTTTGTAAAATGCCTCAAACTTAGGTTGAGCTCGAAAAATGATATCTCAAAAACGGATTGAGATATATGAATATGGTTTCATTCCTGAAAAAGTATATACTTTAGTCTATAAGTGATAAGATATTTGATCAAGATATTTTAAGAACTTGATTTATTATGATTTTTTCAAAATGATGAATAAAATCGTTAATTTTATAAAACTCACTAAATTTAGTTTAAGTTTAAAACTTGATATCTCAAAAATGGATTGAGATATTTAAATATGATTTAATTTCTGAAAAAGCACATACTTTTCTTTATAAATGACCATATATGTCGTCAAGATATCTTAAGAATTCGATTTTTTACGATTTTTTCAAAATGATTAAAGAAATCATTAATTTTGTAAAATGCCTCAAACTTAGGTTGAGCTCGAAAAATGATATCTCAAAAACGGATTGAGATATATGAAAATGGTTTCATTCCTGAAAAAGTATATACTTTAGTCTATAAGCGATAAGATATTTGATCAAGATATTTTAAGAACTTGATTTATTATGATTTTTTCAAAATGATGAATAAAATCGTTAATTTTATAAAACTCTCTAAATTTAGTTTAAGTTTAAAACTTGATATCTCAAAAACGGATTGAGATATTTAAATATGAATTAATTTCTGAAAAAGGACATACTTTTCCTTATAAATGACCATATATGTCGTCAAGATATCTTAAGAATTCGATTTTTTACGATTTTTTCAAAATGATTAAAGAAATCATTAATTTTGTAAAATGCCTCAAACTTAGGTTGAGCTCGAAAAATGATATCTCAAAAACGGATTGAGATATATGAATATGGTTTCATTCCTGAAAAAGTATATACTTTAGTCTATAAGTGATAAGATATTTGATCAAGATATTTTAAGAACTTGATTTATTATGATTTTTTCAAAATGATGAATAAAATCGTTAATTTTATAAAACTCACTAAATTTAGTTTAAGTTTAAAACTTGATATCTCAAAAATGGATTGAGATATTTAAATATGATTTAATTTCTGAAAAAGCACATACCTTTCTTTATAAATGACCATATATGTCGTCAAGATATCTTAAGAATTCGATTTTTTACGATTTTTTCAAAATGATTAAAGAAATCATTAATTTTGTAAAATGCCTCAAACTTAGGTTGAGCTCGAAACATGATATCTCAAAAACGGATTGAGATATATGAATATGGTTTCATTCCTGAAAAAGTATATACTTTAGTCTATAAGTGATAAGATATTTGATCAAGATATTTTAAGAACTTGATTTATTATGATTTTTTCAAAATGATGAATAAAATCGTTAATTTTATAAAACTCACTAAATTTAGTTTAAGTTTAAAACTTGATATCTCAAAAATGGATTGAGATATTTAAATATGATTTAATTTCTGAAAAAGCACATACCTTTCTTTATAAATGACCATATATGTCGTCAAGATATCTTAAGAATTCGATTTTTTACGATTTTTTCAAAATGATTAAAGAAATCATTAATTTTGTAAAATGCCTCAAACTTAGGTTGAGCTCGAAACATGATATCTCAAAAACGGATTGAGATATATGAATATGGTTTCATTCCTGAAAAAGTATATACTTTAGTCTATAAGTGATAAAATATTTCATCAAGATATCTTAAGAACTTGATTTATTACGATTTTTTCAAAATGATGAATAAAATCGTTAATTTTATAAAACTCTCTAAATTTAGTTTAAGTTTAAAACTTGATATCTCAAAAACGGATTGAGATATTTAAATATGATTTAATTTCTGAAAAAGTACATACTTTTCTTTATAAATGACCATATATATCGTTAAAATATCTTAAGAATTCGATTTTTTACGATTTTTTCAAAATGATTAAAGAAATCATTAATTTTGTAAAATGCCTCAAACTTAGGTTGAGTTCGAAACATGATATCTCAAAAACGGATTGAGATATATGAATACGGTTTCATTCCTGAAAAAGTATATACTTTAGTCTCTAAGTGATAAAATATTTCATCAAGATATCTTAAGAACTTGATTTATTATGATTTTTTCAAAATGATGAATAAAATCGTTAATTTTATAAAACTCTCTAAATTTAGTTTAAGTTTAAAAGTTAATATCTCAAAAACGGATTGAGATATTTAAATATGATTAAATTTCTGAAAAAGTACATACTTTTCTTTATAAATGACCATATATGTCGTCAAGATATCTTACGAATTCGATTTTTTACGATTTTTTCAAAATGATAAAAGAAATCATTAATTTTGTAAAATGCCTCAAACTTAGGTTGAGCTCGAAACATGATATCTCAAAAACGGATTGAGATATATGAATATGGTTTCATTCCTGAAAAAGTATATACTTTAGTCTATAAGTGATAAAATATTTCATCAAGATATCTTAAGAACTTGATTTATTATGATTTTTTCAAAATGATGAATAAAATCGATAATTTTATAAAACTCTACATTTAGTTTAAGTTTAAAACTTGATATCTCAAAAACGGATTGAGATATTTAAATATGATTTTATTTCTGAAAAAGTACATACTTTTCTTTATAAACGACCATATATGTCATCAAGATATCTTACGAATTTGATTTCTTACGATTTTTTTAAATCATTAAGGAAATTATTGATTTTATGAAATGCCACAAATTCAGAATGTGATATCTCAAAAACGAATTCAGATACTTAAGTACGATTTTATTCCTCAAAAAGTACATTCATTCTTCTATAAATGACAAAATATTTCACCAAGATATCTCAAGAATTCAACTTTTTACGATTTTTCAAAGTGATTAAGGAAATTATTGATTTTATGAAATGCTACAAATTCAGATCGTGATATCTCGAGAACGGATTGAGATATTCAAATATAGTTTTAGTCCTCAAAAAGTACATACATTCCTCTATAAGAAACAGAATATTTCATTAAGATATCTTAAGAATTCAATTTTTTACGATTTTTCAATGTCATTCAGGAAATTATAGATTTTATGAAATATCACAAATTCAGAACGTATTATCTCATAAACGGATTGAGATATTCAAATATAGTTTTATTCTTCAAAAAGTACAAACATTCCTCTATAAGAAACAGAATATGTCATCAAGATATCTTAAGAATTCGATTTTTTACGATTTTTCAATGTCATTAAAGAAATTATAGATTTTATGAAATACCACAAATTCAGAACGTGTTATCTCAAAAACGGATTGAGATATTTAAATATGGTTTCATTCTATAAAAAGTACATACATTCCTGTATGAGTAACAGAATATTTCATCAAAATATCTTAAGAATTCGATTTTTTACGATTTTTTCAAAGTGATTAAAGAAATTATAGATTTTATGAAATACCACAAATTCAGAACGTGTTATCTCAAAAACGGATTGAGATATTCAAATATGGTTTTATTCTCCAAAAAGTACATACATTCCTGTATGAGTAACAGAATATTTCATCAAAATATCTTAAGAATCCTATTTTTTACGATTTTTTCAATGTCATTAAAGAAATTATAGATTTTATGAAATACCACAAATTCAGAACGTGCTATCTCAAAAACGGATTGAGATATTCAAATATGGTTTTATTCTCCAAAAAGTACATACATTCCTGTATGAGTAACAGAATATTTCATCAAAATATCTTAAGAATCCTATTTTTTACGATTTTTTCAATGTCATTAAAGAAATTATAGATTTTATGAAATACCACAAATTCAGAACGTGCTATCTCAAAAACGGATTGAGATATTCAAATATGGTTTTATTCTCCAAAAAGTACATACATTCCTGTATGAGTAACAGAATAGTTCATCAAAATATCTTAAGAATTCGATTTTATACGATTTTTTTCAATGTCATTAAGGAAATTATAGATTTCATGAAATACCATAAATACAGAACGTGTTATCTCAAAAACGGATTGAGATATTCAAATATGGTTTTATTCTCCAAAAAGTACATACATTCCTGTATGAGTAACAGAATATTTCATCAAAATATCTTAAGAATCCTATTCTTTACGATTTTTTCAATGTCATTAAGGAAATTATAGATTTTATGAAATACCACAAATTCAGAAAGTGCTATCTCAAAAACGGATTGAGATATTCAAATATGGTTTTATTCTCCAAAAAGTACATACATTCCTGTATGAGTAACAGAATATTTCATCAAAATATCTTAAGAATCCTATTCTTTACGATTTTTTCAATGTCATTAAGGAAATTATAGATTTTATGAAATACCACAAATTCAGAACGTGCTATCTCAAAAACGGATTGAGATATTCAAATATGGTTTTATTCTCCAAAAAGTACATACATTCCTGTATGAGTAACAGAATAGTTCATCAAAATATCTTAAGAATTCGATTTTATACGATTTTTTTCAATGTCATTAAGGAAATTATAGATTTCATGAAATACCATAAATACAGAACGTGTTATCTCAAAAACGGATTGAGATATTCAAATATGGTTTTATTCTCCAAAAAGTACATACATTCCTGTATGAGTAACAGAATATTTCATCAAAATATCTTAAGAATCCTATTCTTTACGATTTTTTCAATGTCATTAAGGAAATTATAGATTTTATGAAATACCACAAATTCAGAAAGTGCTATCTCAAAAACGGATTGAGATATTCAAATATGGTTTTATTCTCCAAAAAGTACATACATTCCTGTATGAGTAACAGAATATTTCATCAAAATATCTTAAGAATTCGATTTTTTACGATTCTTTCAATGTCATTAAGGAAATTATAGATTTTATGAAATACCACAAATTCAGAACGTGCTATCTCAAAAACGGATTGAGATATTCAAATATGGTTTTATTCTCCAAAAAGTACATACATTCCTGTATGAGTAACAGAATATTTCATCAAAATATCTTAAGAATCCTATTCTTTACGATTTTTTCAATGTCATTAAGGAAATTATAGATTTTATGAAATACCACAAATTCAGAACGTGCTATCTCAAAAACGGATTGAGATATTCAAATATGGTTTTATTCCTCAAAAAGTACATGCATCCCTCTATAAGTAACAGAATATTTCATCAAGATATCTTAAGAATTCAATTTCTTTAAGATTTTTCAAAATAATTAATAAAATCGTTAATATAATAAAACGCTCTAAATTTAGTTTCAGTTGAAAATTTTTTCCTGGCGCCCATCACTGATTGAAAATAATTGAAGATATAACAACAACAAATAAAAATTACAAGATTACATTAGATGTTTTCAAGGAGAGTTTCAAAAATGTTAATGTTAATTAAGTTAATTAAGTTAATTAAGTTACCCACCAATAATAAAGATACGATTAAATTTGATGAGATTGGGGTTTGATGATTATTTGAAGATCTCGTCAGATAGCATTAAGGAAGTTTTGCACTTACATATCTATTATTGTTATCATACAACTAGAATTGTATCAAAAATATAAAGGAGATTTATGAAGACGTATTTAGAATTAGGACACATAAAACCTGCAAAAACTAATTCAAATTCAGACATGACTGTTTAAAATTATTATATACCCCACCACTCAGTGAGAACTTGGAGTGAATTTGGAGTCTAATTGAAGATGCAATCAAAGTTCTGCATACACAAAAAGGAACATTTTTACACAAAAAGAGTCATTCTTTTATCAATTGCGATCTTTAATCAATGAATATAAAACGCGGATTTTCTGACGTCACAGCCCCCACTTCTTCACATCAGTAGTGAGGGTAAGGTGGAGCCCCTATTAGACCCACCCCCAAAGGGGTGGGTCTAATTCGTGATTAATCGTTATATTCACGCTGAAAGTGTGATTAAAGATAACAGCATGGTGGTCATAGATTTATGAAAACGTATTTGGAATTGGGACACATAAAACCTGCAAAAACTAATTCAAATTCAGACATAACTGTTTAAAATTATTATATACCCCACCACTCAGTGAGAACTTGGAGTGAATTTGGAGTCTAATTGAAGATGTAATCAAAGTTCTGCATACACAAAAAGGAAAATTTTGCACAAAAAGAGTCATTCTTTCATCAATTGCGATCTTCAATCAATGGATATAAAAAGCGGGTTTTCTGACGTCACAGCCCTCACTTCTTCACATCAGTAGTGGGGGTAAGGTTGAGCATACTCGTTCGTGATTGGACGATGGGTCCAAAGGGGTGTGTCTAATTCGTGATTAATGGTTATATTCACGCTGAAAGTGTGATTAAAGATAACAGCATGGTGGTCATAGATTTATGAAGACGTATTTGGAATTGGGACACATAAAACCTGCAAAAACTAATTCAAATTCAGACATGACTGTTTAAAATTATTATATACCCCACCACTCAGTGAGAACTTGGAGTGAATTTGGAGTCTAATTGAAGATGCCATCAAAGTTCTGCATATACAAAAAGGAAAATTCTTGCACAAAAAGAGTCATTCTTTCATCAATTGCGATCTTTAATCAATGGATATAAAGCGCGGGTATACTGACGTCACAGCCCCCACTTCTTCACATCAGTAGTGGGGGTAAGGTGGAGCATACTCGTTTGTGATTGGGCGGTGGGTCCAAAGGGGTGGGTCTAATTCGTGATTAATCGTTATATTCACGCTGAAAGTGTGATTAAAGATAACAGCATGGCGGTCATAGATTAGACCATCAAAAGACGTTAATTCTAAGATAATATTAGCATAATAGAATAACAATCTTTCGAAATGGAAATTATTTGTTACACCTCGAACATTAAGAGGTTAAAAGGTTAAAATATAATTTAATTAGGACAATACGATTTATGGTTCATCATTATTTCTTAATCATGATCAATGGCCGAAAGAAAAATTTACATTAAATATCGAAGCAGATATGCCAGAAACAAAGAAAATTCTTAAAATATCACATTTATTGCGTATTCCTTAAGATTAATGAAGATACAGTAGACTCGCGATAATGTGAACTTACGCTAGTGTGAACAACTCTATAACGTGAACGCCAAAATTTTTGTATATACTACTCTGTAACATGAATTCGTAATCTCGATAACGTGATTCATAATAACGAAGTCAAACACGTTTTGTCTTGTTAGAAAAGTGATGGCTGCTGTGTAGTAGTGGAGACGAAATCGTCGTTTGTGAGTCTTAGTTTTCTTAAAAATGGCGAAAATAAAAAGTAAGTGTTTATCTCTCTGCGAAAAATTTAAAGTAATTGAAGAATATGAGAAAGGAGTAAGTGTTTCAATAAAAAATAAAAAATCAAAAATATTAGCAATGCTAGGTCAACCATTAAGATCAAGTCGAAAACCGTGCACATTGAAAAAAGCAGAATATCCAAAAATGGAGAAAGCGTTGTACAAATGGTTTCGTTGCCAGCGCGAGAGGCAAGCGCATATTAATGGGAACTTAATGAAACAAAGAGCCATATATTATTTTAACAAATATTATACAGGAAGATTTAACGCTAGTGATGGTTGGTTTCAAAAGTTTAAAATGCGATATGGAGTAAGGCTGTTAAAGTTCTGTGGAGAAAAACTGTCATCTCAACCTGAACTTGTCCAGCCCTTTAAACGTAAATTGGAGAATAAGATTCATGAACTGAACCTATGTGACCATCAACTTTACCATTGTTAGCTGATGAAACGGGTTTATACTGGCAACTGTTACCAGACAAAACTTACGTTTCTCTGGACGAGAAATCAGCTCCTGATATGAAATCGGCAAAACAACGCATAACTTTTCTTGGATGTGCAAATGCGTCTGGATCTCATAAATTACGACCTCTAGTAATTGGCAAAGCAAAAAATCCCAGATGTTTTAAAAATTTTAATAACCCAGTTATTTACACCAATACCAAAAATGCTTGGATGACGGCGGCAGTTTTTAAAACTTGGTTTTTTGACAATTTCGTTCCAGGGGTATAATTATTAGATGTGTTAGTGAAAAAAATATTCCTATAGTTGATCGAATTTTAGGTTAAAAGATATTTAAAAAATGAAAATCTTCCACAAAGGGCGTTACTCCTTTTAGATAATGCGCCTTCACATCCTTCCGAAGAAGAACTTAAAACTGAAGATGGAATGATATCTATCATGTTCTTACCACCAAATGTAACTGCTTTGATCCAGCCTATGGATCAAAACGCATTAAAAATCACGAAACTGCATTACAGAAATAGCTTGTTAAGTTTTATTTTGTGTCATAGTAAAAAAGAAGTTGGAAGTGCACCGAAAAAAATATCACTTAAGTTTGCTGTGGAAACTTTGGCAGCAGCATGGCAGAAATTAGAACCAACAATTTTACAAAAATGTTGGAAAAAAATAAGAAGTAATGAAGAGTATGATGATGAAGATGAACTACCGCTGTCAACTTTGCAAGAAATCTGGAGAAATGAAACGGAACAAGACACCCTATCACTTCTACAAGAAATTCAACCTGTAAGTAGTGCACAATTTGGTTACACACTTTTCAGTTGAAATTATAATCTGTCCAAATAATTTTTAGGCCAACTACAATTTTAAAGATGTTGAGCTATGGAATAGCGACGTTTGTGAAATTGAAAACATTTCAGAAGAAGAAAATATAACTGAAGAAGAAGCCGATATTTTCGAAGAAGAAAACGATTCCAGAGCGGATACCACCCATACAATAACCCATGCTAACGCAATTAAGTGTTTAGAAACTGCAATACAATGGGCCGAAAACAATAATATCGATTTTAGTGAAATAATTGTTTTAAAACGTATTCATGAAAAAGCTGTCCTAAGAAGCATTACAAGCAAGAAAGTACAAGCGAAGATAACTTCATATTTTTTACATAATATATAAATTTTGTTAAAAACTTGTAAATAAATCTTTTAAAATTACGTCAACAAACATTATTATTTGTAAATTTGCAGTAATGTAAATAGAAGTAAAGACATTCTTTAAGGTGAACAAGTTCGGTAGCTTGAACAGGTACGGTTTTATTCTGTTCACGTTATCGCGAGTCTACTGTACTTCCAAAAAACTTAATATCACTTCCAGAAGACCAGAAATACTCTAACTGAATTTTTTTCGTCAAGATTCCCACGTAGTGTGACGCCGATAAAACAAGGAGCATCGATTCTTGTTCTTGTTTTATCTCTAGCTTTTTTAATACAGTACAGAAAATATTCACCTCCAAAATGCATTTTGGACGTTGTTTAACTTAACTACATTTTTGTATCGTTCAATGTTAGTATAATAGTCACTTTTTAGTCTGCAATTAATCGGCTCATTAAACAATAAAACCGTTTATTATAATGCTGCAAAAAATATACCAACAAAAAATAAAATAAGAATAATGTTATGTATTTATTTATTACATAGTGAAAAATGATTCATTTTTGAATGTTTTGAATGAACACCCAATTTCTTTCTCAGCTTTGCTCAGAAGATTCAAATTTTCTTTATATAAATAACTCTTTATCACAAATATCCGTATTACGAAAGAAAAACCGAATATACCGTGTTATATAATTATCGTGACCCACGTGAGTGCTGCAATTTTAGATGCGTACCTCAATGTTTAGTGGCAGGATCGGTATTTCTAAATTAGTAACTAGACTGGAACCAGATGTTGATACCTGATCAATCGAATGTTATTGTTGTGTCTTTATATTTCGAAATAGTTCTAGGAAACAGAATTATCGTTTATATAATAATATAATACTATTAAATAACAGAAATTTTCGTCGCGTCCAATACCAATCCTGCGAATTTTGGGTATATAATTATCTAACACTCTGTACATCTCGACATCATACTTGTTACAATCAATGTTGAGCAAAGTGTCGATACTTGTCGATGGTATCGATACCTATCTCGGTGTCGATATTCGCTACCAGCAAAGTATCGGTATCGAAGTATGAAAAGTATTGAAATATCGAAAGTGTCCAAGTATTGCAACTTGTTTTATGTATACAGGAAATTCAGATTACAGTATATTTAAGATCGATATATATCAAATCATAATCTGTCCTAAAGTACTTCAAGAGAGCTAATATACTTTGAAGATGATAGTCAATATGTGGTTATTCCTTATTATTTCAATTCCTGTTACAATTAATAACTCGAAATTCATTTTAATTCCAATTTATTATATATTATTATTACCGGGCTAAAGGAAACAGCTACTCTGATCAATGCGAGCCATAAAATCTATTGTAACTTTAGCCCTTTAAGGTTTTCGCTCCAAAGATTTGTTAATTTATGTTGGTGGGTGTCAAAAGAAATTTTTGCTGTTTCTAACTCGTCGATGCATTGTTAACCAGAAAGCCTGAGAACATCCTTAGAACCCCTTTGCTCAGGCATAAAACCTATAATACCTTTCGCTCATGTTTTCCTTCCAACATAATGCTACTTTTGAAGTCTCCCCACTGTTGTTACCTGTTTTATGTGGTTGTTTAGTAGCTCATACCGCCGCACAGTGGTTACATTCTAATAATTTAGGTGGACAAAATACAAAGATTGGTGATTTCTTATGGTATAGGAATATTTGTTTTTCTATTATAGTTCTATTATAGCGAATGTTTAATTAAGAAATTATTGGGTGTTCAATTTTGTTAAGATTGTAGCAATGCTAATTATATTGTAATTATCACTATATCTATAATACATTTAACATGTATAGGTACTCCTATTTACTTCATTAAGCTCTTGTTTTTAAAGTTAAAAGATTAACATCACATAATTACACTTCGATTTGATTTATCTAGCAGGATTCATCATGAATCATTCCAATTCTTTTTTAATGTTGTAACCTGAAATATTACATATTAGATAGTATATAAAATTTTACTTGCTTCCACTGACTTTAGGAAATATTGACTGTGAAATAGAAACAGTGGCATAAGTTCAAGATTAAAATTTTCTATATTTAGATGTTTTGAAAGTATCAGTAATATGTACAATATAAAGGTTATAATATAAAGATTGACGAAAAGGGCTCATTTTTTGTATAAATCTTAGATTTTGTTACTAATAGCTACATGCAAAATTTCATTGCCATAACTTGCTGGATTTTCGAGTTGTGAATAGTGTCCTACTAAATTTGTGAAATTAGCCACTGTTTGTGAGATTTTTGCATTTTCGCTGCCTCTTTGGCCAGCTTTTGCTTGGCCCACCTTCTCATTGCTCTGAATGTCATTGTGAGCTGAAACGACACTACAAAGTAACAGTACCACCTCTCAAGTTGCTGGTACTATAGGCACCGGATATGTGGGTGCTCTGGATAAACAAGTATCCCTACAAAATGTTTAATGTGGGCGCTGCCCATAGCTGTTAGTTGGGTTCTCTGGATGTATAAGCACTCCTACGAAATTATTGATATTTCTATCTGGATTAAAGTTAGCATCTTTTATTAATAATTTAAATTTAATGAATTATTCAGCTGATTGTTCAAAATTTAGTCCCAGCATCTGTTCCAAATGTTTTTTAGAGAGGGTGCATTTTGAATTGAAACTAGATACTGTTTCTAAAATACTTGATACTGCTTTCAGAAGCCTTGAAATGTTTCCAGAATACTTGAAATGTTCCTAGAAGAGTTGGAATGATTTCAGACGACTTAAACTACTTCTAGAAGACTTGATATTGCTTCTGCAAGACATGAAATTTCTCTAATACTGAATACTGCTTGTAAAACTGATGACATATAACATTTTCATCCCAAAATACAAGATATTATTGATAAACCACTTGGAATTATTAAAAATAATTAAAGACTTAATACACTTAATACATTCATAATACATTCATCAAGACTTAATACATTTTAATGTACTATTGATCCTTTTCTTCCCTATTGAGTCTCAACATCTGCTGCGAATGATTTTCTTGGGTGAGAAAAATTTTTTTCAGAGAACGATTTTATGAGGAGCAGACATTCATTGATTTGAGTGTTTTCCCAATTCAGTTTCTATTTCAGCACCCAGAACCCATACGTATACTCAAAATCCGCCGCTTATTTCTGATACACTCTCTGGTCAGTTTTATTTTGTGTCATAGTAAAGAAAAAGTTGGAAGTGCACTGAAAAAAATATCACTTAAGTTTGCTGTGGAAACTTTGGCAGCAGCATGGCAGAAATTAGAACCAACAATTTTACAAAAATGTTGGAAAAAAATAAGAAGTAATGAAGAGTATGATGATGAAGATGAACTACCGCTGTCAACTTTGCAAGAAATCTGGAGAAATGAAACGGAACAAGACACCCTATCACTTCTACAAGAAATTCAACCTGTAAGTAGTGCACAATTTGGTTACACACTTTTCAGTTGAAATTATAATCTGTCCAAATAATTTTTAGGCCAACTACAATTTTAAAGATGTTGAGCTATGGAATAGCGACGTTTGTGAAATTGAAAACATTTCAGAAGAAGAAAATATAACTGAAGAAGAAGCCGATATTTTCGAAGAAGAAAACGATTTCAGAGTGGATACCACCCATACAATAACCCATGCTAACGCAATTAAGTGTTTAGAAAGTGCAATACAATGGGCCGAAAACAATAATATCGATTTTAGTGAAATAAGTGTTTTAAAACGTATTCATGAAAAAGCTGTCCTAAGAAGCATTACAAGCAAGAAAGTACAAGCGAAGATAACTTCATATTTTTTACATAATATATAAATTTTGTCAAAAACTTATAAATAAAACTTTTAAAATTACGTCAACAAACATTATTATTTGTAAATTTGCAATAATGTAAATAGAAGAAAAGACATTCTTTAAGGTGAACAAGTTCGGGAGCTTGAACAAGCACGGTTTTATTCTGTTCACGTTATCGCAAGTCCACTGTATTGCGATCGAGTGAGAACAATTAAATGAAAGTATATTCTGTCTTAGGCCCGTTACTACCACTCATGGTTAAAGTTGTAGTTAGCGCTATCTAAAAGATAACGTAAAAATCGATTACTACCACTGCATTTATCTCACAGTTATCGTTACTTGAAAGATAACTTTTGTGTTAACCATAACCAGTGAATTTGGTTCGGGTTAAGTCGGTATCTCATAGATAAAAGAAAAAACCTAACCTCACAAATCGCCTGGTGGTGTCACGGTACCCATGGTTTTTCAGTGAAATATTACAAAAATGAATAATTTTATGGATGTTGGCGATGAAAAAAATATTTTCGAGGACATAAATGAATTATTTCTAGGGCTGGGTTAAAGTATCGATATGTATCGAGAAATGTATATATTATTTAAAGATAAATATGAATTATCTTATGGTGCTCCACCAAATGATACTACACCAAAAATGATATTACAAATCAAAAAATTAATACGATTAAATTAAATTATTAAATAATAAGTTTAATAAAATAAACTTTACCAACACCTTTCCAACCTCCTCTAACCCTCCCATAAGCGTCATTTTGCATGCAAGCTGGCAAAAGCGTTTATGAAAGAATACAAATATCAAAAGAAAGCAAAGTCGTAATACAGTCCCGGAAATCAAACTTAGGCAGCAACATATGCCTTTATTAACAATTTAATCTCTAATCTACTTCTGTTTGCGAATTTATTCACACACTTGAACAACACATGAACAGAATTTTCAACTTCGCCACAACCGCATAGTAAGGAGTCACGTTTACCGATTCTATTAAGATATTCTTCAAAGTTGCCATGACCAGTAATCAATTCTACTGTTTCGGGATACAGAAAATTATAAGCAATGCCAACTTTCGGCATAAACTGGTATGTCAATCTACCATTCGTTGACTTATCCCATCTTTTCTGCCAAACTTCCATAAAATATTTTCTAATCTTATTCTTAAGACTTCGTCTAGGAATAAAATTAAATCCAATATGGGAATTCTCCAGCAAAGATGCTTCCTTTGCCAATTGGTCCGCTCTTTCATTTCCATTAATACTAAAGTGTCCTTTAATCCAATAGAAATTGATCCTGTTATTTAGATCTCTGATCATATCCCATGTCTCCTTTTGCAAATGACTTGGTCTGTTCATATTTTTCAAGTCTTCTAAAACAGAAGCACTACCACTAAATATACCACACTTAACAATACCGTTTTTAATTACATATTTTAAAGCACTATTAACCGCAATTAATTCCGCATGAAAATTATTACACAAACTACCGAGTTTTATTTTTTCATTATATGTCTCAACACCTTCACTATAAACAACAAATGCAGCACCAACATCAACATCACTTTTTGCGCCATCCGTATATATTTGAACACCACTAACTTTATTAACACTCCCGCAAACTTTAAAGTCCATAACAGCTCGTTTAGCTGGATGAACAACTGACAAAAACTCACTTTCTTTTTCAATAAGGTTTTTATTTAAATCTAAACCAGTAATTAATTTTAAGTCATTATTATCTAAACTATTTAAATTTTGTAGTATTGCTAATTCTCTAAATCTTAAATCAGCTGGTAAAATACCTGCTATAACACTAAGCGTATCACTCGAAACTGTACTATAGGCTTTAGTAGCCTTCAATCCTAAAACCGTCTGTACACTAATAAATTTGTTCCTAGCTTTTATACTTTTAATTTTACTTTCCCATACTGAAGCTGCATAAAACATACAAGGTTCGATGACACCCTTGTAAATGGTGCTTGATGCATTACTATTCAAGCACCAGCTAACCTTAGCAGCAGTTCCTATTTTGTTAGATATTTCCTTAGCTTTTCTAGTGACATAATCTAAATGAAAATTAATATTAAGTTTATCGTCTAAATAGACGCCTAAATATCTAACAACATTTTTACAAATAATCCTATTACCATCTAAAGACAAAATTGGTAACCTTTGATTTAATTTTCCAAAGAAAATTGCTTCTGATTTTGAAGCATTAAATTTTAATTTACAATTCTTACTCCAAAGATTAATTTTTTCTAAAGCGCCATTAGCTAAAATAGAAATGTTTTTATAAAGGTTACTCCTAACTAAAATAGTTGTGTCATCCGCGAAAGCTACAATTTCACAACCTATAGGTAAATTAATATTAAAAATTGTGTCAAAGATAATATTCCAATAACCAGGACCTGACCTAAAACCTTGCGGACAACCTCTCTCTATATTATGGTTTATATTGATGCCTGGTTCATCAATGATAGCAGCTCTATCTGAAAAGTAGGATTTAGCTAAATTAAATAAATTTTTCGGGCAACGTTTTCTAATTAACTGGCTCAAAATTAAATGCCACCATGCATGGTCAAAGGCGCCTGAAATTTCCAAATAATATGTATCAAGACAGCAGTGCATGTCGAATGGCCGATACGCACATCACTGTAATATTGATATATCATCACATTAGTACATTGATACAAAGTATATCGATACAAAAACAATTATACAATTTAGACTTAAATATTTCCATTTCCTGTTTGGAATAATTCGCAGTTCTTTTTACTTATCGTTTTCCGTTTTCTATGTTCGAACGGTACACCAAATAAGAAGAATGACAAAAATAATAAACGCTCGATTTACGATGATGTTCGAGATTACAATATTAGGCCTTTTGACTGTATGATCACCAACTTAAATAATCACCTCAAATAAAAGCACTAGATTCTTTAGATATCTTAAGGATATCCTACCTATGAGATAACTTGAAGTGGTAGTACGGCCGAGTCCGTAAACTATTAGTTTAGCGTTATCTTATAGTCAGCTTATCTAATAGATATCAACGATTTGGTAGGAACGGGCCTTAGTCATTGTAACTTTGTTATGTCACATCTAATTTATATCACAAAGGAAAAAATAAACTCGAAAATGTTTGATCAATACCTATGAGTGAATCAACCCACAATAACTACTTTATTGTTAATCAATTCCTTGTTTAGTTCAACTTAGAACCTTATATAAAAATATCATAATATTAATCAATTTAATATGAATAAAACAAGATATCTTAAGTGCTGGTGTGTGTATTACGTCTGGTAGATACCCCGATTTGGTCGTAGTTAAATAACGTATAAATGAATGATATCCGGAAGTAAATCGTGGAGATTCGTGACAAATTATACAAGACTTACCCACGTGCCAACCCATAAATTCGAACTAAGGTGTAAAGACGGCACAGATACGAAGAGGAAAATCCCTGAGACCAACTGAGCAGCTCCACAACAAACGTAAACGAAGCTCCAGAGCACGTGCAGTACGGTCCACCCACGCGTACAAGACAGGCACATCACGCCCTGCAACAACAATAAATGATAAAAGACAAAGAACGCCACTTCAAAATTGTTAATAACGATTTAAATGATATTCACGTGTAAGAATTCGGTTTTATTCGTTAGACCGAGCACGCACGGTACGATACAACTTCAAGAACTAACTGTAAATTAACTATATGTATTACTCATTTGATTTGGACGCGACGCATCCAGAGATAATAAACGGTCATAAGTTGATTTTGAAATAACCTTTTTAAATAAAGTATCAATGAAACGCGATTAATATAAAATAATATAAAAGAAAAAAGTTTCGGTGGGATCAAATGAGTTCAACTTATTCCGAGGATTTTGATTAATTAAAACCGCAATTTGCAATGTTTAATTTGTAATCGAGCCAAAAAAAGATATGAGTCAAAATACGAGGTTATTTATGCGAAATGGTGTAAAAATTAATCAATATTTTCTTGTAACTCGCGGGAGAAGTGATTGCGATAAATTATTTCTCAATTGCAAATAAAGGACAAGACGATTAATTTTGCGTACATGATCCCTTCTATAAGTGCGTGTTCGTTGGTTCTTTCGTTTTAGTAGCAACATTTGTATTAAAACCGCAAACCGCGGGGGATCCACCCACTTGAAATTGTTTATACAGGATGGTTCTGTATAAATAATCGACAGAAGTTGCAAAATTTAAGAATGAAACATCCAAAAATAGAAATTGTTAAGAAAAATAAACAAAAAAATCGATTTTTTTGGTCTCAGTTTTGAAAAACATCAAAAAATTGATTATTTTGTTCTTAAGATATGTTTATAACAATAAAATTAACAATTAATAGAAAAAAAATGTTTGTGAACATCATTGTATTTATTCTTATTGTGTACCAAATAAACTGGGGTTTAAATTACTAACTTTAAAACATGGTATCTCAAAAACGAAATGAAATATCATCATGAAATAAAGATCATTTTAAAGTAAATTTAATAAAAAATTATTGTGCCATAAATAAATTCTTAATTCTCATAATCAACGATGATATTGTTTTTTTAATCAAACCGAAAGTTTCATTTTAATAAATTTAAAATCAAACTTTAAAACATCGTATCTTAAAGATGGAATGAGATATCATCATGAAATAAAGAACGTTTTGAAGCACATTTGATGACGAGTTAATGTGCCATAAATAAATTCTTAATTCCTGTAAACATCGATATATTAGTTTCTTCAAAATTTTGCACGTTTTGTTGTTATTGATTTGAAATGTAATATTTAAAATATCGTATCTCAAGAACGAAATGAGATATCATCATGAAATAAAGATCATTTTAAAGTAAATTTAATGAAGAATTATTGTGCCATAAATAAATTCTTAATCTTCATAAACATCGATGATATTGTTTTTTTTAATCAAACTGCACGTTTTATTGTAATAAATTTAAAATCAAACTTTAAAACATCGTATCTTAAAGATGGAATGAGATATCATCATGAAATAAAGAACGTTTTGAAGCACATTTGATGAAGAGTTAATGTGCCATAAATAAATTCTTAATTCCTGTAAACATCGATATATTAGTTTCTTCAAAATTTTGCACGTTTTGTTGTTATTGATTTGAAATGTAATATTTAAAATATCGTATCTCAAGAACGAAATGAGATATCATCATGAAATAAAGATCATTTTAAAGTAAATTTAATGAAGAATTATTGTGCCATAAATAAATTCTTAATCTTCATAAACATCGATGATATTGTTTTTTTTAATCAAACTGCACGTTTTATTGTAATAAATTTAAAATCAAACTTTAAAACATCGTATCTTAAAGAAGAAATGAGATATCATCATGAAATAAAGAACGTTTTAAAGCAAATTTGATGAAGAGTTAATGTGCCCTAAATAAATTCTTAATTCCTGTAAACATCGATGATATTGTTTTTTAATCAAACCGCACGTTTCATTTTAATAAATTTAAAATCAAACTTTAAAACATCGTATCTTAAAGATGGAATGAGATATCATCATGAAATAAATAACGTTTTAAAGCACATTTGATGAAGAGTTAATGTACCATAAACAAATTCTTAATTCCTGTAAACATCGATATTTTAGTTTCTTCAAAATTTTACACTTTTTGTTGTTATTGAGTTGAAATGTAATATTTAAAATATCGTATCTCAAGAACGAAATGAGATATCATCATGAAATAAAGATCATTTTAAAGTAAATTTAATAAAAAATTATTGTGCCATAAATAAATTCTTAATTCTCATAAACAACGATGATATTGTTTTTTAATCAAACCGCACGTTTCATTTTAATAAATTTAAAATCAAACTTTAAAACATCGTATCTTAAAGATGGAATGAGATATCATCATGAAATAAAGAACGTTTTAAAGAACATTTGATGAAGAGTTAATGAGCCATAAACAAATTCTTAATTCCCATAAACATTGATAATTGGTTTCTTCAAAATTTTGCACTTTTTGTTATTATTAATTTGAAATGTAATATTTAAGATATCGTATCTCAAGAACGAAATGAGATATCATCATGAAATAAAGATCATTTTAAAGTAAATTTAATAAAAAATTATTGTGCCATAAATAAATTCTTAATTCTCATAAACAACGATGATATTGTTTTTTTAATCAAACCGCACGTTTCATTTTAATAAATTTAAAATCAAACTTTAAAACATCGTATCTTAAAGATGGAATGAGATATCATCATGAAATAAAGAACGTTATGAAGCACATTTGATGAAGAGTTAATTTGCCATAAACAAATTCTTAATCCCCATAAACATCGATATTATGGTTTCTTCAAAATTTTGCACTTTTTGTTGTTATTAATTTGAAATGTAATATTTAAGATATCGTATCTCAAGAACGAAATGAGATATCATCATGAAATAAAGATCATTTTAAAGTAAATTTAATAAAAAATTATTGTGCCATAAATAAATTCTTGAACAGAATGGCAAGTAAATAGTTGTTTAACCCCGTTTGATTAAGCTTGTACTTTAAGCCTTCAATCCAGACAACATCAATAGTATTTAATCATCAGTTAATGAAATGAAGTGAATGAAAATTTCTATGATGTGAATCAGTAATATCTCCGGAAGTTGTTTTATTACTACTATATTAGATATCCAGACTTGGAGCTTTTTTTATTGGCGAGGTTTGTCGTTTCTACCTTTAGTTCTTGTATTAAGGTATTCATCTCGGTAAATGCTTTTTCATGTAGTTGCTCTTCTGAACTCACCTCTGTGCAACATCTAGTAATAATTCGCTATCATTCTGTCTTCCCTAGTATCGCCTTTTCGCTTCTTTGATGTCCCTCTCACCCATTTCT
This sequence comes from Onthophagus sagittarius, assembly GCA_036711965.1. NCBI lineage: Eukaryota > Metazoa > Arthropoda > Insecta > Coleoptera > Scarabaeidae > Onthophagus > Onthophagus sagittarius. Next base: position 91,753,382 of record JASERS010000001.1, on the reverse strand, counting down.
TTTCTATCAACACCCAGGTTTTCAAGTAGTTCAAATGAGAATGCAGGAAATGTACCTTCAAACTGATAGAATAGCCAAAAATTTGATATTTCTACAAGATCGTCCAACCCAACCCAACATGATATCATGATACCAGACCGATTTTTTCAATTTCTTCCCAAATTGCTTAATATTGTTCGTACTAACTTCATAGAATAGTATGGAGTTGAAGCTCACCCAACCAAACTTGATATCATGATGCCAGGTTGAACCAAGCTGAGCTAAGTTGACCTGATGCCATGAATTTAAAAAAATCAGACTGCTATCATGGTATCAAGTTTGGTTGGGTTAGCTTCAACTTCATACTATCCTATAAAGTTAAAGCTCACCAACCCAACTTGATATTATGATACCAGACTGATTTTTTTCAATTTCTTCCCAAATTGCTTAATATCATTCATACCAACTTCATAGAATAGTATGGAGTTGAAGCCCACCCAACCAAACTTGATATCATGATACCGTGATACCAGGCTGAATCAAGTTGAGCTATGTTGACCTGATATCATGAACTGAAAGAAAACAGTCTGGTATTATGGTATCAAGTTTGGATGGGTGAGCTTCAACCTGACTATGAATTGAAAGAAATCGGTCTGGTATCATAGTATCAAGTTTGGTAGGGTGAGCTTTAATTTCATGCCATCCTATAAAGTTAAAGCTCACCCAACCCAACTTGATATCATGACACCAGACTGATTTTTTTTCAGTTTCTTCCCAAATTGTTTAATATCATTCATGCCAACTTCATAGAATAGTATGGAGCTGAGGCTCACCCAACCAAACTTGATATCATAATGCCAGGTTGAATCAAGCTGAGCTAAGTTGATCTGATACCATGAATTGAAAGAAATCAAACTGCTATCATGGTATCATGTTTGGATGGGGGAGCTTCAACTTGACCATGTATTGAAAGAAATCGGTCTGGTATCATGATAGCAAGTTTGGTTGGGTGAGCTTTAACTTCAAACTATCCTACAAAATTGAAGCTCACTCAACCCAACTTGATATCATGATACCAGACCGATTTTTTCCAATTTGTTCCCAAATTGCCTAATATCATTCATACCAACTTCATAGAATGGTATGGAGTTGAAGCTCACCCAACCGAACTTGATATCATGATACCGTGATACCAGGCTGAGCCAGGCTGAACTAAGTTGACCTGATACCATGAATTGAAAGAAAACAGTCTGGTATCATGACATCAAGTTTGGATGGGTGAGCTTCAACTTGACCATGAATTGAAAGAAATCGGTCTGGTATCATAGTATCAAGTTTGGTTGGGTGAGCTTCAACTGCAAACTATCCTACAAAGTTGAAGCTCACTCAACCCAACTTGATATCATGATACCAGATTGATTTTTTCAATTTCTTCCCAAATTGCTTAATATCATTCATACCAACTTCATAGAATAGTATGGAACTGAGGCTCACCCAACCAAACTTGATATCATGATGCCAGGTTGAACCAAGCTGAGCTAAGTTGACCTGATACCATGAATTGAAAGAAATCAGACTGCTATCATGGTATCAAGTTTGGATGGGGGAGCTTCAACTTCACCATGTATTGAAAGAAATCGGTCTGGTATCATGATAGCAAGTTTGGTTGGGTGAGCTTTAACTTCATACTATCCTACAAAATTGAAGCTCACTCAACCCAACTTGATATCCTGATACCAGACCGATTTTTTCCAATTTCTTCCCAAATTGCTTAATATCATTCATATCAACTTCATAGAATGGTATAGAGTTGAAGCTCGCCCAACCAAACTTGATATCATGATAGCGTGATACCAGGCTGAGTCAAGCTAAGCTAAGCTGGTCTGATACCATGAATTGAAAGAAATCAGACTGGTATCATAGTATCAAGTTTGGTTGGGTGAGCTTCAACTTCATACTATCCTATAAAGTTGAAGCTCGCCCAACCCAACTTGATATCATGATACCAAACTGATTTTTTCAATTTCTTCCCAAATTGCTTAATATCATTCATACCAACTTCATAGAATAGTATGGAACTGAGGCTCACCCAACCAAACTTGATATCATGATGCCAGGTTGAACCAAGCTGAGCTAAGTTGACCTGATACCATGAACTGAAAGAAATCAGACTGCTATCATGGTATCAAGTTTGGATGGGGGAGCTTCAACTTCACCATGTAATGAAAGAAATCGGTCTGGTATCATGATAGCAAGTTTGGTTGGGTGAGCTTTAACTTCATACTTTCCTACAAAATTGAAGCTCACTCAACCCAACTTGATATCATGATAACAGACCGATTTTTTCCAATTTCTTCCCAAATTGCTTAATATCATTCATACCAACTTCATAGAATGGTATAGAGTTGAAGCTCGCCCAACCAAACTTGATATCATGATAGCGTGATACCAGGCTGAGTCAAGCTAAGCTAAGCTGGTCTGATACCATGAATTGAAATAAATCAGACTGGTATCATAGTATCAAGTTTGGTTGGGTGAGCTTCAACTTCATACTTTCCTACAAAATTGAAGCTCACCCAACCCAACTTGATATCATGATACCGTGATACCAGGCTGAGCCAAGCTGAACTAAGTTGACCTGATACCATGAATTGAAAGAAAACAGTCTGGTATCATGACATCAAGTTTGGATGGGTGAGCTTCATCTTGACCATGAATTGAAAGAAATCGGTCTGGTATCATAGTATCAAGTTTGGTTGGGTGAGCTTCAAATTCATACTTTCCTACAAAATTGAAGCTCACCCAACCCAACTTGATATCATGATACCAAACTGATTTTTTCAATTTCTTCCCAAATTGCTTAATATCATTCATACCAACTTCATAGAATAGTATGGAGTTGAAGCTCACCCAATCAAACTTGATCCCATGATACCAAACTGATTTCTTTTAATTTCTTCCCAAATTGCTTAATTTCCTTCATGCTAATTTCATGGAATAGTATGAATTCATAGGATAGTATGAAGTTGAAGCTCATCCAACCCAATTTGATATCATAATACCATGATACCAGACTGATTTCTTCCAATTTCTTCCTAAATTGGTTAATTTCCTCCATACCAAGTTCATACCATCACATTGAATGGTATGAAGTTAGAGTTCAACTCAAGTTAACCATAATATTCCTCATACTGAATGATACGAAGTTGGAGCTTAACCCAACTAAACCCAACCTAATCTAACGAATCTTTTAATTTTTTCTTCTGTACTTGGATTGGGTTGACCTCCAACTTCAAACCATTCAATATGAGAGATGCTATGATGAGTTGGGTTAAGTTTCAACTTCAAAATATTAAGTATGAGGGATGGTTAGAACTTGAAGCCCATCCCAATCCAACTATAGAAGATAAAATCACGGAATACTTAGATTTTTTTATTTTTTCTTCTATAGTCGAATTATGTTAATCTTGAACGTCATACCATCTCTCATATAATAAAAAATCAAACACAAAATTCTTCTATGGTTCGGTTGGGTTGACCTCCATAGTTAACTACGAATGTTTTGATACGTGGCAAAAGAGAAACAAGGAAGTCTTTAAGATAAGAGAGGATGGTAGATAGGAGAGGTACCTATGAAGGTGGGGATTGTTGTTGATTTGGTTGATTCTCTACTTGGGCTGGAGTAAACGTACTTTTTATTGTCGATGCTTAGCTCCTGATGATAGTCTTTCTTTGAGGTATTGTTTATGAGTTCTGGATTCTTGGGTCTTTGTTCTTGATGGTATTTGTTCTAGTATCTTGCTGGATGATCTTGGCCATAATTGGCATCCTTGGGCGAGTAAGCTTAAAGTTTTTTGCAGCTATTGTTGTGATTTTCACCATATCTGACAGTGGTGAAACAACATAGGCTGATTGAGCATCAATTTTTCCTATGTCCATAACGTTGGTAGTTATGGCAATAGGGACTCTTTTGGGAATTCTTCCCAGCTTCTACTATGATGATTGCGTTGGAAATTTCTTTGACTTGATAGATTTCTTTGACTTCCTCTGTGGTGTTTCTAGGTTACTGCGCATAAAGGTATGGGGTATTTCAACTTGTTGAGCAATCTCGTGACTCTTATGATTGGCAGATTTAGTTGATTCAATTCGATTTTGATATTTTGATTGGATATTATTATTTTAGCTGGCTTATTGGAGGGATCTTGATAAGTATCGAAAGAAATTTTATTTTCTTTGTAGAATTTTAAGGCTTTAGTTATTTTGGAATTGAAGCTTTGGGAGATCCCATGAGTACCTCTTCTTAATTTCCTTGATAGGACGAGATAAATGATTGGAGGTTCTTTATTGTTCATTGAGAATTTATGTCAAATTTTGCAAACTTTACTTGTTTTGCTTTATTTGTTTTAATTTTTTGTGTAAATCTTACAATTAAATCATAAACCACGGGAGATCCACTCACCCAAAACTGTACAAACAGGAAGTTTCTGCATGAATAATCAACGAACATTTCAAAATTAACGATTAAATCATTTGAAAACACATTATTAAGAAATTTTCACTAAACGTATAACGAAGGAAAAACATTATTAAAAATTTCCTTTAAGTTATGCATGGTTTCGAAGTACTCCAAGTATTAATGACCGTAAATCTCCATATTTAATCAACATAACCGCAACCATCTTTTTGCAACCTACGTATTTTACAAGGAAAAATCGTTTTTGCTTAGATGGAATGTAACGGAATCCGAGAAGTAGAGTTTTGACATACATGGATAAAATGGGAAAAGAAATGGAGCAAATTTTTGTGTCCCCTCGCGAGATGATGCGGTATTTCAATTTGCGAGAACACTCTTCTTATAAAAGAAGCCTTTTTTGTCAGTGAAAAAAAAAGAAAAAAATGTTATTAATTCGCTTCATTCGAGGGGATTTTTTTCCTTTTCGTCTTTTTCTTACTCATTTCGCACGGTACGCGCGGAGCAATTTATCCGAGAAACTCGGATAATACGGTCAAATTAGAGTAGTAATCGCGAAACCGCAACCGACCGGCGGGATAATTGAATTATTATAAGCCGACGTGTTATTATCCTGATAAATTCAAAGCTGATGGTTCTATATATGAATAAACTGGATTATAACTTTTTTTTGTGTTTTCTTCTAATCTAAATCTTAATCTAATCAGAAAATGTTAAGTAAATCCACTTTGCGGATTATAAATAAGATAATAAAAGGTGAAAAATCTTCCAATTAAAAGAACGGGTATGGTATAGTATAGTAACGTTCGGCACGATTCTCATCGTACAGTAATTCACAGCTTTCGGATTCTTTGGGTTTGGATTCGTTCGTGTTGGTAGATTGGATCGCAAATAAAAGTTACTACTAGTATATACTTGAACCACAGCGCGCCTCAATATTTTCTAATGGCATCCGCAAATACGTGACCGTGTGGGGAAAGTGAATTCGTTCTTTAGTCTGTTATGTAAGGCGTTTTCTTCTGTGCGCTGCTGTTGCTGTTAAGAATACCACGTTGGATTCAAACCAACCCACGTGCACCTGTATGCGTGCTCAGGAATTTGAATTAAATTGGAAAACGGTAATCTATCGATTTCGAATTCGACTTAAATCTGTTTAATGAAAACTACTTGAAAAGATTCGAAAGCTAAATTACTTTCTTATGGGGTTAAAGTAAGTATCGGTTACAAGTTTTGTTGGTGAAATTTAAATTGAATTTTAGATGGGAGCAGATGGTCTCTTCAAATTAAATTAATCTGGTATGTTTGTATTTTCTTTGAGAACTTGCATTTGTTTAAAATTGTTTTTTTTTCATTCCTTATATCTTGTGAAAAAAAACTCAATAAATGTCAAAAAATTATCTCAAAAATTTCCAAGTTCCATTTAAAGTAACAAAGTTATGATCAGGTAACCAGCCTGTACAATATAATCCAATAGTTTGAAAGACTTAAGCTTTCTATTATCAATGTCCCAACTTGCAATATTTAACACTTAATAATAATGATAATAAGAAATTTTAAATAATAAGGTGTTCTATTTAAAAAAAAATACATTTTGTGTCATCCCACTTTTTTGGACCACCCTGCACATGCGAATCTATTTTCAAAAAATACACTTATATACCGGGTGATGCATTTAAATTGAGACGACCTATTCAAATATTTTAACCAAAAAAGTTTCAGATACTTTTTTTTTTTAAGGAAAATATTTTGTAAATCAAAAAATATTTTTGAAAATCTTGATAAGTGTACTGAATATGTTTAAACGCAATTTAATAATTGTGGAGAACATTGAGATCCTTTTGGATCTTTTGTATATCTGTATAATTGCCCAGAAAGTGTTCAAACACTTTTTGGTAGGTAAAAATGTCAGTAAAACGATTTTGGATAAATTTTGACATTTTAATAAATAATATTAAATAAATTTGAATGGAGGCATATGTTGTGTTGACTTGAGCACAACATATGCCATATGACTTGAACAGTTGAATTCTGTTTGGTTTAGGTTGGGTTGACTTTGGTTTTCAGTTGAATTGGGCTTGTTTTAATTTTCAGCTCGATAGGGTAGGGTTGAGTTGATTTTACTTTAACTTGGGTTTGGTTTCTATTGGGTTCGACTGACTTAGGTTTCATTTGGTTTGGATTGGTTTTAGTTTCAGTTGGATTGGGTTGTATTGGCTTGGGTTTCACTTGGGTTGAGGTTAGTTGGTATTAGTTTCAGTTGGATTTGGTTTGAATCGGGTTGGATTGAGTTAAGTTTCACTTGGATTGGGTTGAATTGGTTTTGGTTTCGATTGGGTTTGATTAACTTAGGTTTTATTTGGGTTGGATTGGTTTTAGTTTCAGTTGGATTGGTTTTAGTTTCAGTTGGATTGAGTTGTAATGGCTTGGGTTTCACTTGAGTTGAGGTCAGTTGGTATTAGTTTCAGTTGGATTTGGTTTGAATTGGGTTGGATTGAGTTAAGTTTCACTTGAGTTGGGTTGAATTCGTTTTGGTTTTGATTGGGTTTGATTAACTTAGGTTTTATTTGGGTTGGATTAGCTTTAGTTTCAGTTAGATTGGGTTGTATTGGCTTAAGATTCACTTGGGTCGAGTTCAATTGGTTTTAGTTTCAGTTGAATTTGGTTTGGATTGGGTTTGATTGACTTAGATTTCGCTTGGATTGTATTATTTTAGATTTCACTTGGCTTTGGTTTTGATTGGGTTTGATTGACATAAGCTTCATTTGGTTTGGATTAGTTTTAGTTTCAGTTGGATTGGGTTGTATTGGCTTGGGTTTCACTTGGGTTGAGGTCAGTTGGTATTAGTTTCAGTTGGATTTGGTTTGAATCGGGTTGGATTGAGTTAAGTTTCATTTGGATTGGGTTGAATTGGTTTTGGTTTCGATTGGGTTTGATTAACTTAGGATTTATTTGGGTTGGATTGGTTTTAGTTTCAGTTGGATTGGGTTGTATTGGCTTGGGTTTCACTTGGGTTGAGGTCAGTTGGTATTAGTTTCAGTTGGATTTGGTTTGAATCGGGTTGGATTGAGTTAAGTTTCACTTGGATTGGGTTGAATTGGTTTTGGTTTCGATTGGGTTTGATTAACTTAGGTTTTATTTGGGTTGGATTCGTTTTAGTTTCAGTTGGATTGGTTTTAGTTTCAGTTGGATTGAGTTGTAATGGCTTGGCTTTCACTTGAGTTGAGGTCAGTTGGTATTAGTTTCAGTTGGATTTGGTTTGAATTGGGTTGGATTGAGTTAAGTTTCACTTGGGTTGGGTTGAATTGGTTTTGGTTTTGATTGGGTTTGATTAACTTAGGTTTTATTTGGGTTGGATTAGTTTTAGTTTCAGTTAGATTGGGTTGTATTGGCTTAAGATTCACTTGGGTGAAGTTCAGTTGGTTTTAGTTTCAGTTGAATTTGGTTTGGATTGGGTTTGATTGACTTAGATTTCACTTGGGTTGTATTAGCTTAGATTTCACTTGGCTTTGGTATTGATTGGGTTTGATTGACTTAAGCTTCATTTGGTTTGGATTGGTTTTAGTTTCAGTTGGATTGGGTTGTATTGGCTTGGGTTTCACTTGCGTTGAGGTCAGTTGGTATTAGTTTCAGTTGGATTTGGTTTGAATCGGGTTGGATTGAGTTAAGTTTCACTTGGATTGGGTTGAATTGGTTTTGGTTTCGATTGGGTTTGATTAACTTAGGTTTTATTTGGGTTGGATTGGTTTTAGTTTCAGTTGGATTGAGTTGTAATGGCTTGGATTTTACTTGAGTTGAGGTCAGTTGGTATTAGTTTCAGTTGGATTTGGTTTGAATTGGGTTGGATTGAGTTAAGTTTCACTTGGGTTGGGTTGAATTGGTTTTGGTTTTGATTGGGTTTGATTAACTTAGGTTTTATTTGGGTTGGATTAGTTTTAGTTTCAGTTAGATTGGGTTGAATTGGCTTAAGATTCACTTGGGTCGAGTTCAGTTGGTTTTAGTTTCAGTTGAATTTGGTTTGGATTGGGTTTGATTGACTTAGACTTCACTTGGGTTGTATTAGCTTAGATTTCACTTGGCTTTTTTTTTTGATTGGGTTTGATTGACTTAAGCCTCATTTGGTTTGGATTGGTTTTAGTTTCAGTTGGATTGGGTTGTATTGACTTGGGTTTCACTTGGGTTGAGGTCAGTCGGTAATAGTTTCAGTTGGATTTGGTTTGAATCGGGTTGGATTGAGTTAAGTTTCACTTGGATTACGTTGAATTGGTTTTGGTTTCGATTGGGTTTGATTAACTTAGGTTTTATTTGGGTTGGATTGGTTTTAGTTTCAGTTGGATTGGTTTTAGTTTCAGTTGGATTGAGTTGTAATGGCTTGGGTTTCACTTGAGTTGAGGTCAGTTGGTATTAGTTTCAGTTGGGTTGGGTTGAATTGGTTTTGGTTTTGATTGGGTTTGATTAACTTAGGTTTTATTTGGGTTGGATTAGTTTTAGTTTCAGTTAGATTGGGTTGTATTGGCTTAAGATTCACTTGGGTCGAGTTCAGTTGGTTTTAGTTTCAGTTGAATTTGGTTTGGATTGGGTTTGATTGACTTAGACTTCACTTGGGTTGTATTAGCTTAGATTTCACTTGGCTTTTTTTTTTGATTGGGTTTGATTGACTTAAGCCTCATTTGGTTTGGATTGGTTTTAGTTTCAGTTGGATTGGGTTGTATTGACTTGGGTTTCACTTGGGTTGAGGTCAGTCGGTAATAGTTTCAGTTGGATTTGGTTTGAATCGGGTTGGATTGAGTTAAGTTTCACTTGGATTACGTTGAATTGGTTTTGGTTTCGATTGGGTTTGATTAACTTAGGTTTTATTTGGGTTGGATTGGTTTTAGTTTCAGTTGGATTGGTTTTAGTTTCAGTTGGATTGAGTTGTAATGGCTTGGGTTTCACTTGAGTTGAGGTCAGTTGGTATTAGTTTCAGTTGGGTTGGGTTGAATTGGTTTTGGTTTTGATTGGGTTTGATTAACTTAGGTTTTATTTGGGTTGGATTAGTTTTAGTTTCAGTTAGATTGGGTTGTATTGGCTTAAGATTCACTTGGGTCGAGTTCAGTTGGTTTTAGTTTCAGTTGAATTTGGTTTGGATTGGGTTGATTGACTTAGATTTCACTTGGGTTATATTAGCTTAGATTTCACTTGGCTTTGGTTTTGATTGGGTTTGATTGACATAAGCTTCATTTGGTTTGGATTGGTTTTAGTTTCAGTTGGATTGGGTTGTATTGGCTTGGGTTTCACTTGGGTTGAGGTCAGTTGGTATTAGTTTCAGTTGGATTTGGTTTGAATCGGGTTGGATTGAGTTAAGTTTCATTTGGATTGGGTTGAATTGGTTTTGGTTTCGATTGGGTTTGATTAACTTAGGATTTATTTGGGTTGGATTGGTTTTAGTTTCAGTTGGATTGGTTTTAGTTTCAGTTGGATTGGTTTTAGTTTCAGTTGGATTGGTTTTAGTTTCAGTTAGATTGGGTTGTATTGGCTTAGGATTCACTTGGGTTGAGTTCAGTTGGTTTTAGTTTCAATTGGATTTGGTTTAGATTGGGTTTGATTGACTTAGGTTTCACTTGGGTTGAGTTCAATTGGTTTTAATTTCAATTGGATTTGGTTTGGATTGACTTAAGTTTCACTTGGATTGGGTTAAGTATTTTTTTACTTTCAAGTGGGTTTGATTGACTTAGCTTTCTTTTCGGTTGGATTGGTTTTGGTTTTAGTTGGATTTGGTTTGGATTGTGCTGTATTGGCTTAGGTCTCACTTGAGTTGGGTTCAGTTGGTTTCAGTTTCAGTTGGATTTGGTTTGGATTGACTTAGGTTTTACTTGGGTTAGGTTGCTTTTAGCTTTAGTTGGATTGGGTTTGATTGACTTAGGCTTTACTCATTTAAAACTAAAGCGAACCCAACCTAACCCAACCCCAATTCAATTGGTGAATTAACGAACTTTTTTAAGAATTAAGGAAATTATTTTATCCTTATTTTTAAGAAATGTTAAATGAAAAAGACGATTTTTTAAACATAAAATGAAGAACGTTTTTCTTTTAGAATTTCAAAAAGTTTCATTTCAAATTTGTGTTAAAATTAAATGTTTCTGCACAATGTGTCAAAGCAGAATCCAAGATGATTTTAAAGTAAAAAGAAGATAATCATTCATTAACCCATATTGATATCTCGTATATTTTATCTGGTCAATGTCATTAAGGATTATCTAAGTAGAAGAAGAATACAGTACGACGAAGAAATATACATCATAACTAGGGGATCTCCATTTTAAGCCCGCTGTTATGGAATGTGTTCTTTGATCAAATATTTGAAATACAGGGAAAGAACGACAAAGTCAAAATGATTGCGTACAGAGACGACTTGGAAATAGTCATTAATGGATGGGAGGTATGGGAAATTGAGCAGACAGCATAAAGTGTACTGGAACTAATTGGACAGAAGACGCAGAATACTGCTACCGCACTTTGCAGGTGCTTCCATACTTGGTCCGTAAGCATGGAGAAGAGAAAGGTAATTGGTTCGGTTGTCTTCTCCCAGATGTTATATGTTTAGAAAGCGTTGAGGTAGGCATTCGATACAAGAAAGCATCGAGGCACTACAAGTGATGGCAAGCTAATTAAACTAATTGCTAGAGGGAGGATGTTTATTGGAGCACCAAGAGAGGAACGAACTTTCCTGGAGGAGAAATTGAAAGTATGGCTATATAGATGTTGGGAAGAGGTAAATAACTTTATCAGGCAGTTGCCTGATAAAGTTGAGCGGAAAGTTGAGCGGATATGATTGCTTCAGAACATACCTATTTAAACAAAAAAGGAGTAGTGACAAAAAATGCTTTTATTTGTAAGAACAAAATAGACGATGTTTAGCATAACTTTTTCAAGTGTGCAAGATGAGAAGATAAAAGACAGGCAGCTTGGAATAAACTAAGAACAATATTAACCCCAACCAACTGTGTTACCGTCATGGTGGAAAATAAGGAAATCTGGAATACAGTGGAGAAATTCGTGAGGTAGGTCATAGTCGAGAAAAAGGCAGAAGAGAAAGCGAGGAAGAATAAAATGTAGATATGATGACGATGGAGGAGGAGGAGAGAGGAGAAACATACCAGGTACGGTATGTTTTAGTCTTAAAACACCAAAAGTTTGGTGATGTCGTTTTTCCCCCTGCTTTCCGTTCGCTGTCCAAAATGTGTCGCGAGAATGGTAATAGGTATGACGACGACAACTGGTAAAGGAAAACTTACCTTCACTGAAAATCCCCCCAACCAGGTACGATAATGTTGTAATGTTGAATTGCAAAAAGTTAGATGGTGTCATATTTTCCGCCGTATTTTCCAGTTGTTGCTGTAATTATGGAGAGAGGAAGTTAGAGGAACCCAAGGTTGGAACATGTGAATTGGAATCAAGAGATTGAAGAAATCCAAAGCAACGCCTTCGGCGATTTCCAGACAAGACAAGGAAAGTGGCTTTTAGTGGGTCTCAACCCCATACTATCTGGCCGTCATCATCCAAGACCAAATGTCTACTAGCAAATTTTCCTCGACTTCGATAAAAAAAGAAAGAATTTTCAGACGCCAAATCTAATCGGGGATCAGCCTTAAAGATTTTTCTCCTCATCTCTGGACAAGAAAACGGGTGATAAAAAATGACTTCCCCATTCGAAAAGAAGGAAGATGAGTATTCCATGGACCACTCTCATCTCCATTCGTAACACTGCTTTGAAATTTAATAATCTTTCGTGTGATTGTTATTTGTTTGTGATTGAATCCTTTTCAAGAAAGAAAAAAAAGATTGGTGGTACCATGGTCACCTTTAGTCCAAATACGGGTCCAGTGAAGATAGGAGAAGATAAGGGTTTCTAGTTGGTCAGAAACTCAAAGTCAGGTATCTAAATTCCACTGACTATAGAGTTCTTAATGTTTTGACCCATCTTAACAAGTCTTCTAGTCCTAGCCCAGATGGTATTCTATCTTATTTTTTGGGAGAGTTTTCTGTCCCACTGTTTTCTATTTTTGCGAAATCCTTACTTGAAGATATCTATTCTTCTATATTATTCGCAATATGTGTGAAAAATTGTTTATAATTACACACTTTAACCTTTCGGTACACGCACCGGACTCTCACTCCGGGTTCTGCACCCTCTATTGTTTAACAGAAAAGGCAACTTTTTTACCGACATAATTATGTCATTTTAGTGTCAAAAATTTCTTAGTGTACAACACAGTAAAATACGAATATGAATACGATAGCGAAGAAAAATACTCTTTGAAGGTGAAGACTGAAGCTTTTCAAAAAATTTTGCAGACGGTAAGATGTTTTTTTTTCGTTCAAAATGGCTTCTTATCTGATTAGAAGAAACGAAGAAGATAATGAAAGCTGTAGAACATAAATGCCCCGAAAAATGTGCAGCATATTGAACGCAGGCATTTATTTGCCTATCGCAAATTTTATGATAATAAAAAATGTTTTTAAATTATTGTCTTAAAAAGAATACAAATTAAAGTCCCTAGATTTATAAAGTACCGCGGCTTCCAGAAGACTGTTACTGCTTCTAGAGGATTTAAAATACTTCCAGACGACTTACAATGCTTTCAGATAACTTGATATAGCATCTAGAAAACTTAAAATGTTTCCAGAAGACTTGATGTTGTTACCTCTAGATGATTTGATACTGTCTTAAGAAAACTTTATATTGCTTTCAGAAGACTTGAATTTCTAGACTGATATTTCTAGAAGACTTAAAATGATGAATTTACAGATGTCTTACAATGCATCCAGACGACTTACAATGCTTACAGATGACTTACAACGCTTTTAGAAGCCTTAATATTGCATCTAGAGGACTTGAAGTGTGTCCAGACGACCTACAATGCTTCTAAAGTACTTTATGTCGCTGTTAGAAAACTGAAGATGCTTCCAGAAGACTTGATATTATATCTAAGAAACTTGATATGATTTCCAGAATATTTGGAATGTTTCCAGAAGACTGATACTGCTTCTAGAAGACTTAAAATATTTCCAGATGACTTACAATGTTTCCAGAAGACCTTATACTTACTTTTAGAAGACTTGAAATACTTCAAAATTACTTGAAGTGCTTCCAAAAGACTGGATACTACTTCCAGAAGACTTGATACTGCTTCTAGATGTTATAAAATGCCTCCTAAGACTTTATATTGCTTCTAGACGATTTCAAATACTTTCAGAAGACTTGAGAAGTTTCCAAAAAACTTGATACTGCTTCTAGAAAACATTAATAATTAAGAATCGATACTGCTTCTAGATATTTTAAAATGCTTTCAAAAGATTAGATATAGCCCCTGTAAGACTTTATACTATTTCTGGAAGATTTGAAATGCTTTCAGAAGACTCGAGAAGATTGCAGACGACTTTATACTGCTTCTAGATGTTTTAAAATGCTTCCTAAAGGCTTGATACTATCCCTGTAAGACTTTATACTGCTTCCAGAAGATTTCAAATGCTTTCAGAAGACTTGAGAAGTTTCCAAAAGGCTTGATACTGCTTCTAGAAGATTTTAATAATTAAGACATGATACTGCTTCTAGATATTTTAAAATGCTTCCAAAAGATTAGATATAGCCCCTGTAAGACTTTATACTGTTTCTGGAAGATTTGAAATGCTTTCAGAAGACTCTAGAAGATTCCAGAAGACTTGATACTACTTCTAGAAGATTTAAAATGGTTACAAAAGTCTCGATATTGGCTCAGGTAGGCTTAATATTGCTTCTAGAAGATCTAAATTGCTTCCAAAACATTTGGAATGCTAACAAAAGATTTGATATTGCTGTCAGAATACTTAACATTGCGTCTATAAGGCTTGAAATGCTTCCAGAAAATTAATTTATTTGGTGCCAATCGTATTTTCATTGCAAATCTTTCTTAATGCTCCCAGACTTCTAAACGATAAATCTTCTTTCACGAAATCCCGGCATGAACCCGGAATATACTGGGACTGGACTGAAACTGATATGTACAAGTATCTTAAAATTGAGATACCATTCCTAAGATGACTAATTGTTTAATTGTTAAGATTTCAAGACATTAAAGATGGTATTTGCACCTCCTAGCGGTCATCTCAGAATCCTGAAAATAATTTCCTGTATTTTCTCTTAGCCACTTTAGTCATAAAGTTTTTTCCTGCAAGTCTGCTGTCAAATAATTTCCAGTATTTTCTCTTAGCCACGATTTTATGATTAATAAAATCTTTTCCTGCAAGTTTAACTATCGACTTACAGAGTCTTTTAGCAATTTGCAACCGCTGGTTCGACGGACCGTAACCATTCAAGTTAACATTTTTTTTGAATATATCCGTTCTTGTCTACGAAAAAAGGACTTACTTTCGAAAATAAGTTTTGGTGGAAACAGCTAATAAAGGTTATTTCGTCAGTTTCTAATTAGTTAATCCCTTTTTTCTGTATTTGTCGATGTTGAAGGACGTCAAAGTATTATTTCAGATCAGAATGTTGTCGTTGTTAATGGCGTTAGTTGCTAGTTTCAGATTTCTACATATATAATACTGTAGAAGTGAGTTTGTAAGTATAATTATATTGGACATTTTGTTACTGATTGCGCAAGTGAGGAATAATCTTGGGATTAAATGAGAACACAAGCTGAGTAACTCATCTCCACAAAGCTCGAAATCAAGTACAGGATTATCAAAATTTGTGTGAAAATACAGATGGCTCAAACGGTTCGTCGTTTTAACTACACTGAGGTCACTCTGAAAGTGCTGCCAATGAAACGATAGATGAGCTAGTGCTAAAGCGTTTTTAGGACCAGAACCAGCAATTTGTGTAAGATTTACGATGCCCAAATAGAGGATTCGAAGAAATCTGCAGCTAACTGATTTATCTTTGGATCGTCAGTGGTACATCTAACACAATCTTCGTAGCTTCATAAGCGCCGGTTTTTGAAAATAAGTATGGGTGCTGGATAGTGAAAAAACTGAATTGGGAAAAGATTCAAACGACGAATGACTGTTCTCAAAATAAAAGTGACATGAAAAACGTCCATGTATCTGGCGCCTATGGTTAATTTGCAATAGAAGTGCCTTATATCAACAATGCTTACACCTTCACAAGCAATATTTAGTCTATAATTGAAATTTTTTGAACTTTTGAAATGAACATTTTGTATCCTAGCAGTATTTGGTATTTTGGAAGCAAAATCAAATTGTATTAACAATTTCGTGCCTTTTGCAAAAAAATGTCTTCTTTAAGACTTTGCATTTTCAAACATTTTTTTTGCCAGTAGTTTTACAAACGGTATCAAGTCTTTTGGAATCATTTAAAATCTTCTAGAAATAGTATCAAGTCTTTCAGCTGCAGCATAAAATCTTGTGGAAGCAGTTCAAGCCTTCTGAAAGCTATGTTAAGGCTTCTAGAAGCATTATCAAGTCTTCCAGAGGTAGTATCAACATTTTTGAAAGCAGTTTAAGGCTCCTGGTAGGTTATCAAGTTTGTTTTAAGCAGTATCAGCCACCGAAGAAACGAAAGGTGAAGTTCTCGAATCGGGGGCGGAGCAAAACTTTTTTCTCACACATAAACTCCCTATTCGTACACCTGGTCACTGACATGCTGTCAAATTACCATTTTGGCTCGAATCGTTTGAATACATAGATATCATGAACCGCGGTACTTTAGTAATCTAGGGAGTTTAATACAAATCTCTTATTTGGCAAAGAAACCCGGACTCTCAGTCCGGTGCGAGCACTCACGTCAAAAAAAAATGCGCGTGCACTGGAGGGTTAACCACTCTATTGCTCACACTACCATACTGAACACTATGGTTTCTTGTCTGAGTGATCGATTGAGTCTATCTTGGTGTTTATGTTAACTTTATAAATACTGCCTTAAAGTCTTTGACAAGATTGGTATAATCATGGTATTATTATAAAAAAACTGTCTTCCTTTAACATTTTTATTGGTATTGTACGTTAGATGGGTAGGTTATTTGATTACAAACCCATCTCATCTGGCGTGCCTACGGGAAGTTATCTTAAACCTTCTTCACTTGATCTGTTGGTCTTGACTGCCTGAGGATCTCGGAGAGAAGACTATCAGCAACAATTTCTAGTGTTGGAAAATGTCTGATGCAGGTGACATTGGTTTCGAAGAGAATCTTTCTCATGACTCATTAGTGACAGCATAAATTTTGGATGGAATTATTTCTCTTCATCTCGTTTAATTGAGAAATGCTCAGAAGTTAATTTTTCAAATTACAATTGATTATAAGACATACACATTGACAAGGGGAAGCTTTATCTTTGGATGAATTAGCCTTCCCAAGACATGGGATTTCTTGGGAGTCACCATGACCTTTTCCTATTAAAAATTGGTTGATGGATTCTAATGGTGCTGCCACACCCTCAAAAGGCATGCATCCCATCAATTTACCAGATATCATACATGTGCAGTTTTTGGCGTTGTTGAATCAACTAATTGCCACAAATTCTATCTTTGCAAAAGAAAATAAGCAAGACCAATTTTTAAACAGTCTTAATCATTTCAGGATTTGCATTGAGATTTTTATATGTATGAACAACCTGATATGAACAATAGTAGTTTTCTATTTTTCCTCGGTTTTTGTCATGAATCTTAACAAATTGATACATGTATCCCACCTCAGAGACAGTTTGGTTCTTTCTTTCCTGATTTTGGTCTTAGTTCCATCCAATATACGATAATATCTCGTAAAAATCCATGCATTTATTATCAATGCATAAATACAAATAAAGCAAATTAAAAATCAACTTGGATTGAGTTAATGTATTGAGAAAGTACTCAATGTATGATAATATGGTTGGGCAACATACAATTATCATCTTGATACTAATACTATCAAGACCCATACCATTACTTTTCATCAACTACAGCAAATCAAAGGCCTCCAACTCCGATATATACACAAAACAAATTCCCAACAATTCAACTTGAGTTGAAAGAAAATATTCAATTACAACATTCTCATTACCAAGCCTATCAGGTATCGATCGCTACCTCCAACTAATTATTCCTATATTTCGAAAGTTTTTTCAAAGATTAATTTGGAACCTTTAAATTTAGTCAACCTGAAACGTCCCTGTATAACTTCAAAAAGTTTCGTTTCATAAATCTTAACAGTTTGGGAGAAATCAACTTTTTCTTTAACCTCACCTTTATGTAACATCAAATGAATATTTGATTTTTAAAAATTAATACAAAATCAATCGATTCATTTTGAATTTTTAAATTTGGAATAACCCAATTTGAAATATAAATCTTAATCGTTTGGGAGATATCTTTTTTTGCTCACTTTTATACAAATCAAAAAATCAATACAAAATGAATCGATAAATCTTTAAGTGTGATATAACCCAACCTGAAACATCTTTTATTTCTTTATTTGACTTCTCTTTGAAGGTAACTCTTCGTATACCTGTTAAAATTAGATATGGTTTTCAAATGTTATGTACGTTTTGTCTTTTTAAAGCGATTTAAAATATTTATCACGCAGATTGATACGTATCACGAATGCAAGATGTTGAATAAAAGGTGTGCTTGTGTTATGGGGAAATTCTTGGAGAAATAGTTTCCTATATTGAATTATAAAACGAGAAAATTATTTAGGCCGTAGATTAAAGAACTATTTCTACTTTTCTAATTACAGTTTTTTACGTAAACCGTTTTGTGATGGTCATCGGACCGACAAATTCAACAAGCCACCACCAATCGATAAGGAAATGGGGTTATTACCGTGCACGCAGATCTAGGTCAAAGTGTACTTCATCAATAATCGCACGCAACGAAAACGCGGACGAGAAAGCTTTCCACTCGTTATTTATTTATTCTCTCAACCTGTTAACAATAATAGGATTCATTTTTACTTTTCTTAATCATTTTATAATAAAATAATTATCAAGGTAATTATTACCATCGTTGTATGATTAAAGCAAATTGTGTTATTATTGAAAAACAGGAAGTGGTTATAATATCAAATGCATTATGTAAGTTGTTATTTTATAAATCGAATTTTATAAGGTTAATTTTCTGAAACGGATTATCTTTTATCTTGAGTCGAACATCAAATCGATTGTTTTATAAAAAAATTAACACCTTCGTATACATTTTGTTTTTTGATGAACACATCGTCGCGATTAATTGCGCCCGATAATTACACATTGTTGTTAATAGCGTTTGAAGGCTGTTCGTTCGTCTAAGAAAATAACCTTAGTCATGTTAATGAAAAGAGCCCGGCCGTTATCTTTGTTCTACGCTCGTTGATAAGTTCATTAAAGCGTAAGAAATGATGTGGGGCTCCTTTTTTTCGCAGCACACGACCTTCGTTTTTCGAAAAAGAACAAAAAGCGCACGTGATCAATCTTTCTACGCGATATTAAAATAAATTTAACATAATGCAAATTTGCTTTTTGTATTAAAAAAATATGTATTGATAATTAACATAAATAAGTAAATTCAAAAGATTACATCTATCGTATTTTGACGATTTGAAAAAAATATTACGTCTTAAAATTGTGTTTAAAAATAAATAAATTTAAATATTACGCAATAAATCTTAAAACACAAATTATGTATTTTATTTATGAATATTATATAGAGGTGTTTCTAAAATGCGTGTACAATGAAAGACCATGTATATGTCCAAAGTTTTTTTAATGCATCTGCGTTTAATTCTTCATGATTGTTGAAATTATCAATATTTTGATGTTTAACACAACGAAGATGTCATTTCGATTGAAAAAAACGCATTCTTTTATCGATTTCTTTCTTATACCACCATATTACAAACAAGAAAATATTAAAATACGGGGAATCCCCCAATAAAATTAAAAAATCGTTACAAAAACTATTAAAATCATTTAAAGATGAACTTATTAATGGTGATTTTAATGAAATAGATGTATAGATAGTTTAAGACTGTTTTGAAATGGTGTTAATTCCCGCTCATAACTTAGCCAGTATACTAAATCATCGATTTTGAGGAACAAATCCCAATCAAAATTAAATAATGTAGCAGAGTATGTTGAAATCTCTTTGAGTGCTCTGGGTACACAAGCTTCCTTACAACATTTTTAATGAGTCTAGAACATCCATAATGGCCGAATAGGTGAGTTCGCTGGTTGCTCCAAACGACTTGATTCTACTCCTGGAAGACTTGAACTGACGCCAAAAGACTTGATATGACTCTGAAAGACCTCAAATGCTTCCAAAAGACTTGATATTGCATCTAGAAGACTTAATGTTGCTCCCAGAAAACTTGAAATGTTTTCAGAAGACTTGATTTCACTTCCACAAGACTTGATACTGCTTCTAGAACACTGGATATTGCTTCCAGAAATCTTGAAATGGTTCTAGGAAACTTGAACTGCTTCCAAAAGACTTGATACTGTCTCTGGAAGACTTGATATTGCTTCTAAAAGAATAGATTTTGCCCCTGGAAGAGTTAAACTGCTGTCAAAAGACTTGATACTGCTCCTAGAAGACTTGAAATACCTCCAAAGGACCTGAAATGCTTCCAAAAATTTGAAATACTACCAGAAGAATTCCAATGGTTCCAGAAGATTTTAATTACTTCCAATAGACCTGATTGTGGCTTTGGAGGTATTGATATTGCTTCAAAAAATAAGATACTGCCCCTGGAAGAGTTGAAATGCTTCCAGAACATTTGATACTGCATCTAGAAGACATAATGCTGCCCCCAGAAGACTTAAAATGTTTTCAGAAGACTTGATGTCGCTTCCAGAAGACTTGAAATGCTTGCAGAAGACCTGACAGTGTCCCTGGAGGATTTGATACTGCTTCTAGAATACTAGATATGGCTTCCAGAAGACTTGAAATTGTTCAGGAAGACTTGAATTACTTCCAATAGACTTGATACTGCCTCTGGAAGAGTTAAACTGCTTTCAAAAGACTTAATACTGCCCCTAGAAAACTTGAAATGCCTCCAAAGGACTTGAAATGCTTCCAAAAATTTGAAATGCTGCCAGAAGAATTGCAATGGTTCCAGAAGACTTGAATTACTTCCAATAGATCTGATTGTGGCGCTGAAGGTCTTGATATTGCTTCAAAAAATAAGATACTGCCCCTGGAAGAGTTGAAATGCTTCCAGAAGATTTGATATTGCATCTAGAAGACATAATGCTGCTCCCAGAAGACTTGAAATGTTTTCAGAAGACTTGATGTCGCTTCCAGAAGACTTGAAATGCTTGCAGAAGACCTGACAGTGTCCCTGGAGGATTTGATACTGCTTCTAGAATACTAGATATTGCTCCCAGAAGACTTGAAATTGTTCAGGAAGTCTTGAATTACTTCCAATAGACTTGATACTGCCTCTGGAATAGTTAAACTGCCAGAAGAATTGCAATGGTTCCAGAAGACTTGAATTACTTCCAATAGATCTGATTGTGGTTCTGAAGGTCTTGATATTGCTTCAAAAAACAAGATACTGCCCCTGGAAGAGTTGAAATGCTTCCAGAAGATTTGATACTGCATCTAGAAGACATAATGCTGCTCCCAGAAGACTTGAAATGTTTTCAGAAGACTTGATGTCGCTTCCAGAAGACTTGAAATGCTTGCAGAAGACCTGACAGTGTCCCTGGAGGATTTGATACTGCTTTTAGAATACTAGATATTGCTTCCAGAAGACTTGAAATAGTTCAGGAATACTTGAATTGCTTCTAATAGACTTGATACTGCCTCTGGAAGAGTTAAACTGCTTTCAAAAGATTTAATACTGCCCCTAGAAAACTTGAAATGCCTCCAAAGGACTTGAAATGCTTCCAAAACTTTGAAATGCTGCCAGAAGAATTGCAATGGTTCCAGAAGACTTGAATTACTTCCAATAGATCTGATTGTGGCGCTGAAGGTCTTGATATTGCTTCAAAAAATAAGATACTGCCCCTGGAAGAGTTGAAATGCTTCCAGAAGATTTGATACTGCATCTAGAAGACATAATGCTGCTCCAAGAAGACTTGAAATGTTTTCAGAAGACTTGATGTCGCTTCCAGAAGATTTGAAATGCTTGCAGAAGACCTGACAGTGTCCCTGGAGGATTTGATACTAATTCTAGAATACTAGATATTGCTCCCAGAAGACTTGAAATTGTTCAGGAAGTCTTGAATTACTTCCAATAGACTTGATACTGCCTCTGGAAGAGTTAAACTGCTTTCAAAAGATTTAATACTGCCCCTAGAAAACTTGAAATGCCTCCAAAGGACTTAAAATGCTTCCAAAAACTTGAAATGCTGCCAGAAGAATTGCAATGGTTCCAGAAGACTTGAATTACTTCCAATAGACCTGATTGTGGCTCTGAAAGTTTTGATATTGCTTCAAAAAATAAGGTACTGCCCCTGGAAGAGTTGAAATGCTTCCAGAAGATTTGATTCTGCATCTAGAAGACATATTGCTACTCCCAGAAGACTTGAAATGTTTTCAGAAGACTTGATGTCGCTTCTAGAAGACTTGAAATGCTTTTAGAAGATCTGACAGTGTCCCTGGAGAATTTGATACTGCTTCTAGAATACTAGATATTGGTTCCAGAAAACTTGAAATTGTTCAGGACGACTTGAATTACTTCCAATAGACTTGATACTGCCTCTGGAAGAGTTAAACTGCTCCCAAAAGACTTAATACTGCCCCTAGAAAACTTGAAATACCTCCAAAGGACTTGAAATGCTTCCAAAAATTTGAAATGCTGCCAGAAGAATTGCAATGGTTCCAGAATACTTGAATTACTTCCAATAGATCTGATTGTGGCGCTGAAGGTCTTGATATTGCTTCAAAAAATAAGATACTGCCCCTGGAAGAGTTGAAATGCTTCCAGAAGATTTGATACTGCATCTAGAAGACATAATGCTGCTCCCAGAAGACTTGAAATGTTTTCAGAAGACTTGATGTCGCTTCCAGAAGATTTGAAATGCTTGCAGAAGACCTGACAGTGTTCCTAGAGGATTTGATACTAATTCTAGAATACTAGATATTGCTCCCAGAAAACTTGAACTTGTTCAGGAAAGCTTGAATTACTTCCAATAGACTTGATACTGCCTCTGGAAGAGTTAAACTGCTTCCAAAAGACTTAATATTGCCCCTAGAAAACTTCAAATACCTCCAAAGGACTTGAAATGCTTCCAAAACTTTGAAATGCTGCCAGAAGAATTGCAACGGTTCCAGAAGACTTGAATTACTTCCAATAGACATGATTGTGGCTCTGAAAGTTTTGATATTGCTTCAAAAAATAAGATACTGCCCCTGGAAGAGTTGAAATACTTCCAGAAGATTTGATACTGCATCTAGAAGACATAATGCTGCTCCCAGAAGACTTGAAATGTTTTCAAAAGACTTGAAATGCTTGCAGAAGACCTGATAGTGTCCCTGGAGAATTTGATACTGCTTCTGGAGTACTAGATATTGCTTCCAGAAAACTTGAAATTGTTCAGGAAGACTTGAATTACTTCCAATAGATCTGATTGTGGCGCTGAAGATCTTGATATTGCTTCAAAAAATAAGATACTGCCCCTGGAAGTGTTGAAATGCTTCCAGAAGATTTGATACTGCATCTAGAAGACATATTGCTGCTCCCAGAAGACTTGAAATGTGTTCAGAAGACTTGAAATGCTTGCAGAAAACCTGACAGTGTCCCTGGAGAATTTGATACTGCTTCTAGAATACTAGATATTGCTTCCAGAAAACTTGAAATTGTTCAGGAAGACTTGAATTACTTCCAATAGACTTGATACTGCCTCTGGAAGAGTTAAACTGCTTAAAAAGACTTAATAATGCCCCTAGAAAACTTGAAATGCCTCCAAAGGATTTGAAATGCTTCCAAAAATTTGATATGCTGCCAGAAGAATTACAATGGTTCCAGAAGATTTGAATTACTTCCAATAGACCTGATTGTGGCTCTGAAAGTTTTGATATTGCTGCAAAAAATAAAATACTGCATCTGGAAAAGTTGAAATGCTTTCAGAAGATTTGACACTACATCTAGAAGACATAATGCTGCTCCCGGAAGACTTGAAATGTTTTCAGGAGACTTGATGTCGCTTCCAGAAGACTTGAAATGCTTTTAGAAGACCTGATAGTGTCCCTGGAGGCTTTGATACTGCTTCTAGAATACTAGATATTGCTTCCAGAACACTTGAAATGGACTTCAATTGAAAGATTTGGAAGAATTGAAAGATTTAAATTAAAAGATTTAATGCTGCATCAAGAAGACTTAATGTTACTCCTAGAAGATTTGAAATGCTTTCAGAAGACTTGATGACGCTTCCAGAAAAGTTGAAATACTTCTAGAATGCTTGATACTGCCGTTGAAAAACCTGATATTGCTTCTTGAACACTTGATATTGCTTCCAGAAAACTAGAAATGCTTCCAGAAATCTTAATACCGGATCTAAGACTGAAAGCTACTCCCAAAAGATTTGAAATATCTTTAGAAGACTTGATGACGCTTCAAGAAAACTTGAAATACTTCTAGAATGTTAATAATTTTACAATGTTGAAGTTTTAATTTTTGAATTTCATTTACATGAAACTTCTTGAAAAGCTTTGATTGCTTTGTGTAAGCTTTGTGATTGTTTTATATAAGCAGATTCTGCTGATGATGAAAGACTAGATTTCCCAAAACTAGTACCGTTAATATATAAATATAATTATCAAATAAGAAGTTTTAGTCACCAAAATTTTACATATATTAAAATATTAACTTGCAACGTGGCCTTTCAAAGTAACTTTTAGAAGACTTGATACAGAGGAAGTATCAAGTCTTCAAGACTTGAAACGCTTCCAGAAGACTTGATACTGCATCTAGAAGACTTTATGTTGTTCCCAGAAGAGTTGAAATGATTTCAGAAGACTTGATTTCACTTCTAGAAGACTTGATACTGCTTCTAGAACACCAGATATTGCTTCCAGAAAACTTAAAATGGTTCTAGGAAATTTGAATTGCCTACAAAAGACTTAATACTGCCTCTGGAAGACTTAATACTGCTTCTAAAAGAGTAGATTTTGCCCCTGGAAGAGTTAAGCTTCTTCCAAAAGGCTTTATACTACCCCTAGAAGACTTGAAATGCTTCCAAAAAATTTGAAATGCTGTTAGAAGACTTGCAATAGACTTGATATCTGGAAGTCTTGATTCTGCTTCCAAAAAATTTTATACTGCCCCTAGAAAAGTTAAAAACTTTCAGAAGATTTAATACTACATCTAGAATACTTAATGTTGCTCCCAGAATACTTGAAATGTTTTCAAAAGACTTGTTCTTGCTTCCAGAAGACTTAAAATGCTTCTAAAAGGCTAGACAGTGCCCCTAGAAGGCTTGATACTGCTTCTAGAACACTACATATTGCTTCCAGATATTGCCAGAAGATTTGCGATAGGTTCTGAAGACTTGAACTACCTCCAATATACTTAATACTGCTTCTGGAGGATTTGATACTGCTTCCAGAAGACAGGTTACGGTCCGTGGAAGAGTTAAAATGCTTTCAATATGCTTGATACTACCACTAGAAGGCTTGAAATCCTTCCAGAAGATTTAATACTGCATCTAGAAGATTTAATGTTACTCCCTAAAGACTTCATATTGCTTCTAGAACACTTGACATTGCTTCCAGAAAACTAGAAATGCTTCCAGAAGACTTGCAAAGGTTCCAGAAAACCTGAACTGCCTCCAAACGATTTAATACAACCCCTCGACCCTAGAGGACTTAATCTGCGTCTAGAAGACATGATATTGTTTGTTTCTTAATATTCTCAGCTCGCATCCATGAATCATGATCGTGATTCAAACGGTCATGTTAAACTACGTTTAACTTCCATATATTTTTGTATATGTTAAACATTTGCTATTCCATTGCTATTTTCTCAGTGTTACTTCTTCATCTCTCAGGATATAGTGGACATGGAAGACCCCTTGAAGACTTGATATTGCTTCTAGAACACTAGATATTGCTGCCAGGAAACTTGAAATCGTTTTAAAGACTTAAATTACTTCCAAAAGACTTGATACTGCTTCTGAAGGAGTTGATACTGCTTCTGAAAGAGTTGATACTACTTCTGAAAGAGTTGATACCACTTCTGAAAGACTTGATACTGCTTTTGAAAGACTTGATACTGCTTCTAGAAGACTTCATATTGCCCCTGGAAAAGTTGAACTGCTTCCAAAAGAATTCATATTGTCCCTAACAGATTTAAAATGCTTCCAGAAGACTTGAACTGCTTCCAATAGACTTGATACTGCCTCGGGAGGAATTGATACTGTTTCCAAAAGACATGATACTGCCCTTGGAAGAGTTGAAGTGCTTTCAATTAATTTGATACTGCTCCTGAAGTTTATTATTCCCAGAAGATTTGAAATGCCTTTAGATGACTTGATGATACTTCTAGAAAACTTGAAATACTTTTAGAAGACTTAATATCGCTTTCAGAATACCTAAAATGCTTTCAGAAGGCTTGACAGTGGACATGGAAGACCCCTCGAAAACTCGATATTGCTGCTAAAACACTAGATATTGCTTCCAGGAGACTTGAAATCGTTTTAGAAGACTTAAATTACTTCCAAAAGACTTGATACTGCTTTTGAAAGACTTGATACTGCTTTTAAAAAACTTGATATTGCTCCTGGAAAAGTTGAACTGCTTCCAAAGGAATTCATATTGTCCCTAAGACTTGAAATGCTTCCAGAAGACTTGAAATGATTCCAAAAGCTATGAAATGCTGCGAGAAGACTTGAAATGTTGCCAGAAGATTTGAAATTGTTCCAGAAGACTTGAACTGCTTCCAAAAGACATGATACTGCCCTAGGAAGAGCTGAAGTGGTTTCAATTAATTTGATACTGTTCCTAGAAGATTTTAAAGGTTTCCAGAAGATTTAATACTTCATCTAGAAGATTTACTATTATTCCCATAAGATTTGAAATGCGTTTAGGCGACTTGTTGACGCTTCCAGAAAACTTAAAATACTTCCAAATGACTTGATACTGCAAGGCTTGCAGACTCAATTCATTAATCATATAAGGCTTTTCAGTGCCTTATCTCTTCCATTCTATATATTTGGAAGTCCATTACTTACAAATAACCCTGTATATTCCTTTTATTATTCCTCTTCTTAACATTGTTTCCAGCAAACTTTAGCCTATTCAACTATTGCCCATTTGTTCTTATTCCCAGGTCTTGCCATTTTTCTTTTACAAACATTATTTCCAATACAACATGATGAAATAACTCCACCTTGCTTCAATCCACACAACAACTGCTGACATAACTTATCATTTCCTCTAAGATTGGTTTCATAAAAAGTTTATTTTTAAAGTAAAGTCGTATATTTGAAGAAATATAAGTTGCCTCTCCTCTTGCATCGTATTGAAGCAATTCAACAGTCGCCAATGGAAATTAATTTGTTCTTTACTTTCCACCAATGGTCATTTTCAAAGTCTCTGGGCCCATTTCGATGATTTTGTAGTCACATTTGAGTCACATATTTTTGACATCATCATGATTAGTGAGACATGGCTCAAACCCTCCCTTCCTTCGTCGTTATTATGGCTCCCAAATTATCGCCTACTGAGAAATGACCGGGAATATTCACGGGGTGGGGGCGTTGCGTTGTTTGTTCGCGACCATTTCAACATCAATATTATTGCTTCATCTCATGAGTCACAACAAAACGCAGAGTATCTTCTTACTGAGATAACGTTAGCTAGCAGCCGCATGCTTTTGGGCACGTTTTATTGTCCACCGAACCTTCATTATTTTGATCAGTTGGAGGATGTACTGGAGAGGCACACTCTTAATTATGATACTACTCTTCTTATGGGCGACTTCAACACTTGTCTCTTAAGAAACGATCTGCGCTGTGAAAAACTTAAATTCATCACCTCTTCTCTCAATCTTTCTATTTTACCGACACAACCCACATACCATTTACCAACATCTCAGTCGATGTTGGACCTTATTTTAACGTCCTCTCCAGACAACATACTTTCTCATGGTCAGATTCCAGCGTGTCAGTTCTCCAACCACGACTTAATTTATTGTGCACTTGAGATTGGACGTTGTGTGATACCTAGACGTTCTATTCCGACTCGAAACTACAGTGGAATCAACAGCGAGTCATTGATGTCTGATGCTTCGACGATCGATTGGTTTAAATTATACCGCATGTCGGATATCAACGAAAAGGTTAACTACTTCAATACGCAACTCAGGGAATTGTATGATTGTCATGCCCCTTTGCTTCCACGCAAAACAAAGCACTTACCTGCGCCCTGGCTCAATGGTGAGGTTAAAGATCTTATGCGCAGACGCAATGCTGCAAAAACTCTTCTTCGAAGACATCCATCCAATGCTAACTGGGAAACCTACCGTACCTTGCGTAACCGCTGCAACCACCGTTGTAAGAACTTAAAAAAATTGTATATTTATCGGAAATTGTCTTATGCTACCCCTAACACTTTCTGGAAAACTATGCGTTCGCTTGGTGTGGTTGAATCACCTTCTTATCATGGTGGTTTTGATTGTGATTCTCTCGTCAATTATTTTGCCGAACCTCCCATTATTCTCGATGACTCAGTTAAGGCATCAACTATTACCGCTATTATTGCCTCTGCTAATGTCAATTCTAAATTTTCCTTGGAGCTGTTTGACGAGCTTCAAGTCCGCCAGGCTCTCAGTTATTCTAAGTCCACTAGTGTTGGTGCTGATGGTGTCAGCATTAAGCAGCTCCTTCCTATTTTGGATGTAATCATTCCTCCACTACTCCACATATTTAACTTCTCCATTGAGACATCGACCTTCCCCTCTATTTGGAAACTAGCTTACGTTGTACCCATACCTAAACTCAAATGTCCCACTTGTCTGAGTGATTTTCGTCCTACATCCATTATTTCTGTAATTTCTAAAGCACTAGAGCGCTTGGTATATATGCAGATGCAGCAGTATTTTGATGAGCATAAAATTATCACTGATTTTCAATCAGGTTTTCGGCCAGGCCATAGCACGACATCGGCGCTCATCAAGATTACTGATGATATTAGACGTGGTTGTGATGATCGGCGTTTGACCTTATTGGTCTTGCTCGATTTCAGTAAGGCATTTGATTCTGTTGATCATGGTTTGTTGGTGGCAATTCTTTCTTCTGTGGGTTTTTCGTCGAGCTGTGTCGCGTGGTTTCAATCGTAATCATCTTCGTCTATAGTTGCAAGCCACTGTGGTGTGCCCCAGGGCAGTGTCTTGGGTCCACTCCTATTTTCAGTATTTATAAACTCCATTTCTAAAATAATTAAGTGCAACTTTCACCTATATGCAGATGACCTCCAAATTTATACAACTGCAGCTGTGTGTTAAATGTGGCAAAGACTCAGGCTATTGCTTTTGGATCAAGGCCTCTGGTAACAAAATTTTACTCCCTTAACAATACCTATTTGTCACTTGACGGTAATATTATACAATTCTCTCGAACTGTTAAAAACTTGGGTGTGATGATGGATTCTGCATTGTCCTGGCAGTCCCAGATTTAGTCTATCTGTAGGAAGGTCTATTTCTGTTTCTACTCCCTACGCAAGCTTGGTTGTTTCCTTCCACCTACTGTTCGTCGTAACCTTTGTTACTCTTTAATTCTTCCCCATTTGGACTATGCCGATACCGTATACCCGGACCTTTCGATTGGTCTTCGTAACAAATTAGAGAGGTTACAAAATAATTCTGTGCGCTTTATCTTCGATCTGAGAAAATGTGAGCATGTTACACCTTATCGTAATCACCTCGAAATGCTTACCGTTGAGAACCGTAGATCTTTCCGTATACTAACTACCTTATACAAGATTCTTTCCTCTCAGTCTCCAATCTATCTGTTCACTACATTTGAGTTCATGGCCTCTCGCGGTCTTCCTACTAGAGCACAATCTGGTGTCTCACTCATGTTTCCGATTCATCGTACCGAAATATATCACGGGTCATACACAGTGCAAGCTATAACTCTCTGGAATAACTTACCCACTGAGTTGCGGGAAGCCCGTAGTTTTTCTGTATTCAGAGCATCGCTTAAAGATCGCTTGTTGTCACAACAGTTGTCTCAGACTGTTTTCTGATTTAATCTGCCTCTTCTCTTTCCGTTCTCAGCTGACAGCTTTATTTTTTTTTGTTTAATTCGAGTTTCTTTCCTTCTTGTTCTTGCGTACTCTTTTTCTAATACTTTATACATAAATTTATTATTTTTTTTACTTATATTCGCCATATCAATTTATTTTTTTTTTAACATACATTGCTGATTGGGTCGTTTTGAAAACATCGCCTCTGGCGATAAATCGACCTTTTGTTAACCTTGTACCAATGTTAAGGAATGATGTGTACATTTTTTTTTCTTTTATTGTATATCTTGGTGGCAATAAATTGTATTGTATTTTCTAAGATTCTGCCGGATACTTGGCCTACTGGCATAACTGATATTCAGACTTTTCGTAGAATCACTATCCATTCCATCATTAGTTCAGGGTGCCATTGATAGAATAGAACGCTTTTACCGGAAAGACTTTATGATAAATATGTTGGATTAAATTAATCTGATGCAGTTTTGGAAATCATTTGCGATCAAAGATGCGATTTTCTTATGATGATGCATCTGATGAAGAAAAAACACTAAAATCTGAACTAATTGCGTTACTACAGAAAGCTTACGAGTTCAAGAGAAGCGACGATAATGATAATGTCTCCAATGTGACGAAAATGAGCACTTTATTAACAATGATGATTTAGTTGAAGAAGTCTTGAGCCTAATATAACGAATCCTTATTTAATTATGGTCTATATAAAAATTTACTTTTGGTGATAATTAAAATTTATTTTTCTAAACTAGTTTCGAGCCTTGCTCTTCTTCAGTAGGTACCTACAGGTTTACAATATATGAAAATGAACATAATATAAAAATAAAATAGTAATATCTTACGTTATTACTAACAAATTAGAAAAATTAATTACAATTTTTCAAAATTTACGTCAAAAGTTGTTGTGTGACGTTAGGTTTTTTTGTTTTTGTTTTTATATTTGTGTTTTAGGTACGGATCTCGCAGGCAACTATAGATTGGTTTTTGGGTCGGGATAATTTGTTCATTAAGGCTTAATATTACTGTTAATTTCAATGAACTTGTTGATTTCGTACATTTCCATTATTTCCATAAGGTTGCTTTTATTAAGTTGGTGTAGTAATTTAATATTTTTATTTTCGTCAAATTCGTGGTTGTTGAAAATTAGATGTTTTCCGAATGCCGATTTTGAACTCTTTTTATGTTCTTTAAGCCTTGTTTGGATACTTCTTCCCGTTTCACCTATGTATGTGGCTGAACAGGTCCCACATTGCAATTGGTATATGCCACTTTTAGCGAGAGTTGTAGTCTTGTTTTTGTTATTAACTAATAATGCCTTCAGATTGTTTTTGTTTTTAAATGTCATTGTTATGTTGAACTTATGGAACATTTTCTTGATTTTATGGGATATTTCTCCTGGGTAAGTTATGGATCTGTACGTTGTTGGTTTATCAGGTTTTCGGTCGGATAGGGAAGTTGTTTCTTGAAGATTATATTTGTTTTGTATTTTCGAAAATATTCGTTGGATAAATGTCGGTGGGAAACTGTTTTCGCTTGCAATTTGGTGGATAATTTCGATCTCTTTTTCTAGGTCTTGTTGTTCCAATTTTGAATGGAAAGCTCTGTGTATATAAGCCCGGTATGCTGCCATTTTATGAGTTTCATCATGATGAGAATCGAATGGGGTGGTAATACAGGTAGCCCTCCTCTAACACGGTATCTTATAACACGGTTTCGCTATAACACGATTCGTAAATTGCGGGAAACCTCCTACAACACGGTATCCTACAACACGTTTTCGCTATAACGCGATGAGAAAACTGCAAATCCTTTGTACATACAACACTGTATGTACTTATACAGACCGGGTAAAGTGGCCGACGCGGCTCTGCGAGCCACGTGCACGATGTCACTTCCAAATTGCTGGAAGAGCAAGACGGTTGTTCCTCTTATCGGGCCCTATGTCCCCCGTAGGACATTGGGGTACGCCCAGTTAGGGTGGGAACACACGAATGCTGCTTAATAATTAGGCAACGCCTACGATAGTTCTGGTTTAAAATGCGTGTGTTTTTTCCTCGAAGAGTCAGTCAGTCAGTTTTCCGTGTGGTTTTCGTACGTTCTTTACTTTCATCTCCGTGGCCTGAAAACAAAAGTGTCCCACGCTGCTACTCGGTAGTCTACGTCGAGCCACGGTGTGTTAAAGAACAATTTTTTTATCTTTAAGACATTAAGCTTCAGCCCCAAGCAATGTCAGGTAAAGATAAAACAACGTTCAAGAGAAAATTCATTTCTTTGGAAGTAAAGATTCAAATCTTGGATCGTCTATCGAAAGGAGAAAAAGCATCGCACATTGGGAAAAACCTTAATTTGAACGAAGCAACAATTAGAACAATCAAGAAAAATGAAAAAGAAATCAGAAGTGCAGTTGCCGCAGGATCTTCGACATCCGCAAAACGTTCAGCCCGCCCCAGACCAGCAATAATTGAGAAAATGGAAAAGGCCCTCAGCATTTGGATTGACGATTGCCGTCAAAAAAAAATTCCATTAGATGGCAATATTATAAAACAAAAAGGATTAAAAATTTACAACCATCTCAAACAACAAGGAGAATCCTCTGTCAATCCAGATTTTGTGGCGAGTAAAGGTTGGTTCGAGAAATTCAAAAAGCGTTTTGCGATT
Source organism: Onthophagus sagittarius (assembly GCA_036711965.1). Lineage (NCBI taxonomy): Eukaryota > Metazoa > Arthropoda > Insecta > Coleoptera > Scarabaeidae > Onthophagus > Onthophagus sagittarius. The sequence continues at coordinate 91,721,136 of JASERS010000001.1, read as the reverse complement.
CATAGCATAAGAATCCAAGGAGAGTCTGCGTCGGCTGATCATGAAGCTGCTAGGACATATCCAGAAAAAATTCAAAACATTATAGCCGAGCAAGGATACACAGCAGATCAAGTTTTCAATGACGACGAAACTGGGCTTTGGTGGAAAAAAATGCCCAGTAAAACTTTCATATCGAAGACAGAAAAAACTGCACCCGGATTTAAGGTGTCCAAAGATCGTTTAACGCTCCTTTTGTGCAGTAATGCATCGGGGGACTTCATGACAAAACCGATGCTAGTGTACAGATCTTTGAATCCTCGTGCACTAAAAAACGTGAATAAAAACACCTTGCCGGTATACTGGACAGCAAATTCGAGAGCTTGGGTAACAGGACATTTATTTAGAGATTGATTTTTGAATTGTTTTGTGCCAAGCGTTGAGCGGTATTTAAAGCGAAAAAATTTGAGCTGCAAGGCGCTGTTGCTATTAGATAATGCTCCATGCCACCCACAAGATTTAACACATCCCAACATCAAAATAATGTTCTTACCACCGAACACTACTTCGTTGCTCCAACCACTGGATCAAGGTATTATTTACACCTTTAAAACATATTACATAAGAAGATCGTTACAGTGGATTTTAGACGCAACCGATTCGCAATCAATTAGCGTAATGGAAGCATGGAAGAAATTTTCCATCAAGCACTGCATCGATATCATATCTTTGTCACTGAATGAAATAAAAACATCAACATTAAATGCGTGTTGGAAGAAGATATGGCCCTCTGCAATTGAAACGGAAAACATACGTGAAACATTAGAAAATGAAATTGGTGCGATATTAGAAGTCGCTAAATCAATCGGAGGCGAAGGTTTTGTGGACACGGCTTCCAAAGACATTGAAGATTTATTAGTGGAAGAAGAAGTTGACGAAGCGGAATTAATCGAAATGGCATCCCTAGATGCAAATCAAATCGATTTTGAGGACGCTAGCTCTGACGAAGATTGTGCAGTCAAGAATTTAACATTAAAAAAATTATAAGAAGGCCTATGCTTAGCTTAAAATCTGGAATCATTTTTCTTGAATGAAAACCCTTCGACGGAAAGAAGTCGAAAATTCAAAAGGGAGCTCCATACCGAACTGTTTAGCTCCATACCGGGAAATTTACAATGATCTAATAAGAACCAGCAAGCAAAGTTCCATTACAGATTTTTTTAAGAGGGGAAAACATACAAAAACTTTAAATAACGAAAAAAGTTCAGAAAGTGAAGGCGATGTCGTTCCACCGAAAAAACGTTCTCGGTTGATTATACTGAGCAGTGACGACGAGTAAATTCATTAAATTATGGTTGCGTTAGATTAAAATATTTTTTTTATACTTTGTGTTGTACATACATTTATATTTTTAATAAAAATTACGTTGTTTATGTCGAATTAAGAAAAATATTTGTTTTTAATAAGTTTTTGGAACGTAACCCCCCTTTTTGCACTAGCTCTGGGTCTCATGCAACACGGTTTAACACTAACTACCGTGTTATAGGAGGGTTGCCTGTACTAGTTTGTGTAGGTTTTCTGTAGATGTTAAATTTAATTTTTGATTGTTTTCATTCTCGATAGTGAAGTTAATATTGGGGTGTAAACTGTTAATATATTTATGAAGATTATTAATATGTTGGTCGTCTTTAATCAGTACTAAAATGTCGTCCACGTATCTTGTCCATAGGATAATATCGTCTCTATAAGGGTTTTTGTCACACATAATTTGATTTTTCTCTAGGTTGTCCATGAAAATATCTGCCATCACACTACTCAATGGTGATCCCATTGGTAATCCATCCAGATATTGATAGTATTTATCGTTAAAGATACAAACATTTTGTTCTAAGCATAGTTTTAATAGCGTTAAGATGGAGCGAGTTTTGTCTTTGTTTTTGAGGTCAGTCTTTAATATTTCTTCTAATATCGTTATCGTGTCGGTTATGGGTATGTTTGTATATAGATTATTGACATCAAATGAGATAATTTTGAAACCTTCTGGTAGCTGTATTTTGTCAATTAAATCAGGAAGTTGGTAACGATTAATTATGGTATATTTTGGTTTAAAATTGATGTCATTTATTATAAATTTTTGTAAAAGTTTTGCGAGTTTGTATGTGCTGGATTCAATGGAGGTTATAATGGGTCTTATTGGTAATCCATTTTTGTGAACTTTAGGTAGTGCATACAATTTAGGGGTTTGCGGATTCATAGGCAACAGGCTGGTCAAGGTACCTCCAATTTCTGTTATTGTCGTTTTGTTTTCTTTAGTTATTGATTTTACTTTTTTGTGAAAATTGTTTGTGGGGTTTTTATTGATAGTTTTAAAGTTATTGTCTTTCATAAAGCTTTCAGTCTTATTTATGTAGAGATCTTTGGTTAAAATTATCATTCCTGCGTTTTTGTCTGCAGGAGTAACTATTAATTCGTTTTCCTTAATTTTCCGCTTGATGTTTTTAATAATTTTTTGTTCCTTTTCTTCTTCTCCATTTCTTATTGTTTGTTTGTTTGTTTGTCTCTTTTCTTCTTTAGTTAGGATTTGTTGAATCTCCTTATTCATAATGTTTTCCTTTTCGTGTCTTTTGATAGCTGCCTGAAGTTCTATTGCTAGTATTGGGAGGTTAATTTCTCTTTTTGGAGCATATTTCAGACCTTTTTCCATGAATCTTCTTTCTTGTTCTGTGAAGATCACGTTTGAAGTATTTGTTACTTTGGGAAAAAATTTATGAATTTTTCCTAGTTTGTTTGTTTGATGTTTATTCTTTTCTCTTTCTTTCTCTGTTCTCAACTTGTTTAGTTTTTTCAGTTTCTTTTTGTGAATTTCATTAAGAATTATTGTATCATGTAATTTAGCTTCTTTGATAATTTCTTCGATTTCAATGTAATGATATTGATTATTTAAATCCTGGTAGCATTTATAAAGTTTAATGTTGAGTTCGTTAAGTTTCTTATAATGGTTATTTAGGGTTATACGTATATGTTGAATTTTCATTTTATTAACCATATCACTTTTTATATGTTGTGGATATTTCTTGTTAGTAAATTTTGGAAATAATCCCTCTGTTAAGCAGATTCTTAGAAATTTTATGTGTTGTAGTTGTAGTTTTATTTTATATGTCGTAAATATATGAATCCTTATTTAGCCAAAAATGAAAGTGGAGACAAAAAAATTGATAAAGCGAGTAATGAACCGGGAAGTTGAAGAAGCTGTGAGTCTTCTACTACTTTGAGTAGCAAGAATCTTAGGAACTTGTTGACATCTTAAAATTGCGCAAAATATGCCAAATAATAAAAAAATAAAGAAACATAACTTTTTTATATTTGTTGAATAAAAAATTATGAGTTAACAAGTACCATATCATTAAAACGAAATTCTCAGAAATAAACTTGGGTATTTCTGGACACGTGCAGTTTCCTGCATTTATGTTTGTTTAGCAACTAAAATCAAAAAATATATAAATACAAATGCAGAAAGAAACAGAGAAAGAAAGAGACAGATGATTTCTTTTTGTAGGACACTTGTTTCCCATACCTATCGGTGTTTAGATTATGTTACGTTGCGTTATGTAAGCTTTCGCTCGACCTCTTTTCAATCTCCGCGCCGCTCCGCGCTATACTTTATAGTATTCTCAGAGAACGCGCAGGTGCACATCAGAAAATTCCACGAGAAATAATGTTGCAGTTAACAACCGTAACCCACACACCAACCCGGTAAACATTTTTTTATCTTCATCAACCGATTAAAATGAGTTTATGAAACGTTTGCGTTAATGGTATGGTGTAGAAAGTAAAACAACATTAGACTCTCAACTCAAGATTCAACTTCAGCTGGAGGTGCAGGAATTGGGTTAACCGAGCGAGTTGACTTATGGTTTAAATGAACGTCGTCGTCTCTAGGTCAAGGATGTATTATTTAAGCATGACTCCAATAAATATTAAAATCATTTAAACAGATACGATTTATTTAAAATTAGAAATTTCACAAAATCATTTCCCGAAAGGTTTTATGACCTTGCATCTTGCATCTTGCGTTGACGCTTTCAATTTCTAATTGTATTGAAAAGTTTTCACCGGATTTGATGGTAAAGTTGAAGCCTTTTGAGAGTTTCTCTAATAAGGAAAAAGTTATTGTGATGATCGTTTCACTTTCTTTTGCTTTATTTCCTTTAATTAAACCGTTAGCGCCGAGCCTCATCGCCGATATTGTTTACTGTAGTAATGATGCGATGTTACAGTAACCACTACGGAGTTAATGGAAATGGGAACGCTCCATAGTGTTGGTACAATAAGGCATTTTCGTAATAACTCACGTAATAGAAATATTTCGAAAATTACATGAACGAAATGTCCTGAATTGAAAAGAAAAGTCGATGATTTTAATGAAACTAATTACAAGTTAATTTGGGAAATTAAATCGTCAAATATAACGAATTAAGCAATTACAAAAGGAATATTACTTCTCATGCACTTTTTGAAGTAATCATGTAAACTTCAAAGATTGATTTAGCGAGAATTGATACAAAATATCCGGTAGAAAGTTAGAAATTTATGGAAGATGGGGCTAAATTTGTCTCTTCTCATCATAACCTAACCTTTTTACGCATAAAATTTTCATTAATCGTCTTTACTTTTTATGTTATCCCAAGAATTAGTAATAAAAAATATGAGAAATAATGATCAAAGAATATGGTAGTCGAAAAATCGTTTAGGCATATTTTAAGCAAACTTTAAATTCCAAAATCGTTTAAAAAATAAAAATAAATTCCAAGAAAACGTCTGGAATTGCCTTGGTCTTACTATTAACATCATGATGAAGTATAAAATAGCAAATTCAAAGAGGATGGCAATAAAAAAATCGTTTAGACACACTTTGAGTAAAGTTTAACCTCCAAAACCGTTTAGACATGGTTTGGACAAAGTCTAAACTCCAAGAAAATGTCTGAAATTGCTTTTGTCTTGCTATTAGCATCATGATAAAGCATAACATACCAAATTCAAAGAAAATGTAGCAGAAAAATCACTTATTCACATTTTGAGCAAAGTTTAAGTTCCAAAATCGTTTAGACATGCATAGGACAGAGTCTAAATTCCATGAAAATGTTTGAAATTGCTTTGGTCTTGATATTAACATCATCATGAAGTAGAAAATACCAAATTCAAAAAAGATGGCAGTAGAAAAATCATTTACACATTTATAGCAAAGTTTAAGTTCTAAAACCGTTTAGATATGCATCGGATAGGGTCTAAATTCCAAGAAAATATCTAGAATTTCTTTGATCTTGATATTGACATAACGGTAAAGCATAAAATACCAAATTCAAAGAAAATGGTAGTAGAAAAATTGCTTATTCACATTTTGAGTAAGGTTTAAGTTCCAAAATCGTTTAGACATGCATAGGACAGAGTCTAAATTCCATGAAAATGTTTGGAATTGCTTTGGTCTTGATATTAACATCATCATGAAGTAGAAAATACCAAATTAAAAAAAAATGGCAGTAGAAAAATCATTTACACACATTCTTAGCAAAGTTTCAGTTCCAAAGCCGTTTGATGTGCATTGGATAGAGTCTAAATTCCAAAACAATGTCTAGAATTTCTTTGATCTTGATATTAGCATCATGGTAAAGCATAAAATACCAAATTCAAAGAAAATTGTAACAGAAAAATTGCTTATTCACATTTTGAGCAAAGTTTAAGTTCCAAAATCGTTTAGACATACATTGGACACAGTCTAAATTCCATGAAAATGTTTGGAATTGCTTTGGTCTTGATATTAACATCATCATGAAGTATAAAATACCAAATTCAAAAAAGATGGCAGTAGAAAAATCATTTACACATTCTTAGCAAAGTTTAAGTTCCAAAACCGTTTAGATATCCATTGCACAGAGTCTAAATTCCACGAAAATGTTTGGTATTGCTTTGGTCTTGATACTAACATCATCATGATGTAGAAAATACCAAATTTAAAAAAGATGTCAGTAGAAAAATCATTTAGACACATTTTTAGTAATGTTTCAGTTCCAAAACCGTTTAGATATACATTGGATAGAGTCTAAATTCCAAGAAATTTTCTAGAATTTCTTTGATCTTAATATTAGCATCACGGTAAACATGAAATACCAAATTCAAAGAAAATTGTAATAGAAAAATTGCTTATTCACATTTTGAGCAAAGTTTAAGTTCCAAAATCGTTTAGATATCCATTGGACACAGTCTAATTTCCATGAAAATGTTTGGAATTGCTTTGGTCTTGATATTAACATCATCATGAAGTATAAAATACCAAATTCAAAAAAGATGGCAGTAGAAAAATCATTTACACACATTCTTAGCAAAGCTTCAATTCCAAAGCCGTTTAGATATGCATAGGATAAGGTCTAAATTCAAAACTATGTCTAGAATTTCTTTGATCTTGATATTAGCATCATGGTAAAGCATAAAATACCAAATTCAAGAAAATTATAGCAGAAAAATTGCTTATTCATATTTTGAGCAAAGTTTAAGTTCCAAAATCGTTTAGATACCCATTGGACACAGTCTAAATTCCATGAAAATGTTTGGAATTGCTTTGGTCTTGATACTAACATCATCATGAAGTATGAAATACCAAATTTAAAAAAGATGGCAGTAGAAAAATCATTTACACACATTCTTAGTAAAGTTTCAATTCCAAAGCCGTTTAGATATGCATAGGATAGGGTCTAAATTCAAAACTATGTCTAGAATTTCTTTGATCTTGATATTAGTAAGTGATCTTAGGTAAAGCATAAAATACCAACTTCAAAGAAAATTATAGCAGAAAAATTGCTTATTCACATTTTGAGCAAAGTTTAAGTTCCAAAATCGTTTAGACACCCATTGGACACAGTTTAAATTCCATGAAAATGTTTGGAATTGCTTTGGTCTTGATATTAACATCATCACGAAGTAGAGAATACCATATTTAAAAAAGATGTCAGTAGAAAAATCATTTAGACACATTTTTAGTAAAGTATCAGTTCCCAAACCGTTTAGATATGCATTGGATAAGGTCTAAATTCCAAGAAAATGTCTAGAATTTTTTTGATCTTGATATTAGCATCATGATAAAGCATAAAATACCAAATTCAAAGAAAATTGTAATAGAAAAATCACTTATTCATATTTTGAGCAAAGTTTAAGTTCCAAAATCGTTTAGATATCCATTGGACAGAGTTTAAATTCCACGAAAATGTTTGGAATTGCTTTGGTCTTGATATTAACATCATCATGAAGTAGAAAATACCAAATTCAAAAAAAATGGCAGTAGAAAAATAATTTACACACATTTTTAGCAAAGCTTCAGTTCCAAAGCCGTTTAGATATACATAGGATAGGGTCTAAATTCCAAAACAATGTCTAGAATTTCTTTGATTTTGATATTAGCATCATGGTAAAGCATAAAATACCAAATTCAAAGAAAATTGTAGCAGAAAGAATTGCTTATTCACATTTTGAGCAAAGTTTAAGTTCCAAAATCGTTTAGACATCCATTGGACACAGTCTAAATTCCATGAAAATGTTTGGAATTGCTTTGGTCTTAATATTAACATCATCATGAAGTAGAAAATACCAAATTCAAAAAAAAAGGCAGTAGAAAAATCATTTACAGACATTCTTAGCAAAGTTTCAGTTCCAAAGCCGTTTGATATGCATTGGATAGAGTCTAAATTCCAAGAAATTTTCTAGAATTTCTTTGATCTTAATATTAGCATCATGGTAAAGCATGAAATACCAAATTCAAAGAAAATTGTAATAGAAAAATCGCTTATTCACATTTTGAGCAAAGTTTAAGTTCCAAAATCGTTTAGATATCCATTGGACAGAGTTTAAATTCCACGAAAATGTTTGGAATTGCTTTGGTCTTGATATTAACATCATCATGAAGTATAAAATACCAAATTCAAAAAAGATGGCAGTAGAAAAATCATTTACACATTTTTAGCAAAGTTTAAGTTCCAAAAAAAAATTCCAAGTAAATGTCTGGAATTGCTTTGATCTTACTATTAACATCATGATGAAGTATAAAATAGCAAATTCAAAAATGATGGCAGTAAAGAAATCGTTTAGACATACTTTGAGTACAGACTAAGTTCCAAAATTGTTTAAACAAGCATTGGACAGAGTATAAATTCCAAGAAAATATCTGGAATTGCTTTGATCTTGACATTAGCAATATGATGAAGCATAAAATACCAAATCCAAAGAAGATGGTAGTAGAGAAATCGCTTAGACACATTTTAGTCTTTCAAAAGCGATAGTAAGTCTTTTAGAAGTATTCCAAGTCTTCTGAAAGTATTTCAACTCTTCCAGAAGCAATATTAAGACTTTTGGAAGCATTTCAAGGCTTTTAAGAACAGTGTCAAAGTTTTGTAGAAATAGTATCAAGTCTTCCAGAAATAGTTTCAACTATTCTAGAAGCATTTTAAGTATTTTGTAAGCATTTCAAGTCTTCTAGAAACAGTATCAAATTTTCTAGAAGCAGCATCAAGTCTTTCAGAAACAATTGCAAGTCTTTTAGAAGCATTTCAAGTCTTCTCGAAACAGTATAAAGTCTTTTGGAAGTATTTCAAGTGTTCTAAAAGCAATAGTAAGCCTTCTGGAAGCATTTCAGTCTTCTAGAAGCAGTATCAAGCCTTCTGGAAATATTTCAAGTGTTCCAGAAGCTATATTAAGTCTTCTGGAAGCATTTCAAGGCTTCTGGAAGCAGTACCAAGTCTTTTAGAAGTAGCATCAAGTCGTCCAGAAACAGTTTCAAGTCTTCTAGAAGCAATGTCAAATCTTCTAGATGTAACATTAAGTCTTTCAGAAGCAATATCAAGTCTTCTGGACACATCTAGTCTTCTGGAAGCATTTCAACTCTTCTAGAAGCAGTATCATATTTTCCAGGGGCACTATCAAATACTGGAACCATTTCAAGTTTTTACAGTTTTTGTCAAATCCTTCTGTCATAAAGATTTGATGTTTTGCTAATTATTGAGTATTTTGGAAGGAAAATCATATTTTTTTAACGCGATTTCTTCCTTTTTGCAATAGAAAATATCTTCTGCCAGCAGTATTGGGTGTTTAATTGTTAGTTACGTCAAGATATTGCATTTTGTCCAACATTATTTAAGCCAACAATCATAAATGGTTTGTCAACAAGAAATAGTCAGTATCAAGTCTTTTGAACTTAAACTTTGCTAAAAATGTGTCTAAATAATTTTTCTACTGCCATCTTCTTTGAATTTGGTATTCTATACTTCGTGATGATGTTAATATCAAAACCAAAGCAATTCCAAACATTTTCATGGAATTTAGACTGTGTCCAATGTATGTTTAAACGATTTTGGAACTTAAACTTTGCTCAAAATGTGAATAAGCAATTTTTCTGCTACAATTTTCTTTGAATTTGGTATTTTATGCTTTACCATGATGCTAATATCAAAATCAAAGAAATTCTAGACATTGTTTTGGAATTTAGACCCTATCCTATGCATATCTAAACGGCTTTGGAACTGAAGCTTTGCTAAAAATGTGTGTAAATGATTTTTCTACTGCCATTTTTTTTGAATTTGGTATTTTCTACTTCATGATGATGTTAATATCAAGACCAAAGCAATTCCAAACATTTTCGTGGAATTTAGACTCTGTCCAATGGATATCTAAACGTCATTTTCTCGGAATTTATATCTAAATTTCATTTTCTTGGAATTTAGATTCTATCCAATGCTTGTCTAAACGATTTTGGAACTTATACTTTACTCAAAGTGTGTCTAAACGAATACTTTACTGCCATCTTCTTTGAATTTAGTACTTCATACTTCATCATGATGTTAATAGCAAGACCAAGCTAATTCCAAACATTTTCTTGAAATTTAGGCTCTATCCAATGCTTGTCTAAACGATTTTGAAAATTAAACTTTGCGGAAAATGTGTCTAAACGATTTCTTTACTGTGTTCTTTTTTGAATTTGGTATTTTATACTTCATCATGATATTAATAGCAAGATCAAGGCAATTCCAGACATTTTCTTGGAATTTAGACTCTATCTGATGCTTGTCTAAACGATTTTTCTACTGCCATCTTCTTTGAATTTGGTATTTTATACTTCATCATGATGTTAATAGTAAGACCAAGGCAATTCCAGACCTTTTCTTGGAGTTTAAATTGTGTCCAATGCATGTCTAAACAGATTTGGAACTTAAACTTTGCTCAAAATGTGTCTAAGCGATTTTTCTACTGCCATCTTCTTTGAATTTGGTATTTTATATTTCATCATGATGTTAATAACAAGACCAAGGCAATTCTAGACATTTTTTTGAAATTTAAACTCTGTTCAATGCATGCCTAAACGGTTTTGGAACTTAAACTTTTCTAAAACTGTTCTAAGCGATTTTTCTACTGCCATCATCTTTAAATTTGGTATTTTATACTTCATCATGATGTTAATAGTAAGACCAAGGCAATTCCAGACATTTTCTTGGAATTTAGACTCTGTCTGATGTTTGTCTAAACGATTTTTCTACTGCCATCTTCTTTGAATTTGGTATTTTATACTTCATCATGATGTTAATAGCAAGACCAAGGCAATTCTAGACATTTTCTTGAAATTTAAACTCTGTTCAATGCATGCCCAAACAGTCTTGGAACTTAAACTTTTCTAAAAATGTTCTAAGCGATTTTTCTACTGCCATCATCTTTGAATTTGGTATTTTATACTTCATCATGATGTTAATAGTAAGACCAAGGCAATTCCAGACCTTTTCTTGGAGTTTAAACTATGTCCAATGCATGTCTAAACAGTTTTGTAACTTAAACTTTGCTCAAAATGTGTCTAAGCGATTTTTTTACTGCCATCTTCTTTGAATTTGGTGCTTTATACTTCATCATGATATTAATAGTAAGACCAAGGCAATTCCAGACCTTTTCTTGGAGTTTAAACTGTGTCCAATGCATGTCTAAACAGTTTTGGAACTTAAACTTTGCTCAAAATGTGTCTAAGCGATTTTTTTACTGCCATCTTCTTTGAATTTGGTGCTTTATACTTCATCATGATGTTAATAGTAAGACCAAGGCAATTCCAGACATTTTCTTGGAATTTAGACTCTATCTGATGCTTGTCTAAACGATTTTTCTACTGCCATCTTCTTTGAATTTGGTATTTTATACTTCATCATGATGTTAATAGTAAGACCAAGGCAATTCCAGACCTTTTCTTGGAGTTTAAACTGTGTCCAATGCATGTCTAAACAGTTTTTGAACTTAAACTTTGCTCAAAATGTGTCTAAGCGATTTTTTTACTGCCATCTTCTTTGAATTTGGTGCTTTATACTTCATCATGATACTAATAGCAAGATCAAAACAATTCCAGACATTTTTCGAATTTAAACTCTGATGATTTGCACATTGTGTCCAGAAATTAATGATGTATCGATTGTGAATTAAGTCTTTTTTGATCATAAGCAAGATATTCATGCATAAAACTTCATGTATCGTCTTTAGTTTTTGATAGTTGTGATTTGCCCACATGAGTGGCCATGTGGGACCACTCAATTTCTTCTCTTTAACTTGGAGGCTCTCTATACCCTCCTGCAGTTTGATATCTGTTGTCGAGACACTGCCGGAGATCTCAAGATAATAATAGCATCTGCATTACCGGTTATTGAAGCCGATTTCTGCCTTCATGCGCTCAGAGTTGCATCAACTTTTTTTTATTTTAAGTACTCAGTTGAAAGTCCCAAAAGTAGTTAGGAAAAGAAGGTTCACGTTACGACATTCTAAGTCTAAATTTTCTGGTATGGTACAAAGTTACTTTGTAAAAGAGCAGTAGAACTGCGCATGTTAATTTTTTCTCAATAATGTTTTAATTTCTTCAAATAATTGGAGAAATATTATTGATACTATCAAATTTCTCTCATCTCAACAGATTGTCCCGTAACAATATCAAGAATTGAAATCAATATAGATTCTTTTTTAAAATTTCAATCCATGTCGAAAAAGATTATAATTAAATTTTCCTTCACTCCACCTTAACACATAATTTCGAATCCGACGTTGGGGTTTTAATTCAATGGAGAGAAGATGGTCTTCGCATATATATCGTCCGTGACATTTTCATAAGTCCTCCCGTCCCATTAAGAGCGATTAGAAGAACTCGTTCTCCGCTGGGGAAAAGGGCTCTCTCTTGGTCTCTTGCCGTTATACAGAGGTAACTCTGTCCAAAGCAGCAGAAGATAACTTAAAAAGAGGGCGCGTGAATCGCAACGCTACACGGTTTCAAGCTGCTGCTTGCTTCTGCTGCTGCTGCTGCTGCTGCTACTTGGAGTCTTGTGCTATTGCTAGTGTGCTAGGCACTAAATTTTAATTAAACATGTTAATGCACAAGAAGTACGCAACGGGGTTAGTTCCCCGTGCCATAGAAACGCCGCAACGCGAAAACCATCGTATAAAGTAGAAGGTGAAACGGGGTCCCGATTGTCCGAACTTCTTGTACCGCATTACTTTAAAAGGGGGCTCTGATCCTTAATCGGAGTGTAACTCGGTTAAACCGGCCGTTTTAATTGCGGAGTACGCGTGATAAGTCAGCCGTAATGCGGTTATGTTATCTTTGAAATAGTGAAACGTTATTATTGTAACATAAGATGGTGAAGAAGGAGACGACGGCGGGTGGAATTTTATCAATTGCGTTCGTTGCTGCTACCGACCGACGTCCATAACCCGATCTGTCCAGATTCCTATCATCCGTGAGTTGTTGCCACGATTCCTAGAAACTCTTCGTACTCAAGACTATTATTACTATCTATCTGATTTCGGATAGATTCCAATTGTTTTTCAACCTAATCATTTTTATTTTACCTCCCCTTATCTTCTTAATTCGTCGCTGTCATTTAAAATTATTTTACGACCACCCCGTCGTTGCTTGATGAAAGACGTTTCGCGTTCGCGCTTTTTGATTACGAACGATTTGATTATGATTTATGACCGTTCCGTACCAAACCAAAAGAACGACCTGCATATATCTTCGTATATTAACGCGAAAATAAGAATAAGAGTAATGGATTAAAAGGAGACGAAAAGAAATAAAATTAATAACGAATATAAGAGCGATTATTCACACGCGTAAGCGCGTTCTCGTTGCACCGTTGTTATTGTTGTTGTCCCGTTTTGTTTCGCACCTCTTCAGTTCACAGCCTCAATCCTTTCGTTTCAAGGTTGCCGGGTTATTTATCATCATCCGGGGCGCGCTGTTCCTCAACGGGAGGGAAAAAATGATTTAAAAAAGGAAAGTTCGACTTTAATTACTTATACCCATGAACCTAAGAGAGCTTCTTCTCTACCATTTGCTTCTTTGCGCTTCAAAGACTCATCTATGTTATATAGCAAAATGGATGAATTATTTTGAAACGTTTGAAAATTGAGTTTTCGTCGGTTATAGATATTCTTCAGAAGTTTATTCTTCTTATTAAATTCCGTGCCAACTTAACGGTAGTGGTAACGTGATGGTAGTCAACCGCACATGAAGAACTCGTTAGCCTAATGACACTAGAGAAATTTTCCCGGAATTTATATGATGACGAATACTTAAGTTTTATTATTTTTTATCATTTTTTTTCATGATGTATAAAAATTACTGAGAAGATTTATCACGCAAAATGATATTTTGAGGAGGTCTTCATTTAGAAGATTATCTATTGCTTCTTCTATCTTATCATTATGTATTATCTACATATTTTAGAATGTATGCTTTTATATTGTTTCTGATGATAATGGCTGAAATTTTACCCTTAAAATCGGGGTCAAGATCAAAAAAGTCATCAAGATCACGATTTCTCGTACCTTTTATTGATAAAACTTGTTATGACTCAAAACCTAAAAACGATATATGAATCATCTTGCTTATGATCACAAAAGACTTAATTCACAATCTGCACAGATCTATTCATCATTAATTTCTAGATACAAAGTTCAAATCATCAGAGTTTAAATTCGAAAATGTCTGAAATTACTATTAACTTACTATTAACATCATGATGAAGTATAAAACAGCAAATTCAAAGAAGATGACAGTAGAAAAATCGTTTAGACACATTTTGAGCAAAGTTTAAGTTCCAAACCGGTTTAGACATTCATTGGACAGAGTCTAAATTCTCAGAAAATGCCTGGAACTGCCTTGGTCTTACTATTAACATCGTGATGAAGTATAAAATACCAAATTCAAAGAAGAACGCAGGAAAGAAATCGTTTAGACACACTTTAAGCAAAGTTTAAGTTCCAAAATCGATTAGACAAGCATTGGATAGAGCCTAAATTCCAAGAAAATGTTTGGAATTGCCTTGGTCTTACTATTAACATCATGATGAAGTATAAAATAGCAAATCCAAAGAAGATGGCAGAAAAGAAATCGTTTAGACACACTTTGAGGAAAATTTAAGTTCCAAAATCGTTTAGACAAGCATTGGATACACTCTAAATTCCAAAAAAATGTTTGGAATTGCCTTGGTCTTACTATTAACATTATGATGAAGTATAAATTAGCAACTTCAAAGAAGATGGCAGTAAAGAGATCGTTACGACACATTTTAAGCAAAATTTATATTCCAAAATCGTTTAGACAAGCATTAGATAGAGTCTACATTCCAAAAAAATGTCTGGAATTGCCTTGGTCTTACTATTAACATTATGATGGAGTATAAATTAGCAAATCCAAAGAAGATGGCAGTAAAGAGATCGTTACGACACATTTTAAGCAAAATTTATATTCCAAAATCGTTTAGACAAGCATTAGATAGAGTCTACATTCCAAAAAAATGTCTGGAATTGCCTTGGTCTTACTATTAACATCATGATGAAATATAAAATAGCAAATTCAATGAAGATGGCAGAAAAGAAATCGTTTAGACACACTTTGAGGAAAATTTAAGTTCCAAAATCGTTTAGACAAGCATTGGATAGACTCTGAATTCCAAGAAAATGACTGGAATTTCCTTGGTTTTACTCTTAACATCATGATGAAATATAAAATAGCAAATTCAAAGAAGATGGCAGTAGAAAAATCGTTTAGACACATTTTGAGCAAAGTTTAAGTTCCAAAACGGATTAGACATGCATTGGACAGAGTCTCAATTCCCAGAAAATGCCTGGAATTGCCTTGGTCTTACTATTAACATCATGATGAGGTATAGAATAGCAAATTCAAAGAAGATGGCAGTAAAGAAATCGTTACGACACATTTTAAGCAAAATTTATGTTCCAAAATCGTTTAGATAAGCATTAGATAGAGTCTACATTCCAAGAAAATGTCTGAAATTGCCTTGGTCTTACTATTAACATCATGATGAAGTATAAAATAGCAAATTCAAAGAAGATGGCAGAAAAGAAATCGTTTAGACACACTTTGAGGAAAATTTAAGTTCCAAAATCGTTTAGACAAGCATTGGATACACTCTAAATTCCAAGAAAATGTTTGGAATTGCCTTGGTCTTACTATTAACATTTTGATGAAGTATAAATTAACAAATTCAAAGAAGATGGCAGTAAAGAAATCGTTACGACACATTTTAAGCAAAATTTATGTTCCAAAATTGTTTAGACAAGCATTAGATAGAGTCTACATTCCAAAAAAATGTCTGGAATTGCCTTGGTCTTACTATTAACATTATGATGGAGTATAAATTAGCAAATCCAAAGAAGATGGCAGTAAAGAGATCGTTACGACACATTTTAAGCAAAATTTATATTCCAAAATCGTTTAGACAAGCATTAGATAGAGTCTACATTCCAAAAAAATGTCTGGAATTGCCTTGGTCTTACTATTAACATCATGATGAAATATAAAATAGCAAATTCAATGAAGATGGCAGAAAAGAAATCGTTTAGACACACTTTGAGGAAAATTTAAGTTCCAAAATCGTTTAGACAAGCATTGGATACACTCTAAATTCCAAGAAAATGTTTGGAATTGCCTTGGTCTTACTATTAACATTATGATGAAGTATAAATTAGCAAATTCAAAGAAGATGGCAGTAAAGAGATCGTTACGACACATTTTAAGCAAAATTTATGTTCCAAAATTGTTTAGACAAGCATTAGATAGAGTCTACATTCCAAAAAAATGTCTGGAATTGCCTTGGTCTTACTATTAACATCATGATGAAATATAAAATAGCAAAAGCAAAGAAAATCGCAGTAAAGAAATCGTTTAGACACACTTTGACGAAAGTTTAAATTCCAAAACCGTTTGGACAAGCATTAGATAGAGTCTAAATTCCAAGAAAATCTCTGGAATTGCCTTCGTCTTACTATTAACATCATGATGAAATATAAAATAGCAAATTCAATGAAGATGGCAGAAAAGAAATCGTTTAGACACACTTTGAGTAAAATTTAAGTTCCAAAATCGTTTAGACAAGCATTGGATAAACTCTAAATTCCAAGAAAATATCTGGAATTGCCTTGGTCTCACTATTAACATTATGATGAAGTATAAATTAGCAAATTCAAAGAAGATGGCAGTAAAGAGATCGTTACGACACATTTTAAGCAAAATTTATATTCCAAAATCGTTTAGACAAGCATTAGATAGAGTCTACATTCCAAAAAAATGTCTGGAATTGCCTTGGTCTTACTATTAACATTATGATGAAGTATAAATTAACAAATTCAAAGAAGATGGCAGTAAAGAAATCGTTACGACACATTTTAAGCAAAATTTATGTTCCAAAATCGTTTAGACAAGCATTCGATAGAGTCTACATTATAAGAAAATGTCTGGAATTGCCTTGGTCTTACTATTAACATCATGATGAAATATAAAATAGCAAAAGCAAAGAAGATGGCAGTAAAGAAATCGTTTAGACACACTTTGACGAAAGTTTAAATTCCAAAACCGTTTAGACAAGCATTAGATAGAGTCTAAATTCCAAGAAAATGTCTGGAATTGCCTTGGTCTTACAATTAACATCATGATGAGGTATAAAATACCAAATTCAAAGAAGATGACAGCAAAGAAATCGTTTAGACACACTTTGACGAAAGTTTAAATTCCAAAACCGTTTAGACAAGCATTGGATAGATTCTAAATTCCAAGAAAATGTCTGGAATTGCCTTGGTCTTACTATTAACATCATGATGAGGTATAAAATAGCAAATTCAAAGGAGATGGCAGAAAAGAAATCGTTTAGACATACTTTGAGGAAAATTTAAGTTCCAAAATCGCTTAGATAAGCATTAGATAGAGTCTAAAATCCAAGAAAATGTCTGGAATTGCCTTGGTCTTACTATTAATATCATGATGAAGTATAAAATAGCAAATTTAAAGAAGATAGCAGTAAAAAAATCGTTAACACACATTTTGAGAAAAATTTAAGTTTAAAAACCGGTTAGACAAGCATTGGATAAAGTCTAAATACCAAAAAAATGTCTGGAATTGCCATGGTCTTACTATTAATATCATGATGAAGTATAAAATAGCAAAAGCAAAGCAGATGGCAGTAAAGAAATCGTTTAGACACATTTTAAGCAAAATTTATGTTCCAAAATCGTTTAGACAAGCATTAGATAGAGTCTACATTATAAGAAAATGTCTGGAATTGCCTTGGTCTTACTATTAACATCATGATGAAGTATAAAATAGCAAATTCAAAGAAGATGGCAGAAAAGAAATCGTATAGACACACTTTTAGGAAAATTTAAGTTCCAGAATCGTTTAGGCAAGCATTACATAGAGTCTAAATTCCAAGAAAATGTCTGGAATTGCCTTGGTCTTACTATTAATATCATGATGAAGTATAAAATAGCAAAAGCAAAGCAGATGGCAGTAAAGAAATCATTTAGACACATTTTAAGCAATATTTATGTTCCAAAATCGTTTAGACAAACATTAGATAGAGTCCACATTCCAAGAAAATGTTTGGAATTGCCTTGGTCTTACTATTAACATCATGATGAAGTATAAAATAGCAAATCCAAAGAAGATGGCAGAAAAGAAATCGTTTAGACACACTTTGAGGAAAATTTAAGTTCCAAAATCGTTTAGACAAGCATTGGATACACTCTAAATTCCAAGAAAATGTCTGGAATTGCCTTGGTCTTACTATTAACATCATGATGAAATATAAAATAGCAAAAGCAAAGAAGATGCAGTAAAGAAATCGTTTAGACACACTTTAAGCAAAGTTTAAGTTCCAAAACCGTTTAGATATGCATTGGATAGAGTCTAAATTCCAAGAAAATATCTGGTATTGTCTTGGTCTTGCTATTAACATCATGATAAAGTAAAAAATACCAAATTCAAAGAAGAAGGCAGCAAAGAAATCGTTTAGACGCATTTTGCGCAAAGTTTAAGTTCCAAAACCGGAATTACAGATTCCCTATTTCCAGAAGTGAACCTCTCTACAGCCTAAATGCGGGTTATTCATCATCTCAAGAATAGTGGACATGAAGGTAAGATCATGTCAAAATTCCTTGGCAACACGTTTAAAGCAGAATGGCTGGTTGGCAAGTGTGGAAGCGGCATTTTTGGAAACTTTCAAGTCTTTTGGACTTCTTTTCTCTCAGAAGTATATTAAGTTTTCTGAAAGCATTTTAATTCTTTTAAAAGCAGTATAAAGCAGTATCGAGTCTTCTGGAAGCAGTTTAAGTTCAATCACAGAGCATTTAAGGGACGAGAACTTTTGTAGAGTAAGTTTTTGGGTTTTTATCGTAAGGTTAAAATTATGCAGCATCTCTTTTACCACAAAATCTTAATTTGCTCTCTAAAGCAAGACCAAGCTCGTCACATTTTTCTGGATCAGTTCCATTTTTCTTCTTTTTGAATGGTTGTTTGATTCATGAAGTTAAATCATGAAATAACTAATGATATCGAGCGCTATTTATAATCAATTTTGAACTAACTTACTAAACAGATTGTTCATAAGTATAACAATTCTATTATTTAAAGTAATTTAGGGTGGGATAACTTTTTAAAATGAACTTTTGTTCAGATAAATACCCTATCATATCCGATACAAAATAGCACGATTTACTGTTTTATTTGGGTTATATTAATCTCATTCTATTTTATAACTAAAACAAGGATGAAATCGAAAACCCAATTACAACTCGATTCAACTATACAGTAAAAAAAATAGAGCCGTCATCATTTAAAAACCGTAGTTAAGTAAATTGGCGGCAATTAGTCAACTGAAATAAAACTCCAACAATAATAAGTAGGTCAACACATGATATTGCAAAAAGAATTAAATAAAATCGTTCAGAAAATCAAATTAAAAAATAATTTTGATACACAATTATGATTAATGATGCGAACGCATTTTTCGTCATCTTTATCGCGCCGATGAGGAAGTTAATTTCTGAACGTAACTAGTACCCTCTTCCTGTTTTAGATGCCTCGGAAAACTTATCGCAAGAGTTCAGAGAGAGTTGCCTCTCTTCATCATCATGGGAGATTCTCATTTAACAGATTCTCATTTAACAAATTCCCAATCAGGTTATTTCCCGTCTTCGTCTCTAAATATTAACCTATTGTTACCACTTCCTTTGCGTAATGAAGACCTTCAATGTTTAATTTATCATAAACGCAAACTAAAAACTAAACACTTTTTAATCCAAAAAAAAAAAAGGATTTCCTTATAGCCTCAGAATAATAAATAATAATATCTGTGGAAATGGACGGAAATCAAATTGGGTTGAGAAAATTTTTTGTTTTCTCGTTGTTTCCGCTCTAGAATAATCATTTTCTGGTATTAACAACATCATAATTGGTGATTATGAAGTAAGATTAAGATTAATATGAAGTAAGAAAAGAATGAATGAAAGAATTTATTTAAAATTGTATAATCGCCAGAAGGAAACGGAATTGAAGAGGAAGCGGCGTTGAGGATCACGAAAATCGTGATGGAACCTTCACGCCCACCACCTTAGAAAAGACCCAAAGAGATCGCAGCACACAGAGGGCTTCACGCGTTACAAAATCATCCGTAATTACCGCGAACACCACCCCCTTTTCATTCTTCGTTTCGTTTCCTCTTTCTTCTTCCCTTAGTTTTAGTTAAAATTAGCACCGGTACAAAACGATTCAAAGCAAACCGTTTCCTGGTCTTCGTGAGTAAGATACCAATCTATCCACAAGAACGAGAATCTTATAAATGTCCTTTTACGATTCGCTTTATATTATAACCTCGACTTGATAATAACCCAAAAAAAGAACTCGACAAAAATTTTTTTATAAAAAAAAATTATTTTTTCTTATAAAAATCGTGATGTTGCGATCCCGTGACGCGTTATGAACCCAACCTTCTCAAATAGAAAACGAATTAAAGTTGTACGTGTCGTTTAGAGTGAGGGCAATTAAAAGAACATCTCTTAAATGTGGTTAAATAAAATAAAAATGAAATAAAAGCGAGATATAGAAACGAGAAAATTACTTCTTTTTTAACTTATTTAAAATGTGGATTAATTATTTATCGATCGTTACGCTTTTATGATGTTAACACCATAAAATTTTCGAAATGAAGAGTCGAAATTGATAGAGAGAGCTAATTATTACGTAGTCTAATTTTATGTAACGTTTTACTTTCATTGTGTCTATTGGGATTTAAAATTATTTAAATATTTGCTTAAAAAGCGATTCGAATTTTTCCCCGTTTAATGTTGACTTTCTAAATTTTAAAGCGTATTTGTACAAGGAGATAATGAATTATTAAATTATCTCGAATGTAAATGTAATTAAAATTAAATTACCTTAACATGTTATGATTAAGTTTTTGGAAAATATTTTGTGTATTATCAATAAATGATTATAAATTAAAGTTATTTCCTTAAAATATGATTTTGATCTAAATATATTTTATGTAATTATGAGTATTAAAGAATTTGAAAATAATTTATTAAATGAGTGCATTTAACTTACTTTTTGAGCAAAATCGGTTTCTCTTTGATTATTTTAAGTAAAAAAAACGTATTTATAACTTTAAAATAATCTTTGACATTTATGCGTTGACGTTGAAACTTTTTTACTGCCAACATCGAAAAATTAAAATAACTACGTAATCAAATTTAAGTAATTAATCGAATTAATTCATATTTTTAATTAATTAATTTCGATTTTACGTAAATATTTGAAATGAAAGAATTAAATTTGATATATTTATTAATAAAATTGATTTTAAATTGGAAAATTTTATTCTTACCTTTTAAAATGTCACTAAATCTTGATTTTTTTTTATTTTAACCAAAAAATTATAAATTAAGGTTATTTCCTTCTTAAATATGATTTTAAACCAAATATTCCTTATATAATTAGGTGTATTAAAGAATTTAATCTAAAAGAGAAAAAAATTTAAGATGTAAACATAACATCAAACTTAATTTTTTAAATAACATTATTACGATTATATTTTAAACTAAAATAAGTTATTAAATAAAAGCAATTAACTTACATTTACTTATTTTTTTCATCAAATCGGTTTCTTTTAGATTATTTTAAGTAAAAAATGTATTTATAACGTTTAAATAATCTTTGACATTTCTGTGTTGACGTTGAAACTTTTTTACTACCAACATCGAAAAATTAAATAACTATGTAATAAAATTTGAGTAATTAATCGAATTATTTCATGTTTTTAATTAATTAATTTCGATTTTACGTAAATATTTGAAATGAGAGAATCAAATTTGATACATCTATTAATAAAATTGATTTTAAATTGGAAAATTTTATTCTTACCTTTTGAAAAGTCACTAAATCTTGATTTTTTATTTTTATTTTAACCAAAAAATTATAAATTAAGGTTATTTCCTTCCTAAAATATGATTTTAAACCAAATATTCCTTATATAATTAAGTGTATTAAAGAATTTAATCTAAAAGAAAAAAATTTAAGATGTAAACGTAACCTCAAATTTAATTTTTTAAATAACATTAATACGATTATATTTTAAACTAAAATAAGTTATTAAATAAAAGCAATTAACTTACATTTACTTATTTTTTTCGTCAAATCGGTTTCTTTTTGATTATTTTAAGTAAAAAACGTATTTATAACGTTTAAATAATCTTTGACATTTCTGTGTTGACGTTGAAACTTTTTTACTGCCAACATCGAAAAATTAAAATTACTACGCAATAAAAATTAAGTAATTAATCGAATTATTTCATGTTTTTAATTAATTAATTTTGATTTTACGTAAATATTTGAAATGAAAGAATCAAATTTGATATATTTATTAATAAAATTGATTTTAAATTGTAAAATTTTATTCTTACCTTTTAAAATGTCACTAAATCTTGATTTATTTTTATTTTAACCAAAAAATTATAAATTAAGGTTATTTCCTTCTTAAAATATGATTTTAAACCAAATATTCCTTATATAATTAGGCATATTAAAGAATTTAATCTAAAAGAAAAAAAATTAAGATGTAAACATAACCTCAAACTTAATTTTTTAAATAACATTAATACAATTATATTTTAAACTAAAATAAGTTATTAAATAAAAGCAATTAACTTACATTTACTTATTTTTTTCGTCAAATCGGTTTCTTTTTGATTATTTTAAGTAAAAAATGTATTTACAACGTTTAAATAATCTTTGACATTTCTGTGTTGACGTTGAAACTTTTTTACTACCAACATCGAAAAATTAAATAACTATGTAATAAAATTTGAGTAATTAATCAAATTATTTCATGTTTTTAATTAATTAATTTCGATTTTACGTAAATATTTGAAATGAGAGAATCAAATTTAATACATCTATAAATAAAATTGATTTTAAATTGTAAAATTTGATTCTTACCTTTTAAAATGTCACTAAATCTTGATTTTTTTTTATTTTAACCAAAAAATTATAAATTAAGGTTATTTCCTTCTTAAAATATGGTTTTAAACCAAATATTCCTTATATAATTAGGTGTATTAAAGAATTTAATCTAAAAGAAAAAAATTTAAGATGTAAACATAACCTCAAACTTAATTTTTTAAATAACATTATTACGATTATATTTTAAACTAAAATAAGTTATTAAATAAAAGCAATTAACTTACATTTACTTATTTTTTTCGTCAAATCGGTTTCTTTTTGATTATTTTAAGTAAAAAAAGGAATTTATAACATTTAAATAATCTTTGACATTTCTGTGTTGACGTTGAAACTTTTTTACTGCCAACATCGAAAAATTAAAATTACTACGCAATAAAAATTAAGTAATTAATCGAATTATTTCATGTTTTTAATTAATTAATTTCGATTTTACGTAAATATTTGAAATGAGAGAATCAAATTTAATACATCTATAAATAAAATTGATTTTAAATTGCAAAATTTGATTCTTACCTTTTGAAATGTCACTAAATCTTATTTTTTTTTTATTTTAACCAAAAAATTATAAATTAAGGTTATTTCCTTCTTAAAATATGGTTTTAAACCAAATATTCCTGATATAATTAGGTGTATTAAAGAATTTAATCTAAAAGAAAAAAATTTAAAATGTAAACATAACCTCAAACTTAATTTTTTAAATAACATTATTACGATTATATTTTAAACTAAAATAAGTTATTAAATAAAAGCAATTAACTTACATTTACTTATTTTTTTCGTCAAATCGGTTTCTTTTTGATTATTTTAAGTAAAAAATGTATTTATAACGTTTAAATAATCTTTGACATTTCTGTGTTGACGTTGAAACTTTTTTACTGCCAACATCGAAAAATTAAATAACTATGTAATAAAATTTGAGTAATTAATCAAATTATTTCATGTTTTTAATTAATTAGTTTTGATTTTACGTAAATATTTGAAATAAGAGAATCAAATTTAATACATCTATTAATAAAATTGATTTTAAATTGTAAAATTTTATTCTTACCTCTTAAAAAGTCACTAAATCTTGATTTTTTTTTATTTTAATCAAAAAATTATAAATTAAGGTTATTTCCTTCTTAAATATGATTTTAAACCAAATATCCTTTATATAATTAGGCGTATTAAAGAATTTAATCTAAAAGAAAAAAATTTAAGATGTAAACATAACCTCAAACTTAATTTTTTAAATAACATTAATACGATTATATTTTAAACTAAAATAAGCTATTAAATAAATGCATTTAACTTACATTTACTTATTCTTTTCGTCAAATTGGTTTCTTTTTGATTATTTTAAGTAAAAAAACGTATTTATAACTTAAAAATAATTTTTGACATTTATGTGTTGACGTTGAATCTTTTTTACTGCCAACATCGAAAAATTAAAATAACTAGTTAATAAAATTTAAGTAATTAATTGAATTATTTCATATTTTTAATTAATTAATTTCGATTTTACGTAAATATTTGAAATGAGAGAATCAAATTTGATATATTTATAAATAAAATGGATTATAAATTGTAAAATTTTATTCCTATCTTTTGAAATGTCACTAAATCTTAAATTACTTTGCTTTATTCAAGAAAAAATTATAAATTAAGATTAATTCCTGCTAATATACGATTTTAAATATTTTTGAGTATCTAAACTTCAGTTTTGGTTTACTCAGGCAGAAGCAAAATTTAAGATTTCAAATATACAGAACGATAGATCTAATTGTAAGGATAATCTGGTGATTTCTAATTTACCATTAGAATTAATAATCTTCCAGATACAAATATAGTCACTTTTTTAAGAAATCTTTGATTGAAATACTGTCCCAGAGTAAAGTAATACGTCTGGATCATCTTCAGATTCAGAGATGGGAAATCGAAAACCATCTCAATTTTTTTATGGTGTGATGGATACTGTACTACTTTTATGGTATGGTTTTCAAGCTGTAAATCCAGATTTACAGTTAAAACTTTGGAAGAGGAGATTTCCACACATAATTTCTGTGATTTAGGACTGACCCAGTTGAATTATTGATAGTGGATGATAAGATTTGGGAAGCAATACAACACATTGCTTTCTTATCGAAAAAGTTATCACTTAAATCAAATGGATTGTTCCACTTTTGACAGAGAACTTTTAGCAATAAACCAGCACCAATTTTTTAAAATACGTGTGGGTGTTGAAAAAAATTTGGAAAAAATGTATGGTCCAAAACCAAAGGTTTAGCATCTATGGTTCTTCTGGAAATGTCTACTATCAGCGGTGTTTACAGTTTTAAAAGCAGTATTCAGTCTTTAATTGGCAGTTTTTGAACTTCTGACATGAAGATTTTGTATTTTACCAACAGTATTTGATATGAAAACTTTTCTGCTAACAATTTTACAAACGGTATCAAGTCTTCTTGAAGCATTTTAAGTCTTTAAGAGCCAATATCAAGTCTTATGGAAGCATTTCAGGTCTCTAGAAGCAGTATCAAGTGTTTTGAAGGATTAGAAGTCTTCTGGAAATATTTTAAGTCTTCAAGAAATATTGGAAATATTTTTCTTCAAGTATATCAAATCTTCTAGAAGCAGTATTAAGTCTTCTGTAAGATTACAAATCTTCTGGAAATATCAATTCTTCTAGAAGCAGTATTAAGTCTTTTGGAAAACATTCAAGTCTTTTAAAAGCAGCATTAAGTCTTATGAAGGATTCTAGAAGTTTCCTTGGTATTACCCAAGTCTTCTAGAAGCAGTATAAAGTCTTCTAGGGGTAGTATAAAGTCTTCTAGAACCATTTCAAATTTCCAAGAGCCAATATCAAGCCTTTTGGAAGCATTTCAAGTCTTAAAGAGGTATTTTCAAGTTTTCTAGAAGACGTCTTCTTAAAGATTACAAATTTTCTGGAAATATTTTAAGCTTTTTTGCAAGTAATATTGAGTTTTCTAGAAGCAGTGTCAAATTTTCCAGAAATAGTATCGGGTTATTTGGAAGCAGTTCAAATCTTTTGGTAGCAATTTAAATCTTCTCTAAGCAATATCAAGTCTTCTAAAACAGTTCAAGTTAAGCATATCAAGTCTTTCAGTAGCATTTCTAGTCATCTAGAAATATTTTAAATATTATGGAAGCATTTCAAATGTTTTGGAAGCAATATCAAGTCTTCTGAAAGCAGTTCAAGTCGCCAAGGGGCAATGTCATGGTACAATATAATCAACCATAAATCAATCTTTATGAAGTTGACTTCTTTACAATATGTAGAGGCAAACTTAAAGCATCGGTACAACCAGGTTGATGGAAATTAAAAAATTAAATTTTGCCATGATGAAAGTGTATTAAATTTACTTTAAATAGCATTTTATATCATGATCATAACTCGTTTAGTTCTTGAGATATGACTTTATAAAATATCATCTTCATGGGTTTAATGTCTAAAAGTATCAATATGTAGAGGTAAATTTAAAATATCGGTACAACGAGGTTGAAGGAAATTAAAGAATGAATTTTGCCATGATGAAACCGTATTAAATTTGCTTCAAATTGCTTCTTAGATCATCATAATAACTCGTTTAGTTCTTGAGATATGGCTTTATAAAGTATCATCTTTATGGAGTTAACTTTTAAAAGTATTAACATGTAGAGATAAATTTAAAGCATCGGTACAACCTGATTGATGGAAACTAAAGAATGAATTTTACCATGATAAAATTGTATTAAATTTGCTTCAAATTGCATCTTATTTCGTAAAGATATCTCAATTAGTTTTTAAGATATAACTTTTTAAAATAACATCTTTTGAAAGCTATCTTAAGAGAGTGAGATTAAAACTTTACAATTTAAAATTAAGTTTATTGATAAATATATCAAATTTGATTCTCTCATTTCAAATATTAACGTTAAATCGTAATTAATGAATTAAAAACATGAAATAATTCGATTAATTACTTAAATTTGATTACGTAGTTATTTAAATTTTTCGATGTTGGCAGTAAAAAAGTTTCAACGTCTACACAGAAATGTCAAAGATTATTTAAACGTTATAAATACATTTTTTACTTAAAATAATCAAAAAGAAACCGATTTGACGAAAAAAATAAGTAGATGTAAGTTAATTGCTTTTATTTAATAACTTATTTTAGTTTAAAATATAATCGTAATAATGTTATTTTAAGAATTAAGTTTGAGGTTATGTTTACATCTTAAATTTTTTCTTTTAGATTAAATTCTTTAATACACCTAATTATATAAAGAATATTTGGTTTAAAATCATATTTTAAGAAGAAAATAACCTTAATTTATAATTTTTTGGTTAAAATAAAAAAATCAAGATTTAGTGACATTTTAAAAGGTAAGAATACAATTTTACAATTTAAAATCAATTTTATTAATATATATATATGAAATTTGATTCTCTCATTTCAAATATTTACTTAAAATTGAAATTAATTAATTAAAAATGCGAAATAATTCGATTAATTACATAAATTTGATTACGTAGTTATTTTAATTTTTCGATGTTGGCAGTAAAAAAGTTTCAACGTCAACATATTAATGTCAAAGATTATTTAAACGTTATAAATACGTTTTTTTGGTTAAAATAATCAAAAACAAACCAATTTGACGAAAAAAATTAGTAAATGTAGGTTAATTGCTTTTATTTAATAACTTATTTTAGTTTAAAATATAATCGTAATAATGTTATTTAAGAATTAAGTTTGAGGTTATGTTTATATCTTAAATTTTTTCTTTTAGATTAAATTGTTTAATACGCCTAATTATATAAGGAATATTTGGTTTAAAATCATATTTTAAGAAGGAAATAACCTTAATTTATAATTATTTGGTTAAAATAAAAAAAAACAAGATTTAGTGACATTTTAAAGGTAAGAATAAAATTTTACAATTTAAAATCAATTTTATTAATAGATGCATCAAATTTGATTCTCTCATTTTAAATATTTACGTAAAATCGTAATTAATTAATTAAAAACATGAAATAATTCGATTAATTACTTAAATTTGATTACGTAGTAATTTTAATATTTCGATGTTGGCAGTAAAAAAGTTTCAACGTCTACACAGAAATGTCAAAGATTATTTTAACATTATAAATACGTTTTTTTACTTAAAATAATCAAAAAGAAACCGATTTGACGAAAAAAATAAGTAAATGTAAGTTAATTGCTTTTATTTAATAACTTATTTTAGTTTAAAATATAATCGTATTAATGTTATTTAAAAAATTATGTTTGAGGTTATGTTTACATCTTAAATTTTTTTCTTTTAGATTAAATTCTTTAATACACCTAATTATATAAGGAATATTTGGTTTAAAATCATATTTTAAGAAGGAAATAACCTTAATTTATAATTTTTTGGTTAAAATAAAAAAAAATCAAGATTTAGTGACATTTTAAAAGGTAAGAATAAAATTCTACAATTTAAAATCAATTTTATTAATAGATGCATCAAATTTGATTCTCTCATTTCAAATATTTACTTAAAATTGAAATTAATTAATTAAAAACGCGAAATAATTCGATTAATTACTTAAATTTGATTACGTAGTTATTTTAATTTTTCGATGTTGGTAGTAAAAAAGTTTCAACGTCAACACATAAATGTCAAAGATTATTTAAACGTTATAAATACGTTTTTTTACTTAAAATAATCAAAAAGAAACCGATTTGACGAAAAAAATAAGTAAATGTAAGTTAATTGTTTTTATTTAATAACTTATTTTAGTTTAAAATATAATCGTAATAATGTTATTTAAAAAATTAAGTTTGAGGTTATGTTTACATCTTAAATTTTTTTCTTTTAGATTAAATTCTTTAATATGCCTAATTATATAAGGAATATTTGGTTTAAAATCATATTTTAAGAAGGAAATAACCTTAATTTATAATGTTTTGGTTAAAATAAAAAAAATCAAGATTTAGTGACATTTTAAAAGGAAAGAATAAAATTTTACAATTTAAAATCAATTTTATTAATAGATGTATCAAATTTGATTCTCTCATTTCAAATATTTACGTAAAATCGTAATTAATTAATTAAAAACATGAAATAATACGATTAATTACTTGAATTTGATTACGTAGTTATTTTAATTTTTCGATGTTGGCAGTAAAAAAGTTTCAACGTCAACACAGAAATGTCAAATATTATTTAAACGTTATAAATACGTTTTTTTACTTAAAATAATCAAAAAGAAACCAATTTGACGAAAGAAATAAGTAAATGTAGGTTAATTGCTTTTATTTAATAACTTATTTTAGTTTAAAATATAATCGTAATAATGTTATTTAAAAAATTAAGTTTGAGGTTATGTTTACATCTTAAATTTTTTCCTTTTAGATTAAATTCTTTAATACCCCTAATTATATAAGGAATATTTGGTTTAAAATCATATTTTAAGAAGGAAATAACCTTAATTTATAATTTTTTGGTTAAAATTAAAAAAAATCAAGATTTAGTGACATTTTAAAAGGTAAGAATAAAATTTTACAATTTAAAATCAATTTTATTAATAAATATATCAAATTTGATTCTCTCATTTCAAATATTTACGTAAAATTGAAATTAATTAATTAAAAACGCAAAATAATTCGATTAATTACTTAAATTTTATTACGTAGTTATTTAATTTTTCGATGTTGGTAGTAAAAAAGTTTCAAAGTCAACATATAAATGTCAAAGATTATTTAAACGTTATAAATACGTTTTTTTACTTAAAATAATCAAAAAGAAATCGATTTGACGAAAAAAATAAGTAAATGTAAGTTAATTGCTTTTATTTAATAACTTATTTTAGTTTAAAATATAATCGTAATAATGTTATTTAAAAAATTAAGATTGAGGTTATGTTTACATCTTGAATTTTTTCTTTCAGTCTAAATTCTTTAATACTCATAATTACATAAAGTATACTTGGCTAAAAAACATATTTAAGCATCATATTTAAGGATATTTTCTTAGGGACAATTTGAAGTTTTAAGCATTAAAATCCGATTAAAAAAATCTCAATTTGTTTTTAAGTTATGAGACGTTAAATAATAACGATGATTAAATGTATATTCATTTTAGACTTTGGTATAAACCACGATATCATCGTCCTAATAAATGAAAGTTACGAAATTGTATTTTTCGAGATAATTAAAATTTCCATTTTAATTAAATTAATTTTTAATATTAAAAATGTGTTGGTTCGAAATAACGAATAATTAAACAATCTCGAACACAAATTAACCAGAAATATGCTCGAACAACTTGCAAATTATTCCATACCATTTTAATCACGTTAAACTTTCGAATTTAATTTAAAAAGTTTAGAAAATGAAAGGACTAATAACGTTAAGAACGTTTATAAATAGATGAGGTATTGATAAATTTGCAACAGGTGAACTAATTTTGCTTAAAGTGAAAAATACAAAAAGAAATGTTACGGTTCAAGTTGAAAATTGAGTTCTCACCTAAATTTTAGGCTTTAACAAAACCAAATCGATCCAAAACCATCGTACTTCCGGATAATTTCGCAAAGAAAACAACAACAACACTTTTTGGCACACCACTGCATCAAACCAAGTTCTATTCTAATTTTAATAATTCCATCATCCACACATATTCATCTTAAAAATCACGTTTTCACGAACTCACTCCAATAAGATTAAAAAAAAATTAAACGAGATTTTGGGTTTACTCGTTCCTACAAAAATCGTTATTATGTAACTTGAATTTTTAATAAAATTTTATTTTTAATATTATAAGTGATTATTTTTGTTTGTTATTGATGTGATTATGACGATTAAAATTGTTTTATTTATTATTATTATTAATTTTTTGGTTAGTTAGTCATCACGATGATCGCGAATAGGACGAAAACTGAGTCTTACATGGTTCTTCTCTCTTTTTAGATTAAGTCCGTTCAACGTCTCGGCGCGAACTGAGTTGAGCCGAGTTGAGTTGTACAGAGAACGCATACGAAACCAAACAAGACCGAGGACCGAACCGAAGAGTACTCCACAGTTCGGCCTCCACAACGCCGTCCATGCCGTCCATGCCGTCCACGCCGTCGCCGCTCTGCGTCACTACAACGACGTTCTCTCTGTATGTTACCCTCTGTTATCGATCACTTTTTAGAAAACGTTTTTGGATGACCTTCTGCAAGGTAAACTCTAAACATCATTTTCATTCTTAAACGAAACAACTGTTAAGTCAATACGATGATTGATGATTAAGATTAAATCGTTTAAATTACTTTATTTTGGTGGTAAACAAATTTTTTGATATGAAAAAATTTATTGAGATTGAAATTTCAATCATTTTTTAATCGGGGATTAAATCTAACATCCATAATCTATACAGACTGTGTCTGTATATGTCTCATTAATATCGTTTTTGGCCAAAATAAACATTTAAAAATTCAAATTTAAGTACAGGATGGGCCAAATTGGACCCTTTTAAAGAGAAACTTTTCTTTTTATAAGAAAGAGAGGAAAATGATGAGTGTTTGAGATTAGATACTTTAGCTGTACGTACAAAGAAACAAAAATATCAGTTTTTGTACCAAAGAATTGGATTGAAGAACCGAAGCTGATGTAAGCTGAAATTAATTCATGACTTTGAATAAGCACATTACATCCTTTGTTACGTCATTGGATAGAAATACTTTTTGATGAACAGTAGATTATCAGATTCAGATAAAAATAAATCTTAATAAACCATAGTATCCATCATATCATTTCATTTGATACCAGGTTCATGGAAATTGGAGTGCATATGACATAGTTACAGCCATAGTTAGTCAAGTTGAAACACAATCTTACACATTTTAATATCCAAGCCCAATAATATTAAAGAAGACATCTCCGCCTTCAATTTGATCCATAAATCATTCCATTATCTCCATTAATTTAGCCATAGCCATCATTTTAAATTCTTCCATTTTCATCATTTTAATTTTATCAAATTTGGAATGTAACCTTACACGTTTCAATCCCTATCTTAATAATTCTTCAATAAAACATCGACCATCATAGATCATTTTAAAGAAGACCTCCGCCTTCAATTTGATCCATAAATCATTCCATTATCTCCATTAATTTAGCCATAGCCATCATTTTAAATTCTTCCATTTTCATCATTTTAATTTTATCAAATTTGGAATGTAACCTTGCACGTTTCAATCCCTACCTCAATAATTCTTGAATAAAACATCGACCATCATAGATCATTTTAAAGAAGACATCTCCGCCTTCAATTTGATCCATAAATCATTCCATTATCTCCATTAATTTAGCCATAGCCATCATTTTAAATTCTTCCATTTTCATCATTTTAATTTTATCAAATTTGGAATGTAACCTTGCACGTTTCAATCCCTACCTCAATAATTCTTGAATAAAACATCGACCATCATAGATCATTTTAAAGAAGACATCTCCGCCTTCAATTTGATCCATAAATCATTCCATTATCTCCATTAATTTAGCCATAGCCATCATTTTAAATTCTTCCATTTTCATCATTTTATTTTTATCAAATTTGGAATGTAACCTTGCACGTTTCAATCCCTATCTTAATAATTCTTCAATAAAACATCGACCATCATAGATCATTTTAAAGAAGACATCTCCGCCTTCAATTTGATCCATAAATCATTCCATTATCTCCATTAATTTAGCCATAGCCATCATTTTAAATTCTTCCATTTTCATCATTTTAATTTTATTAAATTTGGAATGTAACCTTGCACGTTTCAATCCCTATCTTAATAATTCTTCAATAAAACATCGACCATCATAGATCATTTTAAAGAACACATCTCCGCCTTCAACTTGATCCATAAATTATTCCATTATCTCCATTAATTTAGCCATAGCCATCATTTTAAATTTTTCCATTTTCATCATTTTAATTTGATCAAATTTGGAATGTAACCTTGCACGTTTCAATCCCTATCTCAATAATTCTTGAATAAAACATCGACCATCATAGATCATTTTAAAGAAGACATCTCCGCCTTCAATTTGATCCATAAATCATTCCATTATCTCCATTAATTTAGCCATAGCCATCATTTTAAATTCTTCCATTTTCATCATTTTAATTTTATCAAATTTGGAATGTAACCTTGCACGTTTCAATCCCTACCTCAATAATTCTTGAATAAAACATCGACCATCATAGATCATTTTAAAGAAGACATCTCCGCCTTCAATTTGATCCATAAATCATTCCATTATCTCCATTAATTTAGCCATAGCCATCATTTTAAATTCTTCCATTTTCATCATTTTAATTTTATCAAATTTGGAATGTAACCTTACACGTTTCAATCCCTATCTTAATAATTCTTCAATAAAGCATCGACCATCATAGATCATTTGAAAGAAGACATCTCCACCTTCAATTTGATCCATAAATCATTCCATTATCTCCATTAATTTAGCCATAGCCATCATTTTAAATTTTTCCATTTTCATCATTTTAATTTGATCAAATTTGGAATGTAACCTTGCACGTTTCAATCCCTACCTCAATAATTCTTGAATAAAACATCGACCATCATAGATCATTTTAAAGAAGACATCTCCGCCTTCAATTTGATCCATAAATCATTCCATTATCTCCATTAATTTAGCCATAGCCATCATTTTAAATTCTTCCATTTTCATCATTTTAATTTTATCAAATTTGGAATGTAACCTTGCACGTTTCAATCCCTACCTCAATAATTCTTGAATAAAACATCGACCATCATAGATCATTTTAAAGAAGACATCTCCGCCTTCAATTTGATCCATAAATCATTCCATTATCTCCATTAATTTAGCCATAGCCATCATTTTAAATCCTTCCATTTTCATCATTTTAATTTTATCAAACTTGGAATGTAACTTTGCACGTTTCAATCCCTATCTCAATAATTCTTGAATAAAACATCGACCATCATAGATCATTTTAAAGAAGACATCCCCACCTTCAATTTGATCCATAAATCATTCCATTATCTCCATTAATTTAGCCATAGCCATGATTTTAAATTCTTCAATTTTCATCGTTTTAATTTTATCAAATTTGGAATGTACTCTTACACTTTCAATCCCTATCTCAATAATTCTTCAATAAAACAGCGATTATCATACATCATTTTAAAGAAGACATCTTCATCTTCATTTTAAATCGTGATTCATTCCTGTATCTCCATTATCGAAGCAAAAGCGATTTTCTTTAAGATTTAATCAAGTTGAAACACAATCTTACACATTTTAATCTCAATATCAATGATTCTTGAATAAAACATCGACTACCATAGATCATTTTAAAGAAGACATCCCCACCTTCAATTTGATCCATAAATCATTCCATTATCTCCATTAATTTAGCCATAGCCATGATTTTAAATTCTTCAATTTTCATCGTTTTAATTTTATCAAATTTGGAATGTACTCTTACACTTTCAATCCCTATCTCAATAATTCTTCAATAAAACAGCGATTATCATACATCATTTTAAAGAAGACATCTTCATCTTCATTTTAAATCGTGATTCATTCCTGTATCTCCATTATTGAAGCAAAAGCGATTTTCTTTAAGATTTAATCAAGTTGAAACACAATCTTTCACATTTTAATCTCAATATCAATGATTCTTGAATAAAACATCGACCATCATAGATCATTTTAAAGAAGACATCTCCGCCTTCAATTTGATCCATAAATCATTCCATTATCTCCATTAATTTAGCCATAGCCATGATTTTAAATTCTTCCATTTTCATCATTTTAATTTTATCAAATTTGGAATGTAACCTTACACTTTCAATCCCTGTCTCAATAATTCTTCAATAAAACAGCGATTATTATACATCATTTTAAAGAAAACATCTTCATCTTCATTTTAAATTATGATTCATTTCTGTATCTCCATTATTCAAGCAAAAGCGATTTTTTTTAAGCTTTAATCAAATTGAAACACACTCTTACACATTTTAATCTCAATATCATTGATTCTTGAATAAAACATCGACCATCATAGATCATTTGAAAGAAGACATCTCCGCCTTCAATTTGATCCATAAATCATTCCATTATCTCCATTAATTTAGCCATAGTTATTGCATAATTCATAATTACTTTCTATTATTTTCGAATAATGTAAAAAATTTCAAAATGTCTTTGTTGTTGGTTTTCATAACAAAAATCGATCATAAGTCCAAAATCACAGGAGTTGAAGAAAATGTATTAAATGAATACTGATTGTAATGAGCAAGTAAATCACGATCCATAACCTAGATATAAGAAAATTGAAGGAATACAGTAAAAATCTGCAAAATATCATAATTTTAGGATTTCAACATAGAAATCAAACTCGACTCAATTACTAAAATAAACAGAGAGATACTTTTTGCGTGAATGCAAAAAATTTATGATGACTGAAACTGCCAACTTGTTGGCAGCATGAGCTCATGAATCTCGAAACCTCTTTTTTATGTCGTAGAAGCTGCCAACTTGTTGGCAGCATAAGCTATTCCTTCTTGGCATCCCTATCTCACATTATAAAGACTGCCAACTTGTTGGCAGCATGAGCTCATGAATCTAGAAACCTCTTTTTATGTCGTAAAAGCTGCCAACTTGTTGGCAGCATAAGCTATTGCTTCTTAGCATCCCTATCTTACATTATAAAAACTGCCAACTTGTTGGCAGCATGAGCTCATGAATCTAGAAACCTCTTTTTATGTCGTAAAAGCTGCCAACTTGTTGGCAGCATAAGCTATTGCTTCTTAGCATCCCTATCTTACATTATAAAAACTGCCAACTTGTTGGCAGCATGAGCTCATGAATCTAGAAACCTCTTTTTATGTCGTAAAAGCTGCCAACTTGTTGGCAGCATAAGCTATTGCTTCTTGGCATCCCTATCTCACATTATAAAGACTGCCAACTTGTTGGCAGCATGAGCTCATGAATCTAGAAACCTCTTTTTATGTCGCAAAAGCTGCCAACTTGTTGGCGGCATAAGTTATTGCTTCTTAGCATCCCTATCTCATATTATAAAGACTGCCAACTTGTTGGCAGCATGAGCCCATGAATCTAGAAACCTCTTTTTATGTCGTAAAAGCTGCCAACTTGTTGGCAGCATGAGCTCATGAATCTAGAAATCTCTTTTTATGTCGTAGAAGCTGCCAACTTGTTGGCAGCATAAGCTATTGCTTCTTAGCATCCCTATCTCATATTATAGAGACTGCCAACTTGTTGGCAGCATGAGCTCATGAATCTAGAAACCTCTTTTTATGTCGTAGAAGCTGTCAACTTGTTGGCAGCATAAGCTATTGCTTCTTGGCATCTCTATCTTACATTATAAAAACTGCCAACTTGTTGGCAGCATGAGCTCATGAATCTAGAAACCTCTTTTTATGTCGTAAAAGCTGCCAACTTGTTGGCAGCATAAGCTATTGCTTCTTGGCATCCCTATTTCACATTATAAAGACTGCCAACTTGTTGGCAGCATGAGCTCATGAATCTAGAAACCTCTTTTTATGTCGTAGAAGCTGCCAACTTGTTGGCAGCATAAGCTATTGCTTCTTGGCATCCCTATTTCACATTATAAAGACTGCCAACTTGTTGACAGCATGAGCTCATGAATCTAGAAACCTCTGTTCTATGTCGTAGAAGCTGCCAACTTGTTGGCAGCATAAGTTATTGCTTCTTAGCATCCCTATTTCATATTATAAAGACTGCCAACTTGTTGGCAGCATGAGCTCATGAATCTAGAAACCTCTGTTCTATGTCGTAGAAGCTGCCAACTTGTTGGCAGCATAAGTTATTGCTTCTTAGCATCCCTATTTCATATTATAAAGACTGCCAACTTGTTGGCAGCATGAGCTCATGAATCTAGAAACCTCTGTTCTATGTCGTAGAAGCTGCCAACTTGTTGGCAGCATAAGCTATTGCTTTTTTGCATCCCTATCTCATATTATAAAGACTGCCAACTTGTTGGCAGCATGAGCTCATGAATCTAGAAACCTCTTTTTATGTCGTAGAAGCTGCGAACTTGTTGGCAGCATAAGCTATTGCTTCTTGGCATCCCTATCTCATATTATAGAGACTGCCAACTTGTTGGCAGCATGAGCTCATGAATCTAGAAACCTGTTTTCATGTCGTAGAAGCTGCCAACTTGTTGGCAGCATAAGTTATTGCTTCTTAGCATCCCTATTTCATATTATAAAGACTGCCAACTTGTTGGCAGCATGAGCTCATGAATCTAGAAACCTCTGTTCTATGTCGTAGAAGCTGCCAACTTGTTGGCAGCATAAGTTATTGCTTCTTAGCATCCCTATTTCATATTATAAAGACTGCCAACTTGTTGGCAGCATGAGCTCATGAATCTAGAAACCTCTTTTTATGTCGTAGAAGCTGCCAACGCTTGTTGGCAGCATAAGCTATTGCTTCTTGGCATCCCTATCTCATATTATAGAGACTGCCAACTTATTGGAAGCATGAGCTCATGAATCTCAGAATTTCTGTCCTATGACTAAACGTAATAAAGCAGTTTTAAGGAAATAACCTTTTCGAACACCCTGTATATAGGATTCATACGATTTCTCATGATAATATTTTATCTTTCTAACATCTTCTTTCTATTGAAAATATTTAGGAATATTTTTAAAAAATTCTTAACTTTGAAAATTCTATGGGACAGACTAAATTCCATGTCGTCACTTTTGTAGTGGAGTTATCCGAATTAGCATACTAAAGTAAAAACCATGACAATTCATGTGGAAAATTTATCTAAATCCATAAATGGTAAAGATATTTTCATTAAATGTTTTGTTATTTACTAAGGAACGTATGTACTTTTTTAAGAACACATTTTAATATCTCAATTCGATTTTGAGATATTTAGCTTTGAACTCAATTTTAATTTAGAACATTTCATAAAATTAATTATTTCCTTAATCATTTTGAAAAAATAGTAAAAAATCAAATTTTTAAGATGTTTTGATGAAATTTTCTATTATTTATAAAGGAGAATATGTAGTTTTTCAGAAATATATCATCATATTCAAATATCTCAATCCGATTTTGAGGTATCAAAATCCCATCCTTGAAATCTAGTTCTAGGTTTAAGCAAAATATTTTTACACGAATCATTATTTTTTACGCTGGTGTGTGATTGAAAGAAGTTAAAGAATTTAACGTTTTTTGATAATGTTGCTAAGGAAATATTGTTTTCTCCAAAATTTGAATGAAAATTAAAACTAACACTAGCACTAAAACTCTCACTAGATAATCACTAGGAGTAATATTCGATCTAAAACGAAATCGTTTCTTGGATATCTTAATAAGAACAAATAAGGTAGAAGCATGTCTTATTATGATTAAATATATTCTCCAAATTTCATTTTCCTAGCGTTGATGCTTTTGAAAAAAAATCAAAATTTTCTGCCGTTCTCCTTAGCGGAGCCGAAATCGTGCAGGGTTCATATATTATAAAATTCATTAAAAAATCACCTCTTAAAGTTTCCTGCAGTCATTCAGATACACCCTGTATAAATTTCCCCGGGTGATTTTGAGTTATGGTTTTGTGTTACGATTAGAATCCAAAATTTGTAGAAGATGAAGTTTTTGATGAAAATTATTTGTAATGCAATGAATCAACAAAACGTGATCTACAAGTTAACTCAAAAAACCTCCAACTAATATTTTTATTTTACTACTAACTTATATGTTAGTCACTCAGTAAATAGATACCATTTTGAGTTTTTATTAACTTGAATAAGGTCGCATAAAATGATCTCTGAAGGCCGATTGTAACGTTATAACAACGTGATATGAAGCACACACCATTCGTGTGTGTATACAATATATTTTAAAAAATCAATCTGCGTCGCAACAAACAACTCGCAACCTTACGTAATTGACCAGGAAATGTTTAAAAAATTGCCTTTTCGTGACAAAAATCCCAATTTCAATTATTTTTCAAATACATTGAAGCAAAAAATAATACTTATAATAGTAAATTATTGTTTTTGTATTCGTTAAATAATCACGAATTTTCTACATGTCGTGTATATAGTTAAAAAAGTATAATGAAAAAGGAAATTAATAATTATCTCGTTGTAATTGAAAAGTATACACTTTTCCATAAACATTTTTCATCGTAACGAGAAAAAGTTTTTTTATAAATTTAAAATGCAGCCTTGCATCCGTCGAATGTAAATACCTTTAAGATTTGTGAAAGGAATTAACCGTTAATTAAGTCTTTACGTTTACATTATTTTACATAGAGATCATTTTATACAACCTTTTCTTTTTGTAAAAAAGAAAGAAAAAAAAACTCCCATCTTTTTTTATTTGAATTACTTCATCAGCGATTCTATTCATCGTTTAAAAGAGAAAAAAAAAGCGATACTCGGAGATTTTATGCCATCATCTTTACTCGTTTTATTGAGAGGGGTCTGAGCACGACCAATTGACCGAGTTCTCTTCTCCATAGCAGAGGATGGCGGCGGCAGCAGCTTCCATCCTGTGTATAGCGTAGGTAGGCCAGTGGCAGTGGTCGATACTCTGGCCTACATTTCAGAGTTTAACTTGACCTGGGGCACACTGCGGCAGCATTGCGGACGTCCACTGAAGCTGTACGGACCCATTGACACCATTCCTCAATGTTATCAATACGTTACATTACATCTTGTTTACTAAATAATACGTTAATGATAAAAAAAATTATTTATTTAGCAAAAAAATGCGCACATATATTGATATTAATGTAGAAGAAGAAGAAAACAAACGTCAAAGTGTAATTTATGTTATTTGATATTAAATCTAGCATAAGTTCAAATGGATGTTGATAATGTAAAACATATTTATATTAAATAAGGAAATACTTAAATTATTTTTTATGCACCGAAAGTGCGAAAAAATTCTTAGCTTAACTTGCAAAATTTAATTTAATAAAAACTATCAATATTTAGTTTCGAAGTCAAAAGGTAAATTTAGCAGAATTTGTTTTGTATTTTGGTTAAATTGAAATAGAGTGATGAATTTATTCGTTTAAAATGTTATTCACATTATTTATCCACATTTGTTACAAAAATTACATTAATATTTGTTACACATAAATGTTGTAATAATACGTAAATTTTGCAAATTATTTTCTAAAAGTTGTTTTATGCCTGGTTTTCCGCAATGCTTTATCAACACATCACGGACAATCCCTATAGAACTATTGAATAATTTAATAAATGTACTATTATTATTTGGTCGCAACAACCCATCGCCTCGAATAATTCGGCTTCGCTAAGGTCCACTTCCGCCAAAAGGTTGTTCTTGCATACTTCACATTGCAAAATTTTGAAAATTTTTCTTGTTATTGTACTTGATATATAGGTGTATTGAAGTGCAGAAATTGATATTGCACTTCAATACACATTCACACACTTGATTCAGCGTGAGTAAACGCCACACTCCATCCGACATATGTTTAACGTTATTATTTATATTAAAATTTGGTTTTAAGTTAGACTTGATACAGTTTCTACAAATTTTGATTCAGTTTCCTAAAGACTTGCAATGCTTCCAGAAGAATTGTTATTGTTGCTAGAAGTCCTGATATTGCTTTCAGAAGACTTGAAATGATCTCAGACGACTAGTAATACTTTTAGAAGATTTAGAATGTTTCTAGAAAGCTTGACACTACTTCCAAAGGACTTAATATTGCTTATAGAAAACTTAATACTGTTTCAAGGAGACTTGAAAAGCTTTCAAAAGACTTTTTTTTAATTATAGAGGGGATTAGGATATCTGCACGACAGACATCTGGCCTATGGGTCTAAAACGGCCAAAAGTGACGGGTTGGAGTATAGAGAACACCCCCACCATCTAAAACCCTTCCCCCTCTCTTCCCGGAACCGCCCATCGGGGCATTTCATCAGGGAAAAAACAAAACTGAAACCTCTTTCATCTTACATCTCCCATTATCTTTCTCGCCGTCTACAATACTGAAAACAGGGGGTTCACACGATTGGGAAATGGTTTAATCCATTGATAGATGACTACCGGTAAATTCCGTACCTGATTTCCATTGGCAGCATTACTCTCAGCATTACTCCCAGCATTACACTCCATCCGACATATGTTTAACGTAACCGTTTTTATTTCAACTGAAAACGGGACAAACCTAGGTACTTTTGTCGATAATCAGATGCAGTCTAAAATTATTAAAATTTGGTTTTAAGTTAGACTTGATACAGTTTCTACAAATTTTGATTCAGTTTCCTAAAGACTTGCAATGCTTCCAGAAGAATTGTTATTGTTGCTAAAAGTCTTGATATTGCTTTCAGAAGACTTGAAATGATCTCAGACGACTTGAAATACTTTTAGAAGATTTAGAATGTTAATAGAAAGCTTGACACTACTTCCAAAGGACTTAATATTGCTTATAGAAAACTTAATACTGTTTCAAGGAGACTTGAAAAGCTTTCAAAAGACTTTTTTTTTAATTATAGAGGGGATTAGGATATCTGCACGACAGACATCTGGCCTATGGGTCTAAAACGGCCAAAACTGACGTGTTGGAGTATAGAGAACACCCCGACCGTCTAAAACCCTTCCCCCTCTCTTCCCGGAACCGCCCATCGGGGCATTTCATCGGGAAAAAACAAAACTGAAACCTCTTTCATCTTACATCTCCCATTATCTTTCTCGCCGTCTACAATACTGAAAACAGGGGGTTCACATGATTGGGAAATGGTTTAATCCATTGATAGATGACTACCGGTAAATTCCGTACCTGATTTCCATTGGCAGCATTACTCTCAGCATTATTCTCAGCATTACACTCCATCCGACATATGTTTAACGTAACCGTTTTTATTTCAACTGAAAATCGGGACAAATCTAGGTACTTTTGTCGATAATCAGGTGCAGTCTAAAATTATTAAAATTTGGTTTTAAGTTAGAATTGATACAGTTTCTACAAATTTTGATTCAGTTTCCTAAAGACTT
This sequence comes from Onthophagus sagittarius, assembly GCA_036711965.1. Lineage (NCBI taxonomy): Eukaryota > Metazoa > Arthropoda > Insecta > Coleoptera > Scarabaeidae > Onthophagus > Onthophagus sagittarius. Next base: position 91,679,268 of record JASERS010000001.1, on the reverse strand, counting down.
GCAATGCTGCCAGAAGAATTGTTATTGCTGCTAGAAGTCTTGATATTGCTTTCAGAAGACTTGAAATGATCTCAAACGACTAGTAATGTTTTTAGAAGATTTAGAATGTTTCTAGAAAGCTTGACACTACTTCCAAAGGACTTAATATTGCTTATAGAAAACTTAATACTGTTTCAAGGAGACTTGAAAAGCTTTCAAAAGACTTTTTTTTTAATTATAGAGGGGATTAGGATATCTGCACGACAGACATCTGGCCTATGGGTCTAAAACGGCCAAAAGTGACGGGTTGGAGTATAGAGAACACCCCGACCGTCTAAAACCCTTCCCCCTCTCTTCCCGGAACCGCCCATCGGGGCATTTCATCGGGGAAAAACAAAACTGAATCCTCTTTCATCTTACATCTCCCATTATCTTTCTCGCCGTCTACAATACTGAAAACAGGGGGTTCACACGATTGGGAAATGGTTTAATCCATTGATAGATGACTACCGGTAAATTCCGTACCTCATTTCCATTGGCAGCATTACTGTACACAGACCAAAAAAATAAAAACAGAGACACTTCCAATTACTTTTCGCCAAGAAAACAAATCCTACCACATACCTGGACACGGGGGAGTTTGAACCCCCCCGAGTCCCCTCTCCTTGTTCCGATCACTTGCTGCCCTTCGTTAGGCCTCTTTCTTGCATACCAAGCTTTCTCATCAGGAATAACTCGGGAGGAAAAAATAACTCGGGTAATTTTTAATTTAGTTTATTCTAATATCATACATACCTGGAAGTGGAGGGGACGCTTCCTCTCCACTCCCATCCTCCGTTAGTCCATACCTTCGCGGCGACAGTTCCCATTCCATTCCCTCTTTCTCCTTCATTATCGTCCTGCACATTGTCGTTATTCCGTCCCACTCTTCTTCACCCTTCAACATCATCGCCCCCATGTTTCTCACACAAACTCTCTGGCCGCACTTCCTCTCAAAGTGACAACACGCGAAAAGAGTGTGCTCCACCGTGTCCCCTTCCCCACAGAACCAACACTCATCGTTGTCTGCTTTTTCGATCCTATACAGGTACGCACCAAAAACGCCATGACCCGTCAACGCTTGCGTTAAATAAAAGTCCACTTCACCCCATTTCCTTCCTCTCCACGATGCTATATCAGGTATGAGCACTTTTGTCCATCCGCTATAACCATTCCACCTATCCTGCCACAGCTTATCCGTTCTAGCTTTAAGCTCATTTGCGTCTTTACCTCCTTCATATAACAAACTTCTCTCCTCGATCAGCAACTCGAGAGGTGGCATACCAGCAATGACTTCCGCGGCATCCCCCGACACCGTCCGGTAAGCAGCTATCACTTCCAACGCCAGCCTTCTGTTCACTGCCCTGATCATCCCTTCATACTTCTTGTATTTTATGGCCCTTCTCTGGCCGCACTTCCTCTCACACACCACTCTCGCCCCCTCAAAGTGACAACACGCGAAAAGAGTGTGCTCCACCGTGTCCCGTTCCCCACAGAGCCAACGCTCATCGTTGTCTGCTTTTTCGATCCTATACAGGTACGCACCAAAAACGCCATGACCCGTCAACGCTTGCGTTAAATAAAAGTCCACTTCACCCCATTTCCTTCCTCTCCACGATGCTATATCAGGTATGAGCACTTTTGTCCATCCGCTATAACCATTCCACCTATCCTGCCACAGCTTATCCGTTCTAGCTTTAAGCTCATTTGCGTCTTTACCTCCTTCATATAACAAACTTCTCTCCTCGATCAGCAACTCGAGAGGTGGCATACCAGCAATGACTTCCGCGGCATCCCCCGACACCGTCCGGTAAGCAGCTATCACTTCCAACGCCAGCCTTCTGTTCACTGCCCTGATCATCCCTTCATACTTCTTGTATTTTATGGCCCTTCTCTGGCCGCACTTCCTCTCACACACCACTCTCGCCCCCTCAAAGTGACAACACGCGAAAAGAGTGTGCTCCACCGTGTCCCGTTCCCCACAGAGCCAACGCTCATCGTTGTCTGCTTTTTCGATCCTATACAGGTACGCACCAAAAACGCCATGACCCGTCAACGCTTGCGTTAAATAAAAGTCCACTTCACCCCATTTCCTTCCTCTCCACGGTGCTATATCAGGTATGAGCACTTTTGTCCATCCGCTGTAACCATTCCACCTATCCTGCCACAGCTTATCCGTTCTAGCTTTAAGCTCATTTGCGTCTTTACCTCCTTCATATAACAAACTTTTCTCCTCGATCAGCAACTCGAGAGGCGTCATACCAGCAATGACTTCCGCGGCATCCCCCGACACCGTCCGGTAAGCAGCTATCACTCCCAACGCCAGCCTTCTGTTCACTGCCCTGATCATCCCTTCATACTTCTTGTATTTTATGGCCCTTCTCTGGCCGCACTTTTTCTCACACACCACTCTCGCCCCTTCAAAGTGACAACACGCGAAAAGAGTGTGCTCCACCGTGTTCCCTTCCCCACAGAACCAACACTCATCGTTGTCTGCTTTTTCGATCCTATACAGGTACGCACCAAAAACGCCATGACCCGTCAACGCTTGCGTTAAATAAAAGTCCACTTCACCCCATTTCCTTCCTCTCCACGGTGCTATATCAGGTATGAGCACTTTTGTCCATCCGCTGTAACCATTCCACCTATCCTGCCACAGCTTATCCGTTCTAGCTTTAAGCTCATTTGCGTCTTTACCTCCTTCATATAACAAACTTTTCTCCTCGATCAGCAACTCGAGAGGCGTCATACCAGCAATGACTTCCGCGGCATCCCCCGACACCGTCCGGTAAGCAGCTATCACTCCCAACGCCAGCCTTCTGTTCACTGCCCTGATCATCCCTTCATACTTCTTGTATTTTATGGCCCTTCTCTGGCCGCACTTTTTCTCACACACCACTCTCGCCCCTTCAAAGTGACAACACGCGAAAAGAGTGTGCTCCACCGTGTTCCCTTCCCCACAGAACCAACACTCATCGTTGTCTGCTTTTTCGATCCTATACAGGTACGCACCAAAAACGCCATGACCCGTCAACGCTTGCGTTAAATAAAAGTCCACTTCACCTCATTTCTTTCCTCTCCACGGTGCTATATCAGATATGAGCACTTTTGTCCATCCACTGTAACCATTCCACCTATCCTGCCACAGCTTATCCGTTCTAGCTTTAAGCTCATTTGCGTCTTTACCTCCTTCATATAACAAACTTCTCTCCTCGATCAGCAACTCGAGAGGTGGCATACCAGCAATGACTTCACCCCCCGACACCGTTCAGTAAGCAGCTATCACTCCCAACGCCAGCCTTCTGTTCACTGCCCTGATCATCCCTTCATACTTCTTTTATTTTATGGCCCTTCTCCAGATCGGTGCCGCGTACAGTATCACCGAGACAGCCGCTGAGACAATAACCTTTCTCTTGCTTGCCATCGGACCACTCACCTTTTGCATTAGCCTCTTTAGTATTTTATTTTATTTTATTTTATCCAATTTGGTACGCAAACAGGGAGAACATCCCCAGCAAAGCATCCACTTACAAAATACAAGAATACAATACAATTAATACAGTATAGTATTAAAAACAAGTAATATGAACAAGTATAATCAATACAAAATAATAATGCTTAAAAAGTATTAAAAAATGTAATTAAATACCAAGTGTTCCGCTACTAACGAGTCTGAATAAAATACGTTTAAACGATTGCAACGGGATGGCAAATAGAGAAACATGATTGAGCCTCTGGTTATAAGTGTCAAGAATCCGTATAATAGGAGAGTTAGAATAAGCGTTTGTGCTAGGTGTTTGTAAACGAAAAGTAGTATTGTTCCGAGTAAATCGCTGTGGTGCGTTAAAATTCACCACAAATAGCAGATCAGGAGCGTCAACCATGCCATTAACAAGTTTGTAAAGAAAAATCTGATCAGATAAAAGACGGCGCTGACCTAAGGGTAGTAAGTTAAAAGCTGAACAACGCATAATATAATCGCAGTGCGGAAGATAATACTTACGCGCTAAGTAACGGACAAATCGGCGTTGAACTGATTCGATACGGTCACGATAAACTGCGTACAAAGGATTCCACACTACAGAACCATAGCTCAACACACTGTTAACAAATACCATATAAAGAGACCTAATACACTTCAAGTTGGAGAAGTTCTTGCTCAATCTGATAACAAACCCCAGATTGCGCAGAGCTATTTTCACCATAAATTCGATGTGCAAGTGGTATCGCAGTTTGGAGTCAAGCACAATGCCGAGATCCTTAACGCTATCAGTGGCCATAATAGCTTGACCGTGAAAGTTGTAATTAAAATTAATCGGATAACGCTTACACGACAACGATATTTTTTGACACTTGTCATAGTTAAGGTGAAGTTTATTGATTACACAGTAATCATGCAACCGGTCAAGGTCCTCCTGAAGCCGTAGGCAGTCAAGATTTGAGCCAATTTTTGTAAATATTTTATTGTAAATGTAAATGGCGTCGACCTGGCAGTCCCCATTCAAGGCAGATTGGAGAAAGTCAACATAAGACACCAGGTTGGATTCAACCGATCGCCCGGACACGAAACCGTGTTGTTCTTTAATAAGAATGTGTTTAATCGAGAGGCTAAGGTATTCGTATACAATTTTTTCGAAAACTTTGGGAATAGACGAAAGAATGGATATCGGACGGTAATTAGATAACACCTGTCGGTCACCTGCTTTAAAGATTGGCACGACAAAAGCCGTTTTCCACTGGGATGGGAAAATACCTTCACGTAATGATTTCGAAAAAATTAAAAACAGAGGCTCAGATATTTCAGTAGCAAATTCTTTGAGGAAGGTGCATGGAATACCATCAGGACCAGGGGTAGAAGACTGGGCAATATTTATCAAAATTTTATAATCCGCGTCCACAGAAAACCAAGGTGAAACACCTGAGCCACTAGATATTTTAGAGCTGTCAATGGTACCATCCACAAAAACTGACGAAAAATAATCCGCAAACGCACAAGATATATCGGTACCCGAACTTACGCTTAACCCATTGGTAGTTATCATGGTAGCAGGTAAGCAAGACGCGGAACCTTTTTTCGATTTAACAAAAGACCAGATTTTCTTAGGGTTTTCCGGAACCTCCACCTGAATGGAATTTAGATAAGCTTTATAATCAGCAGCTATTAGCCTTTTAGATCTTAAACGTAAAATAGAAAACGTTAAATAATCACCGTTGGAACCAGTGGATTTCCATTTCTTATGAAAGCGTAACTTTTCGGTGATTACTCAAATAGTAGACCGTTTATACCAAACTGGAAATTGTTTCTTGGGCAGGGTGCGCTTAGGAACATGTCTATCAATTACAAAATAAACGCGATCATAAAAAGCCTCAACCATGCTCTCGACGCACATCCCAGCCAATAAAGACTGCCAATCTATGTTATATAAGAAATTCCCAATATTAACAGAATTTGCCATAGAAAAAATTTGGCTAAGCTTGGGACCATCTCTCAAAACAGTTGTTTCACATAATAAAGAAAATTCAAAGGGTGGATGGTGGCCGTCAGGATCCACTAGTGGATCATTGCTGGGATGCACGCCCCGAACCCGTCCGTTAGCACACAACACAAGGTCTAAAATTCTGGCGTTATTGTTTACAACATTATCAACATGACTAAAATTACAATATGAAAAAACGTTAAGAAACTCAACCGCGCGATGATCAAAACTTCCTGTGGGATACAGCGTGATGTCATCCAGGAAGGCAGACCATGAGATGGTTGGTAGGTTGAAGTCACCGACAATAATGATCATAAGGTCAGGGTAAGTATCGCGCACAGTTGACACACTAGACAAGAATACATCCTCATCACTATGTAGACTCGGCATGGGAATAGCGTGAACGCCATGCCGAACAGCGACAAGAACCCCACCACCGTCCTTCTTAACTGATGCCGTAGATTCTCTATCCCGGCGATGTATGGCGTATGAAGAGTTGAGCAGTTCCCCGTCGAATACAGTACTATTAAGAAATGTCTCCGTAAGAGAGATGAAGTCCGAGCATAAGGTGTGAGAATTTAAGGAACAAGTGCTCAATTTGGATCGCAAGCCGCGAACATTCTGATAATAAAAACTAAGACCCGTACACTGAATAGTAGTATCAAGAAATATGACAAGCAACAAGAGAAAATCTTGAAGCTTCTTCAGATCCACAATAAACTTAATGACCAAGATCTTAGCTCTATCATCTTTTCTTACGTGGGGTACACAGTTCCTCGTCCAAACGTACTTTCTCCCTTGCAGCCGCCCGGACCTTATTAAGGAGATCCATATTTTTAGGTGTTAAATGTTCATTAATGAAGAAATTATCCCCGACATTAGGCACAGATATACCTCGGCTGCTGGAATTACGACGATATAATTTGTATGCACTAAGAAGGCGGTCACGTGTCGTTCTAGATAAGATTTTGATAATAATGGCTTCAGTGCGCGGACCTTCTTTCTCTAGCGATGGCTTAGGAGGCAGACGTTGAATAGCATCGATGTCGGAAGTAGTAATTGGAGAGTTTATGGCAGCAGCAATGTTTGATAATATAACGGGTAGATCTTCACCAACGGGTTTAGGAACTCCCGAGATAATCAGATTATTGTACCGCGAATACTGTTCAAGATCATCAAGGCGACTCTCAGCCATAACCAAATCAGCCTTAAGGGCGGCATTTTCAGCGGTCAGTACGTCGACCTGTTTTATCTTATCACTGAAGTTATTCAGGGAACGCTCGAAATCGGTGATTTTGTCTCCATAAAAGGAAACAGACTTCAGAATCTCATAATATTTGCTAGTTAAATTTCTCACGTCCTTATTCTGGCCTGCGAACTAAAGTGATTGATGTTTTTAGCTACCTCTCTGTATGCGAATATGATTTTGTTGCATTAACAATAACCTGGTTATGTGCCGATATAAGTAATAGTGAATTAAGCCCTGATAATTATACTGTTTTTCGTTGTGATCGACGCATGGAAATGATGGGGGTTGCAAGGGGAGGAGGCGTTTTGCTGGCAATTCGCAGTGCGTTGCGGGCTGTTCAACTGAATTTGCACAGTATAATTGACATCACACCTACCTTGGACGTTGTGGGGGCAAAGGTTTTTGGTTTGAATGGGCAATTATGTTTTTTCTTTGTTGTTTACATACCGCCCTACACCTCTATAGATGACTTTGAAACATTCTTGGAACAATTGCAAGCATTGCAGTTTATTGCTGATCATTCGGTTATGGTGATTGATGATTTTAACGTCCCTTCTTACTCGTATCCTGCCAGATGTGATCGCTTTGCTTCTGCACTTGAAAATTATGAGAAATTCAACAACTTTACCCAAGCGAATGCCGTCATGAATTTCAACAACCGATTACTGGACCTGGTGTTTAGTAATTTTCCGTGCTCGGTTGACAATAATTTAGATCCTATTGTGGACGAAGATCATCACCATCCAGCACTTCGTGTTGCATTTTCATGTATGGAATCTTCTTCTCCTAACTTCCGGGCATCGTCTGGTGTAGCTGGTTACAATTTCAAGCGAGCAGATTTTCCGTTGCTCTATGGCTTATTAACTGCCACTGATTGGTCGTTGGTGGACAATGCAACGGACGTCGAGGCCGGATGCGCAACATTTTATGAACTAATTTATAAAGCTCTTGATATCGCCGTGCCTAAAATGAAATTTTTGAATAAAGCCGGGAAGAAGTATCCTGCGTGGTTCACTTATGAAATAAGAGACGCTATTCGGCTCAAGGAAAGTGCGCTTAGGAAATACAGAATGTATCGAACTGCTTACTATTTGGATAGTTTCAAGTACAACAGATCCCTCAGTAAAGCCATGATAAGTGCCGCGTACAAACTGCACTTAAATAATTGTGAAACTGCAATCCGTAATGACCCGAAAAGTTTTTGGGGGTACGTACAGTCGAGGAAGGGTACATCTCGCATACCTAGCGCTATGAAGTACCGGGATCTCGAGTTTACTACAGGTTCGTCGATTGTGGATGGGTTTGCCGAATATTTCGGTCAAGTCTATACTGTTTCTGACCCTTGTAATGTACCTATTTCCGGTTTGTCAGTGGAACGGACACTCCGAATCGATGGCTTCACGCAGGATGATGTTCGCTCAGCACTAAAGCTTTCAAAAAATAAACTTACTGCAGGTATCGACGGCATACCTAGCTTCCTTTTGAGAGACTGCGCTGCTATTTTTGATGTTCCTTTGCTCCATATTTACAACATGATTCTTAAGTACTCTGTAATGCCTGTGCAATGGAAGAAGGCTTATGTTTGTCCCGTTCATAAGAAAGATTATGCCACCAATATCGAAAACTATCGACCCATTTCCTTATTATGCAATTTCTCGAAGATATTTGAATCAATCTTATACAGATATATCTATACCTACGCGAAGCCTTATATAGTACCCTTTCAACATGGTTTCGTGAGAAACCGTTCTATGGTATCGAACTTGGCGTGCTTTACGCAGTATCTATGCGATGTTCTTGACGATAGAGGTCAAGTTGATGTTATCTACTTAGATTTCCAAAAGGCATTTGACCAACTTGACCATTACGCACTTTTATCCAAACTCAGTTTGATTGGCTTTAGTGATCAATTGACCGCACTTATGGAGTCTTATCTTCGCGGAAGAGAGCAGCGCGTTAGATACTCTAATTTATTCGCCCTACGTCGCAGTGGTTCAAAATGGCAAAAAGTGACGCATAGACCTTTAGAAATTTATTACGTTGATGAAATTTGGTATATAGGTATTATAACAAATATGATGATTTGTATCAAAATTTAGACCAAATTAGTTAACCGGAAGTGACACTTTACCTGAACACCCCACCTCCACATTTTCATATAAAGTTGTAATTTAAATTGGTGTAGATGAATGCCATTTTGTATGATCTATTATAATCTTGTAAAATATCCAAATATCAAATTTCAATCAATTCGCGTAACCGGAAGTGTACCGGAAGGTACTTTATCTGAGCACATCTCCAATTTTATTCATAAAAATTGTCACTCTAAATTAGAATAAAAATAAATAAAATGAATTGTAAAATTGTAAAATTTCTAAAATTGTAGTTTCTATGGCCCTCCAAAATATTCTGACATCATAGTTTGGTCTTGTTGTGTAATTGGAACTAATAGAAAGTAAAGGAATAAAATATTCCATAGAATAGATTCAAGTAGTTTGGACGATATAAAATAAAAAAAGATATGTAATGAGAATAGTATATAGAAGATAATATACCTACATGTATTGGTGCAGAAGATAAGTATACCTACATGTATTTATGCATAGGTAATTGGTTATGTGTAGGTATTATATATAGGTATATATATATATACAAAAAAATGAAATACAACCAGTTTATTAAATTCAATAAACATACTTTACTATATTAAATGGTGTCTTCAAATTCTTCTGCGAAGACTGGTAAGGAACTTTCCTCATCGAATTGTATGTCGTCATCAGAATCTGAATCATACGATTCATTCAAAGGAGCATCTTCAAAATCAGCAGTATCATCTATGTGTAGTTTTTTTGTTGAAGATTTACTCTTTGCAGATGATCTATTAAATGCTCTGAATATTTAAAAAAATAAAGGATCAGACGTTAACATGAATCTGTTAAAAATATCTTCAAGTGTATCTTTGCGTGATGTTTTTCTTGAAAAGTCGGTCCTATATTTCTTGAAATCTTTGTTTCTAGACTCCAGTGGTTCTTCACTTAGAGCACCTATAAAATAAAAACTATAGTTTTCTTGTTTGTTGTCTATTCAAGTATAATTTACCTAATGGAATTGATCCAAAATGTTGAATATATTCATGCCCGTGAAACAAAATTTTATGCACAGTTGGAGAAAATGTGAATGAGGGGTATGTTTTCGAAAACTTTTGTGCTGTTGCAATGCCGTACATTTCATATTTCTTGAAATTAACTACTGTGTTGCAAGATATTGACGCTAAAAGATTTGAAAATCGCTCGATAATTTCAACATCAATTCCTGTTATTTCTGATGTTAATTTACAATCTTGAAAGAATCTTCTGGCGGTATTCCCATCATGGGAAATTCCAAAACCTGGCTTGGGTTTGTCTATAATTAGGCCAGTTTTTTCCTTGAACAGTTTTTGAATTTCCTTCTTCCGCACATCTGTTTGCTTGTTTTCGTCCAATCTAAGAAGAAATTAGTCATAGAAAATAAAGAAGTATTAGAAGTAAATCTCTTACTTATAGGCACATCGTAGTAAAAACTGCATCATATTAATTTTCGCATGTAATGGCGATATATCAAAGCCAAAAACAGTTTTGTTAATTGCTCCTTTGTCTGGAAATTTATTTAAGTCTTTAGGTCCAGCTAAACATACTGGACATCTCTAAAATCATTTAATTTTAGTTATCTTATTGACAAAAGAATTCTTTCGTTTCTGTCCCACGTTTAATATAATCATGAACACATTTACCGAAGTTGCGGGATTTTTAATAATAGCGTTGATAACTTTTCCATTTATCATGGTGAACAGAAAACTATGTGTCATTTCCACCTCGTATGATTCCGACATCTTAATCATTGACGGCCTTAAATTTTCTATTACTGTCATCATTCTTGTGTACTCTGCCGTTATGGAATTTGGATCTTCTTTACAGAATGCCATTCGTATTGGCCTACATAGACTAAATTAAAAAAAAAAAACAGGAGATTAGAGCCTGCGTTACAATATTTTATATGAAAAAATACCTTGACGAATTAGGAGAGTCATTATTCCAAACAATGACCTTATCACCTTCTATAAATAAGGGTAATATGTGCGTACACATTACGGTGGCATCCGAATTTTCTGGATTAATAAACCTTTGTTTAAATTCAGGATGACCACTGCTGCCATCCATACCCCATTTAAATGTTATTTTCAACCTGTTTGGGCAATTTTCTATTGGAATATTTTTCAAAATTCTTTCGGCTGTTCTGTCCACCATATGTTGAAGCGATACCTTTGCCTCTATTTCCGAAAAGTTATCGGGATTTAAAGTGGGATAGCTTTCTTTTTTAGCTTTCAATATTTCGTGGTATGTTGGATATATATCAACTTCTATAAAATAAATACAATCAAGTAAATTAGGTCTACATACTTAATAAAATGAATATTACTTTTCCACAATGCTGCTGAACGCATATTTTGATACTGAGCCTTTGTTTGTTTGCCATTTATAATAAATAAGGCTATTGCTTCTTCCGGAGAAAATGGTTCGGGAGCACTGCGCTCCACAGCGGACAATACGTCTTCTGGGACTAAGCTAGCCAATTTTACAGCTTTTGCTGCATCGATTTTATGCTTTTGTCTAAGGGCAGATGTGGCGGCATACGCTAATTCTTCAGACGTGTAACTATCTCTTATTTCTAAAAATAAATTTTATAGCCACATTATATCAAACACGTGCTGATCTATTACCTTTGGTTACTCTATTTTTTTGAGAGGTTGACAAATCTGCAAAACATTTTCGTTTCGAAGGTCCAGGTTCTGACACATTCTCATCACATAATTTGTTAAATGGTTTGTCATCTAACCAAAGTTGATTTTTGGCAACAAATTTTTCCCAAGAATATCCAGAATTTCTCAATTTTTCTGCCCATTTCTTTAAAAAAGATTTTATTTGGGTTTCGTTTGGAAAAAGTCCGCGCCCGTTCATGTATGTTAGTATTTCGTTAAATACCTCTGTTTCAGTTCTATTACTAAAACCTCCTTTAAGAAATTTATTGCATAGATCTATACGCGTAATTTCAGCTGTAATAAAAAAAATACATTAGCAAAAATAATAGCACTATACTATACAGGATATGATATGAAATAAACTATTACCAAAAATTTAATGAACTGTTAGCTATACTTACTATAACTTGATCAGTGATAGTGGCAATGTGTGAAGCGGAACATCAATATCATCTCACTTGTTGATTATATTAAAGGAGAAAAGATTTCTAATGATATCGGGGAATGACAAATTTGTAGCAAATTTTTTTCCAACTTTTGAGGGTTGTAGTTACCTAGGGGTGTCGATGTGCATGTGGTTCTTGTATATAAATCATCTACCTTAATTTTCGGAAAACAATCACTTCCCAAAGTTTATCGCATTTGTAGCGAAACACTATAAAATAAATCAAAAGTTGGATCCAGATGGTTTTAAATTATTCACCACTGATAAGATAATACTCAAAATTATATTTACAATCAATAACTGCAGCGGGCTGAAGCTGGCGTAAACATTTATTATGACTTATTTCCTAATAGTTGCGTATTTTACGGATATGTAGTGTTAAAATGTAACATATTTTCGAAAGAAGAACCTGCCCGACCTCCTTATAAGCAAATCCATCTTACTCAGGTAGATTTGCATATAATTGACTTTGGGTATCGGTTTTTCTTGGAAAAAAGTGTTATTTATAAAAGGGCTTTCCCAAAATTACCTAGGGGTAAATTTGTTTTTTACCTCTATGCGTCACTTTTTCATGTTTTGAACCACTGTGCGTCGGGAGTGCCTCAGGGATCGAACCTCGGACCGCTTCTCTTTTCTCATTACGTTCTGATAAAGGAGAGAGTATCGTTTATAATTGGGTGGAAAAGTTAGCTTAAAGAAATAATTTTTGGAAAACCATTAGAGTAGCGAATCTTGAGGTTCTGCTCGCCAGCAGCTCGGCGATTTTCCAACTGCGCTTTAAGTTCATTGTAATGCTTTATTTGGTTAGGCGTACGATCGAAACTCAGCGACACATTGTGAAAGGCATCAAGAGTTTTTAATTTAAATGCCTTACGAATCACGTTCGCCGGATTCGCAGCGTCATCAAACATCACCTTGATAGGTCGTCCGCGAGGGTTGATTCCGCGGCCTAACCGAATAGTTTTAAATTTGCTCTTAAAATTAGGCAGAATAGCTTTAAATAAGTCCGCTGTAGTGTTCATATCGTAGTCACCATTCGAAACAATATGATCATCAGTGGATTCAGGCAACCAAAACACAATAATATTATTCCTTCTCTGCTGTCGTTCAGTGACTTCCCGAACAACCTCCTCCATACTGAAACCTTGACAAGAAGCTTGTGAGCTCTTGAGCATATCAAGTTGCGCAGTGAATTCGGCACGTAGTTTATTCAAGGATTCGGTAAATTCGGCCTGTAGAGAGGATAAGAGAACTTTGAGGTCTCTAAACTGATCCATGTTTCGAGTACATTTATTACAAACTACCTTAATCGACTTAGATTTCTTTCTAGTTATTATAACGTCATTCTCCGACATTCTAATGCAATTAGAGTGTATAGCACCCTGGCAAGCGTCACAATTAATGATGCGACAACCCGTTGCTATAGCGGAATTATAATTAAAACAAGTACTCATTTTAGGAAGGAGACAGGAAAAAACGATTCTTCCGCACCCACGATTCTCTTTACAACAAAGAGAAAAGGTCTTTTTCATTTCTGGAATAATGTCCATATCTATAGGATATTTCGTTAATCATCAAAATTTTTCTCGTTATAAAATCGTTATATAATAATATATTTCATTTAAGACGAATATTTTGAAACTGATTAATTTATTCACATCATTATTCATCATATAAATTTGACCCTAATCATAAATTATTTATTTACTTAATTTTATTATAATAAATCACCCTATATAAATTTAAGAATTAGTTATAAATTTTTATTATAATACGAACAAAGTAGTTTAGTTGAAGAGATCGGATGATGGTCAAAAGAGTAAGGGCAATTTCTGCAAACCGTCATGCAATGGTCCGTGTTTCGAGTCGGACAGGGCCAATTATTTTAAATTATAATACTCCCGGCCGCGACCTAATAATGCTTATTAACGATCGGAGTAATTGGATTAATACTTGTTAGTGTACGTGTGTGTTTTTTTTTTGTCCCAACCAAAAAAAAAATTAAACAAAAAAAAGATGTCAAATAAACGATGGAGAATGATGGAAATTACCGGCTACGGTAACCTTCCAACCGAAGAAAACCGGCAATTATACTGTTTGTTAGACACTTAAATTTCACTCTTGCCTTTAGGTACTCTTTTCAAAACTAGTTAGGGGTTTCTATTTAAGCATGTCAAGATGTACTTATTTATTTACACCTGTATAGAGTGAATCATAAAGAATTTACAAAATTATATATTGATTATTCGGTTTGATCAAATTTGAAATTCGAAAATAACCCACGTTATCTTATCGCTTTATTTATGAATCAGATAATGATCATTAAACTAGAGAAATATGTCATTCTCAAAATGGTTTTTGGATTTATAACGTGTGGCCCTAACGAAGCTATCGTTATTTCAGGTATTTTATTATCTTTTTTTGTTTAAATGAGAATAATTAATTGTTTGTAAATTTAAGGATGTTTTCACTCAAAACCGAAACTTGTCGCCGGAGGACGATCCTTCGTTTGGGGCTCATTTCAACAAATAAACAGGTGATAAAATACGTTAAAATTTCGATATAACGAACCTTGGATGCTATTTTTAAGCCGTATTATGAATATTATCTATTCAATACATCACTATACATATTTGAGTATAAATATTAACGCTCGAATTTGCATAATTTTATCTTCATAAATAAATAAATTTGCTTCAAATTCCTTTTTATTTCATGATAATATCTCGATTAGTTCTTGAGATACGATTCTTTGAAGATTGCTTGATTTTTACTTAATATTTATAATTAAGTTTTTGCAGAGTTTTGATCAAAACTACAAAATATTTTAATACTTTCACATTTTTTTCTATCATTAGTTTGTCCATAAAAAAGTGTAGAGAAAAATCACCTTTTGAAATTTATTGCATTAATTTAGAAACATCCTGTATAACCGAATCGAGATATAGAGAGTGTCCGTAAAGTAAGGGATATAGGCGATTATTATAAATGGTTTATGAAAAAAACCCCGATAGAGGTCTAAAGATTTAAATTTTTTGAATAGGTTTCAATTTTTTTTCGCCATTTTTATCCGAGTTATGATATCATTAATTTTTTTTTTTAATAACAATCCCCCATTTTTATTACGAGATATGAAAGAGGATTTTTTATGAATATAATGCAGTAAATGTTAATATTGGTTACATAAGATAATTTTCAATAAAAATCACGTTAAAGTTTCTAAATTTTCCATTCATTTGCGATGGAAAAGTAGCAGTGGCCGTGCTTAACCACGTTAATCAATTGTTTTAGACATTTTATTAACAGAACGTTTAATTGTTGACATCTAAAACAGCTGGTTGTCATGGTTACGCAGGAATGGTTACAAACGAATATCTAAATTTTCCATTCATTTGAGATAAAAATGATAGTAGCCGTGCTTAACATTGTTAATCGATTGTTTTAGACGTCTAAAACAGTTGGTTGTCATGGTTACGCATGGCTACTGCTACTTTTCTATCTCAAATAAATGGAAAATTATGAAAATTTAAGATAGTTTTTCTCGAAATTTTTCTTAGTAATTAATATCGTCCATCATATTCCGTAATAAAAATCGAGAATTGCCATTAAATCGTCTATATCGATTTTATCGTCTATATCCGTTACTTTACGGACACCCTATATAATCACCTTTTAAAATACAACTGTCTCTGAAATGCGTATACAACGGAAGACCACAAATGACTTGGGTGAAGATCGATCGATTTAAGTTAATATATTATTAAATTATTTATCATTTCAACGCCTACTATAACTGGCCTATTTTGATCCAAGGAATCCGTGGTATTCCATTGTACAGATATTTCAGAGACAGCCTGTATATACAACCACTTTCTTTAGTTTTGAAATTAGCACTAATTTTACAGGAATTATTCTTTTTGCTCTGTTTTTGTCTATTTTTAGTCACAATTCATCAACGGCGTTTTATGTCCAAAAAAATACGTCATATTTGACGTCATTTTGAACCATTTTGAGTCGGTAACGTGATTTAGACGTTCGAAATGACGTCAAATTTTATAGCACATTTTTATAAAAACCATAAGTTTCTGTATTTACACTATTTTGTAAATTATTGTATGTCCTGAGATGTTTTTATAAAAAGTTGTATTGGTCCATGATATTTGAAGAATGTTATTAATTGAATTGGATTGAGCTCCAAATTGGGTGAAATCCAACTTAACCAAACCGAACACAACCAACTTAGTCCAACCCATAACATTACTCATATTGATTAATATGAAATTGCAGCATAACACAACTAAACCCAACCCAATATAAGGAATCTTTCAAGTTTTTCAGAAATATGCCATAATTTTTCTTTTATAATTGGATTGGGTTGAGCTCCAACTTCAAACTATTAAGTATGAAGGATAATGTGAAGTTCAAAACATCAAATCCAAAACAACAAACCTTCTAAGTTCAATTCAACATGAGAGATGAATTTTGGGTTTGATGCTTTTCTTTTGCGGTTAGATTAGATTAAGGTTTTCGTTTTACCGCTCAACACCATCCATTACAAGGGATGGTACGAAGTTAAAGCTCAACCCAACCCAACTATAAAAAAAAATAAAATCAATCCCAAAACAGCATCTTCTAAGCTCAACTCAACATGAAAGATGGTATCAAGTTGAGGTAAGCTCTAACTTCATACCATTCAATATGAGGGATGGTATAAAGTTTTTCTTGTTTGGTTGAGCACCAACTTCATACCATTTATTCATACCATGATATGAAGTTAAAGCTCAACCCAACTCAACCAAAGACCCAGTTCAATACAATATGAGAGAGGGAACCAAACTGAGCTCCAACTTAATACCATTCATTAGGGATGGTATAAAGTTGAAGCTCTGTCCAACATAAGAAAATAAAATCAACCTCAAAACCACATCTAAGTTTAATTCAACATGAGAGACTGTATCAAATTGAGTTGGGTTGAGTTCCAACTTCATACCATTCAATATGAGGGATGTTATGAAGATGGTTGGGTTGGGTTGAGCACTAACTTCATACTGTTGAACTTCATAGTTGAAGCTCAAATCAACCATCTCTCATGTTGTGTTAAACTTAAAAGATTTGTTGTTTTGGGTTGATTTTGTTTTTCTATGTTTGGGTTGGGTTGAGGTTCAACTTTGTTGTATCAAGTTGGGTTGGTTTGGGATGAGCCAACTTCATACCATTTAATATAAGGGATGGTATAAAGTAACCCCAAAATAACATCTTCTAAATTCAATTCATTATGAGAGGTGATATCAAACTGGGTTGAGTTGAGCTCCAACTTCATACCATTCAATATGAGGGATGGTATGAAGATGGTTAGGTTGGGTTAAGCATCAACTTCATACTGTTGAACTTTATAGTTGAAGCTCAACTCAGCCTCACTTGGTACCATCTCTCATGTTGTGTTAAACTTAAAAGATTTGTTGTTTTGGGTTGATTTTGTTTTTCTATGTTTGGGTTGGGTTGAGGTTCAACTTTGTTGTATCAAGTTGGGTTGGTTTGGGATGAGCCAACTTCATACCATTTAATATAAGGGATGGTATAAAGTAACCCCAAAATAACATCTTCTAAATTCAATTCATTATGAGAGGTGATATCAAATTGGGTTGAGTTGAGCTCCAACTTCATACCATTCAATATGAGGGATGGTATGAAGATGGTTAGGTTGGGTTAAGCATCAACTTCATACTGTTGAACTTTATAGTTGAAGCTCAACTCAGCCTCACTTGGTACCATCTCTCATGTTGTGTTAAACTTAAAAAATTTGTTGTTTTGGGTTGATTTTGTTTTTCTAAGTTTGGGTTGGGTTGAGCTTCAACTTTGTTGTATCAAGTTGGGTTGGTTTGGGATGAGCCAACGTCATACCGTTTAATATAAGGGATGGTATAAAGTAACCCCAAAACAACATCTTCTAAATTCAATTCATTATGAGAGGTGATATCAAATTGGGTTGAATTGAGTTCTAACTTCATATCATTCAATATGAGAGATGGTATGAAGATGGTTGGGTTGGGTTGAGCACCAACTTCATACTGTTGAACTTCATAGTTGAAGCTCAACTCAACCTCACTTAGTACCATCTCTCATGTTGTGTTAAACTTAAAAGATTTATTGTTTTGGCTTAATTTTGTTTTTCTATGTTTGGGTTGGGTTGAGCTTGAACTTTGTTGTATCAAGTTGGGTTGGGTTGGGTTGAGCCAACGTCATACCGTTTAATACAAGGGATGGTATAATGTAACCCCAAAACAACATATTCTAAATTCAATTCATTATGAGAGGTGATATCAAATTGGGTTGAATTGAGTTCTAACTTCATATCATTCAATATGAGAGATGGTATGAAGATGGTTGGGTTGGGTTGAGCACCAACTTCATACTGTTGAACTTCATAGTTGAAGCTCAACTCAACCTCACTTAGTACCATCTCTCATGTTGTGTTAAACTTAAAACATTTGTTGTTTTGGCTTAACTTTTTTTTTCTATGTTTGGGTTGGGTTGAGCTTGAACTTTGTTGTATCAAGTTGGGTTGGGTTGGGTTGAGCCAACGTCATACCATTTAATATAAGGGATGGTATAAAGTAACCCCAAAACAACATCTTCTAAATTCAATTCATTATGAGAGGTGATATCAAATTGGGTTGAATTGAGTTCTAACTTCATATCATTCAATATGAGAGATGGTATGAAGATGGTTGGGTTGGGTTGAGCACCAACTTCATACTGTTGAATTTCATAGTTGAAGCTCAACTCAACCTCACTTAGTACCATCTCTCATGTTGTGTTAAACTTAAAAGATTTATTGTTTTGGCTTAATTTTGTTTTTCTATGTTTGGGTTGGGTTGAGCTTGAACTTTGTTGTATCAAGTTGGGTTGGGTTGGGTTGAGCCAACGTCATACCGTTTAATACAAGGGATGGTATAATGTAACCCCAAAACAACATATTCTAAATTCAATTCATTATGAGAGGTGATATCAAATTGGGTTGAATTGAGTTCTAACTTCATATCATTCAATATGAGAGATGGTATGAAGATGGTTGGGTTGGGTTGAGCACCAACTTCATACTGTTGAACTTCATAGTTGAAACTCAACTAAACCTCACTTAGTTCCATCTTTCATGTTGTGTTAAACTTAAAACATTTGTTGTTTTGGGTTGATTTTGTTTTTCTATATTTGGGTTGGGTTG
Source organism: Onthophagus sagittarius (assembly GCA_036711965.1). Lineage (NCBI taxonomy): Eukaryota > Metazoa > Arthropoda > Insecta > Coleoptera > Scarabaeidae > Onthophagus > Onthophagus sagittarius. Next base: position 91,660,062 of record JASERS010000001.1, on the reverse strand, counting down.
AGCTTCAACTTTGTTGTATCAAGTTGGGTTGGGTTGGGTTGAGCCAACTTCATACCGTTTAATATAAGGGATGGTATAAAGTAACCCCAAAACAACATCTTCTAAATTCAACTCATGATGAGAGGTGATATCAAATTGGGTTGACTTGAACTCCAACTTCATACCATTCAACATGAGGGAAGATGGTTGGGTTGGGTTGAGCACCAACTTCATACTGTTGAACTTCATAGTTGAAGCTCAATTCAACCTTACTTATTACCATCTCTCATGTTGTGTTAAACTTAAAAAATTTGTTGTTTTGGGTTGATTTCGTTCTTCTATGTTTTGGTTGGATTGAGCTTCAACTTTATGGTATCAAATTTTGTTTGGTTGGGTTAAGCCAACTTCATACCGTTTAATATAAGAGATGGTATGAAGTAACCCCAAAATAACATCTTCTAAATTCAATTCATTATGAGAGGTGATATCAAATTGAGTTGAGTTGAGCTCCGACTTCATACCATTCAATATGAGGGATGGTATGAAGATGGTTGGGTTGGGTTGAGCACCAACTTCATACTGTTGAACTTCATAGTTGAAGCTCAACTCAACCTCATTTGGTACCATTTCTCATGTTGTGTTAAACTTAAAAGATTTGTTGCTTTGGGTTGATTTTGTTTTTCTATGTTTGGGTTGGGTTGAACTTCAACTTTGTTGTATCAAGTTGGGTTGGATTGGGTTGAGCCAACTTCATACCGTTTAATATAAGGAATGGTATAAAGTAATCCCAAAACAACATCTTCTAAATTCAATTCATTATGAAAGGTGATATCAAATTGGGTTGAGTTCAGCTCCAACTTCATACCATTCAATATGAGGGATGGTATGAAGATGGTTGAGTTGGGTTGAGCACCAACTTCATACTGTTAAACTTCATTGTTGAAGCTCAATTTAACCTTATTTAGTACCATTTCTCATGTTGTGTTAAACTTAAAAAATTTGTTGTTTTGGGTTGATTTCGTTCTTCTATGTTTTGGTTGGATTGAGCTTCAACTTTATGGTATCAAATTGGGTTTGGTTGTGTTAAGCCAACTTCATACCGTTTTGTATAAGGGATGGTATAAAGTAACCCCAAAACAGCATCTTCTAAATTCAATTCATTATGAGAGGTGATATCAAATTGGGTTGAGTTCAGCTCCAACTTCATACCATTCAATATGAGGGATGGTATGAAGATGGTTGAGTTGGGTTGAGCACCAACTTCATACTGTTAAACTTCATTGTTGAAGCTCAATTTAACCTTATTTAGTACCATTTCTCATGTTGTGTTAAACTTAAAAAATTTGTTGTTTTGGGTTGATTTCGTTCTTCTATGTTTTGGTTGGATTGAGCTTCAACTTTATGGTATCAAATTGGGTTTGGTTGTGTTAAGCCAACTTCATACCGTTTTGTATAAGGGATGGTATAAAGTAACCCCAAAACAGCATCTTCTAAATTCAATTCATTATGAGAGGTGATATCAAATTGGGTTGAGTTCAGCTCCAACTTCATACCATTCAATATGAGGGATGGTATGAAGATGGTTGAGTTGGGTTGAGCACCAACTTCATACTGTTAAACTTCATTGTTGAAGCTCAATTTAACCTTATTTAGTACCATTTCTCATGTTGTGTTAAACTTAAAAAATTTGTTGTTTTGGGTTGATTTCGTTCTTCTATGTTTTGGTTGGATTGAGCTTCAACTTTACGGTATCAAATTGGGTTTGGTTGTGTTAAGCCAACTTCATACCGTTTTGTATAAGGGATGGTATAAAGTAACCCCAAAACAGCATCTTCTAAATTCAATTCATTATGAGAGGTGATATCAAATTGGGTTGAGTTCAGCTCCAACTTCATACCATTCAATATGAGGGATGGTATGAAGATGGTTGAGTTGGGTTGAGCACCAACTTCATACTGTTAAACTTCATTGTTGAAGCTCAATTTAACCTTATTTAGTACCATCTCTCATGTTGTGTTAAACTTAAAAAATTTGTTGTTTTGAGTTGATTTCGTTCTTCTATGTTTTGGTTGGATTGAGCTTCAACTTTATGGTATCAAATTGGGTTTGGTTGGGTTAAGCCAACTTCATACCGTTTAGTATAAGGGATGGTATAAAGTAACCCCAAAATAACATCTAAATTCAATTCATTATGAGAGGTGATATCAAATTGGGTTGAGTTGAGCTCCAACTTCATACCATTCAATATCAGGGATGTTATGAAGATGGTTGGGTTGGGTTAAGCACCAACTTCATACTGTTGAACTTCATAGTTGAAGCTCAACCCAATCTCACTTGGTACGATCTCTCATGTTGTGTTAAACTTAAAAGATTTGTTGTTTTGCGTTGATTTTGTTTTTTATGTTTGGGTTGGGTTGAGCTACAACTTTATGGTATCAAGTTGGGTTGGGTTGCGTTGAGCCAACTTCATACCGTTTAATATAAGGGATGGTATAAAGTAACCCCAAAACAACATCTTCTAATTTCAATTCATTATGAGAGGTGATATCAAATTGGGTTGAATTGAGCTCCAACTTTATATCATTCAATATGAGAAATGGTATGAAGATGGTTGGGTTGGGTTGCGTTGAGCCAACTTCATACCGTTTAATATAAGAGATGGTATAAAGTAACCCCAAAACAACATCTTCTAAATTCAATTCATTATGAGAGGTGATATCAAATTGGGTTGAATTGAGCTCCAACTTCATATCATTCAATATGAGAAATGGTATGAAGATGGTTGGGTTGGGTTGAGCACCAACTTCATACTGTTGAACTTCATAGTTGAAGCTCAACCCAATCTCACTTGGTACGATCTCTCATGTTGTGTTAAACTTAAAAGATTTGTTGTTTTGCGTTGATTTTGTTTTTTATGTTTGGGTTGGGTTGAGCTACAACTTTATGGTATCAAGTTGGGTTGGGTTGCGTTGAGCCAACTTCATACCGTTTAATATAAGGGATGGTATAAAGTAACCCCAAAACAACATCTTCTAAATTCAATTCATTATGAGAGGTGATATCAAATTGGGTTGAATTGAGTTCCAACTTTATATCATTCAATATGAGAAATGGTATGAAGATGGTTGGGTTGGGTTGCGTTGAGCCAACTTCATACCGTTTAATATAAGAGATGGTATAAAGTAACCCCAAAACAACATCTTCTAAATTCAATTCATTATGAGAGGTGATATCAAATTGGGTTGAGTTGAGCTCCAACTTCATACCATTCAATATCAGGGATGTTATGAAGATGGTTGGGTTGGGTTAAGCACCAACTTCATACTGTTGAACTTCATAGTTGAAGCTCAACTCAACCTCACTTGGTACCATCTCCCATGTTGTGTTAAACTTAAAAGATTTGTTGTTTTGCGTTGATTTTATTTTTTATGTTTGGGTTGGGTTGAGCTACAACTTTATGGTATCAAGTTGGGTTGGGTTGCGTTGAGCCAACTTCACGTTTAATATAAGGGATGGTATAAAGTAACCCCAAAACAACATCTTCTAAATTCAATTCATTATGAGAGGTGATATCAAATTGGGTTGAATTGAGCTCCAACTTCATATCATTCAATATGAGAAATGGTATGAAGATGGTTGGGTTGGGTTGAGCACCAACTTCATACTGTTGAACTTCATAGTTGAAGCTCAACTCAACCTCACTTGGTACCATCTCCCATGTTGTGTTAAACTTAAAAGATTTGTTGTTTTGCGTTGATTTTGTTTTTTATGTTTGGGTTGGGTTGAGCTTCAACTTTATGGTATCAAGTTGGGTTGGGTTGCGTTGAGCCAACTTCATACCGTTTAATATAAGGGATGGTATAAAGTAACCCCAAAACAACATCTTCTAAATTCAATTCATTATGAGAGGTGATATCAAATTGAGTTGAGTTGAGCTCCAACTTCATACTCTTCAATATGAGGCATGATTTGAAGTTGACCTTCTTCAGAGCACTTCGAATCAGTAAAGAAGGTTGTAACATAACATTCGAAATAATATAATATATAATTTCTTATAATAGAGATTGGCCAAAGGCCCTAAAATGGCAACGATGCAGGTCATCAAAGCTTTAAGACATTTTTATAAGTATCTCAAACACTTCTTGTGATAAAGCTTTGAAATTTGATATAGTATAATGAAATATCAACAAACAAATCCCCCTTGAACACCCTGTATAACATACAGGCTGCTCCTGAGATTTGTATATTAAATTTTTTTTTTATTCAACCCTACATTTATTATAGCAACTTTTAATAGAAAATTTATTATTTTTTACACCCCTTTTCCCATATTAATCCGTTATATTGAAATTTTTTTAAATACATTTCCACAAAATTAACTCATTTTAACTTTTTAGCATAAATTTAAACACGATGACTTTACAAATTGAAACTCCCAGAGTTTACACATCCCAAGGAGTTCCCCTTTCCGTAACGGGAATCGCACAAGTTCGGGTACACGGCCAAAACAAAGAGATGTTATACACAGCTTGCGAACAATTCTTAGGAAAATCACAAGAAGAAATCAAAGAAATCGCCCTCGCCACATTAGAAGGCCACCAACGGGCCATAATGGGCTCGATGACCGTCGAGGAAATTTACAAAGACCGCAAAAAATTTAGCGAAAACGTCTTCATAGTGGCTTCCTCCGACTTAGTAAATATGGGCTTAACAATCGTTTCTTATACAATCAAAGATATTTGGGACGATCAAGATTATTTAAAAAGTTTAGGAATGGCGAGAACATCCGAAGTACAACGAGACGCAAAAATCGGCGAATGCCAAGCGAAAAGTGAAGCTGATATAAAAAAAGCTCTCGCCGCGGCTCTTCAAAAAGAAGCCGAATTTGCGAACCAAACGAAAATCGAAGAAGCAAAAAGAGATTTCGAGTTAAAAAAGGCCGCTTACGATCGTGAGGTTCAAACGAAAGACGCCGAAAGCGAATTGGCTTTTGAATTAAGAGCTGCTAAACTTAGGCAGGATATTGTCTCTGAGGAGGTTCAGATTAAAGTTGTGGAAAGAACCCAACAAATTGCTGTAGCCGAACAAGAAATTATTAGGCAAGAAAAAGATTTGGATGCGAAAATTCGTAAACCTGCGGAGGCTGAAAAATATAAGTTAGAAAAATTGGCTGAAGCTCAGCGAAAAGCGGTGATTTTAGCTGCGGAAGCTGAAGCTGAAAAAATTAAGGTTATTGGGGACGCTCAAGCTGCGGTAACCATTAATAAAAGTAAAGTTGAAGCTGAGGTGATGACGAAAAAGGCGGAAGCTTGGAGGGAGTATAAAGAAGCGGCTACTGTTAATATGATTATGGAAGTTTTACCTAATGTAAGTTCAAATTTAAAGTGTAATATAATTGTGTAATATAATTCTCGAACGTTATAGTATTGAGTAGATATCGGATTAATATCTTTAATCGAGTTTCGATATTTTTTATGTTTCATTAAAATATCTCAAGCATCCGGTTTTTGGTTAACTTTTCAATTAATTTGAGATAGCCATAAATGTTCACGTTGAATTTAATGATTTCTATCTCAAAAACGAATAAATATTTTCAAGATCCGCTTTCATCACGAGAAAATAGACACTTTCTTCTATAAAATATGAATAGTTCATTAAGATATCTTAAGAATTCGATTTTTCCTGATTTTTTTAAAACAAAATTATTAATTTAAAAAAATCATAAAAAATTAGGTTAACTTAAATAATTTTTATCTCAAAAATGAATAAAGATTTTCAAAATCCGCTTTCATCATGAAAAAATAGACACTTTCCTCTATAAATCAGGAATAATTCATTAAGATATCTTAAGAATTCGATTTTTCCTGATTTTTAGAAACCGGCCATAAATGTATCAATTTAATTTTTGATTTTATTTAGGTTGTGAAAGAAGTTTCGGGGCCTTTAACCGAAACGAAAAAAATAACGATGGTTTCGTCCGGAAATGGGGAAATTGGAACTGCAAAATTATCGGGGGAAGTTTTAAATATTGTATCGACAATTCCAAAAATCGTTAAGACGATGACAGGCGTCGACATCTCTCGGGTAAGATCCAAACTTAAGATCATTTTTTTTATTAATAAATAAAAATTTTTAGTCCGTTAACGAAATGAAAACGTCCAAATAAATACTCAATTAATTAATTAATGAATTAATTAACAAAATAATCAAAATGTAGATAAAAAATAAACGGTAAGCGTTGATATTAAAATTAAATCCATATTTTTATTAAAAATCGTCAAAATAATGTCAGGTGTCGACATCTCTCGGGTAAACGTTTAAAGATTAAAATAATTTTTTATTAATTAATTAATTTTTAATCCCTTTTTAGTCAATTTTTAGTCAGTTTAATACTCAGTTAATGAGTTAATTAACAAAATAATCAAAATTTAGATAGAGAATAAACGGGAAGCGTTGATATTAAAATTAAATCCATATTTTTATTAAAAATCGTCAAAATAATGTCAGGTGTCGACATCTCTCGGGTAAAATTTAAACATTGAAATAATTTTTTATTAATTAATTAATTTTTAATCCCTTTTTAGTCAATTTTTAGTCAGTTTAATACTCAATTAATGAATTAATTAACAAAATAATCAAAATATAGACAGAAAATAAACGATAAGCGTTGATATTAAAATTAAATCCATATTTTTATTAAAAATCGTCAAAATAATGTCAGGTGTCGACATCTCTCGGGTAAAATTTAAACATTGAAATAATTTTTTATTAATTAATTAATTTTTAATCCCTTTTTAGTCAATTTTTAGTCAGTTTAATACTCAATTAATGAATTAATTAACAAAATAATCAAAATATAGACAGAAAATAAACGATAAGCGTTGATATTAAAATTAAATCCATATTTTTATTAAAAATCGTCAAAATAATGTCAGGTGTCGACATCTCTCGGGTAAAATTTAAACATTGAAATAATTTTTTATTAATTAATTAATTTTTAATCCCATTTTAGTCAATTTTTAGTCAGTTTAATACTCAATTAATGAATTAATTAACAAAATAATCAAAATATAGACAGAAAATAAACGGGAAGCGTTGATATTAAAATTAACTCCATATCTTTATTAAAAATCGTCAAATAATGTCAGGTGTCGACATCTCTCGGGTGAACGTTTAAAGATTAAAATAATTTTTTATTAATTAATTAATTTTTAATCCCTATTTAGTCAATTTTTAGTCAGTTTAATACTCAATTAATGAATTAATTAACAAAATAATCAAAATATAGATAGAAAATAAACGGGAAGCGTTGATATTAAAATTAAATCCATGTTTTTATTAAAAATCGTCAAAATAATGTCAGGTGTCGACATCTTTCGGGTAAAATTTAAACATTAAAATAATTTTTTATTAATTAATTATTTTTTAGTCTCTTTTTAGTCAATTTTTAGTCAGTTTTATACTCAATTAATGAATTAATTAACAAAATAATCAAAATATAGACAGAAAATAAACGGGAAGCGTTGATACTAAAATTAAATCCATATTTTTATTAAAAATCGTCAAAATAATGTCAGGTGTCGACATCTCTCGGGTTAAATTTAAACATTAAAATAATTTTTTATTAATTAATTAATTTTTAATCCCTTTTTAGTCAATTTTTAGTCAGTTTAATACTCAATTAATGAATTAATTAACAAAATAATCAAAATATAGATAGAAAATAAACGGGAAGCGTTGATATTAAAATTAAATCCATGTTTTTATTAAAAATCGTCAAAATAATATCAGGTGTCGACATCTCTCGGGTTAAATTTAAACATTAAAATAATTTTTTATTAATTAATTAATTTTTAGTCCATTTTTAGTCAATTTTTAGTCAGTTTAATACTCAATTAATGAATTAATTAACAAAATAATCAAAATATAGACAGAAAATAAACGGTAAGCGTTGATATTAAAATTAAATCCATATTTTTATTAAAAATCGTCAAAATAATGTTAGGTGTCGACATCTCTCGGGTAAAATTTAAACATTAAAATAATTTTTTAATAATTAATTAATTTTTAATCCCTTTTTAGTCAATTTTTAGTGAGTTTAATACTCAATTAATGAATTAATTAACAAAATAATCAAAATATAGACAGAAAATAAACGGTAAGCGTTGATATTAAAATTAAATCCATATTTTTATTAAAAATCGTCAAAATAATGTTAGGTGTCAACATCTCTCGGGTAAAATTTAAACATTAAAATAATTTTTTAATAATTAATTAATTTTTAGTCCATTTTTAGTCAATTTTTAGTCAGTTTAATACTCAATTAATGAATTAATTAACAAAATAATCAAAATATAGATAGAAAATAAACGGGAAGCGTTGATATTAAAATTAAATCCATATTTTTATTAAAAATCGTCAAAATAATGTCAGGTGTCGACATCTTTCGGGTAAAATTTAAACATTAAAATAATTTTTTATTAATTAATTATTTTTTAGTCTCTTTTTAGTCAATTTTTAGCCAGTTTTATACTCAATTAATGAATTAATTAACAAAATAATCAAAATATAGACAGCAAATAAACGGGAAGCGTTGATATTAAAATTAAATCCATATTTTTATTAAAAATCGTCAAAATAATGTCAGGTGTCGACATCTCTCGGGTTAAATTTAAACATTAAAATAATTTTTTATTAATTAATTAATTTTTAATCCCTTTTTAGTCAATTTTTAGTCAGTTTAATACTCAATTAATGAATTAATTAACAAAATAATCAAAATGTAGATAGAAAATAAACGGGAAGCGTTGATATTAAAATTAAATCCACATTTTTATTAAAAATCGTCAAAATAATGTCAGGTGTCGACATCTTTCGGGTAAAATTTAAACATTAAAATAATTTTTTATTAATTAATTATTTTTTAGTCTCTTTTTAGTCAATTTTTAGTCAGTTTTATACTCAATTAATGAATTAATTAACAAAATAATCAAAATATAGACAGACAATAAACGGTAAGCGTTGATATTAAAATTAAATCCATATTTTTATTAAAAATCGTCAAAATAATGTCAGGTGTCGACATCTTTCGGGTAAAATTTAAACATTAAAATAATTTTTTATTAATTAATTATTTTTTAGTCTCTTTTTAGTCAATTTTTAGTCAGTTTTATACTCAATTAATGAATTAATTAACAAAATAATCAAAATATAGACAGAAAATAAACGATAAGCGTTGATATTAAAATTAAATCCATATTTTTATTAAAAATCGTCAAAATAATGTCAGGTGTCGACATCTTTCGGGTAAAATTTAAACATTAAAATAATTTTTTATTAATTAATTATTTTTTAGTCTCTTTTTAGTCAATTTTTAGTCAGTTTTATACTCAATTAATGAATTAATTAACAAAATAATCAAAATATAGACAGACAATAAACGGTAAGCGTTGATATTAAAATTAAATCCATATTTTTATTAAAAATCGTCAAAATAATGTCAGGTGTCGACATCTTTCGGGTAAAATTTAAACATTAAAATAATTTTTTATTAATTAATTATTTTTTAGTCTCTTTTTAGTCAATTTTTAGTCAGTTTTATACTCAATTAATGAATTAATTAACAAAATAATCAAAATATAGACAGACAATAAACGGTAAGCGTTGATATTAAAATTAAATCCATATTTTTATTAAAAATCGTCAAAATAATGTCAGGTGTCGACATCTCTCGGGTAAAATTTAAACATTAAAATAATTTTTTATTAATTAATTATTTTTTAGTCTCTTTTTAGTCAGTTTTATACTCAATTAATGAATTAATTAACAAAATAATCAAAATATAGACAGAAAATAAACGGGAAGCGTTGATATTAAAATTAAATCCATATTTTTATTAAAAATCGTCAAAATAATGTCAGGTGTCGACATCTCTCGGGTTAAATTTAAACATTAAAATAATTTTTTATTAATTAATTAATTTTTAATCCCTTTTTAGTCAATTTTTAGTCAGTTTAATACTCAATTAATGAATTAATTAACAAAATAATCAAAATATAGACAGAAAATAAACGGGAAGCGTTGATATTAAAATTAAATCCATATTTTTATTAAAAATCGTCAAAATAATGTCAGGTGTCGACATCTTTCGGGTAAAATTTAAACATTAAAATAATTTTTTATTAATTAATTATTTTTTAGTCTCTTTTTAGTCAATTTTTAGTCAGTTTTATACTCAATTAATGAATTAATTAACAAAATAATCAAAATATAGACAGAAAATAAACGGGAAGCGTTGATATTAAAATTAAATCCATATTTTTATTAAAAATCGTCAAAATAATGTCAGGTGTCGACATCTCTCGGGTTAAATTTAAACATTAAAATAATTTTTTATTAATTAATTAATTTTTAATCCCTTTTTAGTCAATTTTTAGTCAGTTTAATACTCAATTAATGAATTAATTAACAAAATAATCAAAATGTAGATAGAAAATAAACGGGAAGCGTTGATATTAAAATTAAATCCACATTTTTATTAAAAATCGTCAAAATAATGTCAGGTGTCGACATCTCTCGGGTAAAATTTAAACATTAAAATAATTCTTTATTAATTAATTAATTTTTAATCCCATTTTAGTCAATTTTTAGTCAGTTTAATACTTAATTAATGAATTAATTAACAAAATAATCAAAACATAGACAGAAAATAAACGGTAAGCGTTGATATTAAAATTAAATCCATATTTTTATTAAAAATCGTCAAAATAATGTCAGGTGTCGACATCTCTCGGGTTAAATTTAAACATTAAAATAATTTTTTATTAATTAATTAATTTTTAATCCCTTTTTAGTCAATTTTTAGTCAGTTTAATACTCAATTAATGAATTAATTAACAAAATAATCAAAATGTAGATAGAAAATAAACGGGAAGCGTTGATATTAAAATTAAATCCACATTTTTATTAAAAATCGTCAAAATAATGTCAGGTGTCGACATCTCTCGGGTAAAATTTAAACATTAAAATAATTCTTTATTAATTAATTAATTTTTAATCCCATTTTAGTCAATTTTTAGTCAGTTTAATACTTAATTAATGAATTAATTAACAAAATAATCAAAACATAGACAGAAAATAAACGGTAAGCGTTGATATTAAAATTAAATCCATATTTTTATTAAAAATCGTCAAAATAATGTCAGGTGTCGACATCTCTCGGGTTAAATTTAAACATTAAAATAATTTTTTATTAATTAATTAATTTTTAATCCCTTTTTAGTCAATTTTTAGTCAGTTTAATACTCAATTAATGAATTAATTAACAAAATAATCAAAATATAGACAGAAAATAAACGGTAAGCGTTGATATTAAAATTAAATCCATATTTTTATTAAAAATCGTCAAAATAATGTCAGGTGTCGACATCTCTCGGGTAAAATTTAAACATTAAAATAATTTTTTATTAATTAATTAATTTTTAATCCCTTTTTAGTCAATTTTTAGTCAGTTTAATACTCAATTAATGAATTAATTAACAAAATAATCAAAATGTAGATAGAAAATAAACGGTAAGCGTTGATATTAAAATTAATTCCATATTTTTATTAAAAATCGTTAAGAAAATGATAAGTGTCGACATCTCTCGGGTTAAATTTAAACATTAAAATAATTTTTTATTAATTAATTAATTTTTAGTCCATCTTTAGTCAATTTTTAGTCAGTTTAATACTCAATTAATGAATTAATTAACAAAATAATCAAAATGTAGATAGAAAATAAACGGTAAGCGTTGATATTAAAATTAATTCCATATTTTTATTAAAAATCGTTAAGAAATTGATAAGTGTCGACATCTCTCGGGTTAAATTTAAACATTAAAATAATTTTTTATTAATTAATTAATTTTTAGTCCATCTTTAGTCAATTTTTAGTCAGTTTAATACTCAATTAATCAATTAATTAACAAAATAATCAAAATGTAGATAGAAAATAAACGGTAAGCGTTGATATTAAAATTAATTCCATATTTTTATTAAAAATCGTTAAGAAAATGATAAGTGTCGACATCTCTCGGGTTAAATTTAAACATTAAAATAATTTTTTATTAATTAATTAATTTTTAGTCCATCTTTAGTCAATTTTTAGTCAGTTTAATACTCAATTAATGAATTAATTAACAAAATAATCAAAATATAGATAGAAAATAAACGGGAAGCGTTGATATTAAAATTAAATCCATATTTTTATTAAAAATCGTCAAAATAATGTCAGGTGTCGACATCTTTCGGGTAAAATTTAAACATTAAAATAATTTTTTATTAATTAATTAATTTTTAATCCCTTTTTAGTCAATTTTTAGTCAGTTTAATACTCAATTAATGAATTAATTAACAAAATAATCAAAATGTAGATAGAAAATAAACGGTAAGCGTTGATATTAAAATTAATTCCATATTTTTATTAAAAATCGTTAAGAAAATGATAAGTGTCGACATCTCTCGGGTTAAATTTAAACATTAAAATAATTTTTTATTAATTAATTAATTTTTAGTCCATCTTTAGTCAATTTTTAGTCAGTTTAATACTCAATTAATGAATTAATTAACAAAATAATCAAAATGTAGATAGAAAATAAACGGTAAGCGTTGATATTAAAATTAATTCCATATTTTTATTAAAAATCGTTAAGAAATTGATAAGTGTCGACATCTCTCGGGTTAAATTTAAACATTAAAATAATTTTTTATTAATTAATTAATTTTTAGTCCATCTTTAGTCAATTTTTAGTCAGTTTAATACTCAATTAATCAATTAATTAACAAAATAATCAAAATGTAGATAGAAAATAAACGGTAAGCGTTGATATTAAAATTAATTCCATATTTTTATTAAAAATCGTTAAGAAAATGATAAGTGTCGACATCTCTCGGGTTAAATTTAAACATTAAAATAATTTTTTATTAATTAATTAATTTTTAGTCCATCTTTAGTCAATTTTTAGTCAGTTTAATACTCAATTAATGAATCAATTAACAAAATAATCAAAATGTAGATAGAAAATAAACGGTAAGCGTTGATATTAAAATTAATTCCATATTTTTATTAAAAATCGTTAAGAAATTGATAAGTGTCGACATCTCTCGGGTTAAATTTAAACATTAAAATAATTTTTTATTAATTAATTAATTTTTAGTCCATCTTTAGTCAATTTTTAGTCAGTTTAATACTCAATTAATCAATTAATTAACAAAATAATCAAAATGTAGATAGAAAATAAACGGTAAGCGTTGATATTAAAATTAATTCCATATTTTTATTAAAAATCGTTAAGAAAATGATAAGTGTCGACATCTCTCGGGTTAAATTTAAACATTAAAATAATTTTTTATTAATTAATTAATTTTTAGTCCATCTTTAGTCAATTTTTAGTCAGTTTAATACTCAATTAATCAATTAATTAACAAATCGTTAAGAAAATGATAAGCATCGACATCTCTCGGGTAAAATTCAAACTTAAAAGAATTTTTTATTCATAAATAATTTTTAGTCCCTTTTTAGTCAGTTTAATACCCAATTAATGAATTAATTAACAAAAATAATCAAAATATAGATAGAAAATAAACGATAAGCGTTGATATTAAAATTAAATCCAAATTTTTATTAAAAATCGCCAAAATAGTGTCAGGTGTCGACATCTCTCGGGTAAAATTTAAACATTAAAATAATTTGTTATTAATTAATTTTTAGTTTCTTTTTAGTCAATTTTTAATCAGTTTAATACTAAATTAATTAATTAATAAATTAATGAACAAAACAATTAAAATATAGATAGAAATGATATTAAAATGAAAATCGATATTTATAATATTTGCGCATGCGCAAATCGCGTCAAACTAACGTGATGTCAAAGCGTTAAACGAAAGATCTTTTGAGGTCAATACCAAACGATATTTTCAATTTTAAGTAGTTTATAGGGTTATATTTTGCTGTGTAAAATGACGTGGGGGTTCGTTACGTGTGGTCCCAACGAAGCCATGGTTATATCCGGTATGTATCATTATTTTTTTTAATTTCAAAATCATAATAAAAAGATTAGGCGTAGGCTATGTACACAATTTATTAGTGATAAGGAAAAGTCGGTAATGTAGATTTCTTTATGACGATAATGTCAAATTTTAAATAAATTAACCTTTTTTTGTTATAAATAATTTTTAAGGATGTTGTTATTCGAAACCGAATCTTGTGCCGGGTGGGCGAGCTTTTATATGGCCTGCAATTCAAAAAGTACAAAGGTAAGGTGAATTTTGTGATCTTTTCTTTATGCTTGGTTAACGAGGATTTTTTTTTTAATTTTAGAATTTCATTAAATACGATGACGCTTCAAGTGGAGAGTCCAACGGTTTATACTAGTCAAGGAGTTCCGATATCTGTAACGGGCATAGCACAAGTATTTATAACTTTTTTTTTATTATATATCCGATCTGTTTTCTCATACTTAATTCTAATATATGATTATGTTGTTGAAAAGTGAGAAATTCCAAGTCAAGGGGAACTTTCAAAGGGTTTGGTATTCTTAAGCCAAACTTTTTATTTATCACCCTTTATATTTAACCTTACCATGATGTTTGTTTGATTATTTTTTCATTTATAACTTATCAAGTCATTATTGCATTAATTTTCAATAATTAGATCAACAGTGGAGTCACAAATTAACATTATTTGTTACTCAGAAATTGATGACAGTTTTTTCTTAATAAAATTGATACTTCATTTTACAGGGTGGGACAAAATAATGTCATTTCTAAAATGAGAATATCTCAGTTACTGGTTAACAATGAAATTATTGTTAATTAAGGCATTGTTTATTGTAGCCCTCTGATTTCATTAATCTCACAGCTCCTTTTTATTATTTTTTTTTTGAGACATAAGAGGAAGTTAAAATGATTATGAAGCAAATTGTATAAGATTGGCTAAATTGAGGATTCTCTTTTTCAACTTTATTTCAAGTTTTCATTCATATTATTTCATAAAAATTGACACAAAAGGAATCGAGACAAAGAAACCTTAAAATAAAATTAACCAAAGAAGCATAATCCATAACCAGTTACAAGATTGTAGAAATACAACAAAAATGTTGAAAATATTATAAATTTGAGGTTTTAGCATAAAAATCAACCACACCTCAAAAGCTAATAAAAAAGTTAGGGGTCGTTATAAGCTACTGCTGGGTGTTTCACCCCCGCGGACCCTTTGCAAGTCCAATTTCCTTTTGCGAAAAATATTCTAAATGCACATAGAACACGTGGACGCAATTTGGATAGGAACTTCGAAATAACAAATAAGTTAGGGGTTGTTATGATTTACTGCTGGGTATTTCACCCCCGCAGACCCTTTGCAAGTCCAATTTCTTTTCGCAAAAAATATTCTAAATAGACATAGAACACATCTACGCAATTTGGATAGGAACTTCGAAATAACAAATAAGTTAGGGGTTGTTATGATTTACTGCTGGGTATTTCACCCCCGCAGACCCTTTGCAAGTCCAATTTCTTTTCGCAAAAAATATTCTAAATAGACATAGAAAACATCTACGCAATTTGGATAGGAACTTCGAAGTAATTGAAAAGTTAGGGGTTGTTATAATCTACTGCTGGGTATTTCACCCCCGCGGACCCTTTGCAAGTCCAATTTCTTTTCGCAAAAAATATTCTAAATAGACATAGAAAACATCTACGCAATTTGGATAGGAACTTCGAAGTAATTGAAAAGTTAGGGGTTGTTATAATCTACTGCTGGGTATTTCACCCCCGCGGACCCTTTGCAGGTCCAATTTCTTTTCGCAAAAAATATTCTAAATAGACATAGAAAACATCTACGCAATTTGGATAGGAACTTCGAAGTAATAGAAAAGTTAGGGGTTGTTATAATCTACTGCTGGGTATTTCACCCCCGCGGACCCTTTGCAGGTCCAATTTCTTTTCGCAAAAAATATTCTAAATAGACATAGAACACATCTACGCAATTTGGATAGGAACTTCGAAGTAATAGAAAAGTTAGGGGTTGTTATAATCTACTACTGGGTGTTTCACCCCCGCGGACCCTTTGCAAGTCCAATTTCCTTTTGCGAAAAATATTCTAAATAGACATAGAACACATCTACGCAATTTGGATAGGAACTTCGAAGTAATAGAAAAGTTAGGGGTTGTTATAATCTACTGCTGGGTGTTTCACCCCCGCGGACCCTTTGCAAGTCCAATTTCCTTTTGCGAAAAATATTCTAAATACACACAGAACACATGGGAGCAATTTGGATAGGAACTTCGAAGTAATAGAAAAGTTAGGGGTTGTTATAATCTACTGCTGGGTATTTCACCCCCGCGGACCCTTTGCAAGTCCAATTTCCTTTTGCGAAAAATATTCTAAATGCACATAGAACACATTTACGCAATATAGATAGGAACTTCGAAGTAATAAAAAAGTTAGGGGTTGTTATAATCTACTGCTGGGTATTTCACCCCCGCGGACCCTTTGCAAGTCCAATTTCCTTTTGCGAAAAATATTCTAAATGCACATAGAACACGTGGACGCAATTTGGATAGGAACTTCGAAGTAATAGAAAAGTTAGGGGTTGTTATAATCTACTGCTGGGTATTTCACCCCCGCGGACCCTTTGCAAGTCCAATTTCCTTTTGCGAAAAATATTCTAAATGCACATAGAACACGTGGACGCAATTTGGATAGGAACTTCGAAGTAATAGAAAAGTTAGGGGTTGTTATAATCTACTGCTGTGTGTTTCACCCCCGCGGACCCTTTGCAAGTCCAATTTCCTTTTGCGAAAAATATTCTAAATGCACATAGAACACATGGACGCAATTTGGATAAGAACTTCGAAGTAATAGAAAAGTTAGGGGTTGTTATAATCTACTGCTGGGTATTTCACCCCCGCGGACCCTTTGCAAGTCCAATTTCCTTTCGCGAAAAATATTCTAAATGCACATAGAACACGTGGACGCAATTTGGATAGGAACTTCGAAGTAATAGAAAAGTTAGGGGTTGTTATAATCTACTGCTGTGTGTTTCACCCCCGCGGACCCTTTGCAAGTCCAATTTCCTTTTGCGAAAAATATTCTAAATGCACATAGAACACATGGACGCAATTTGGATAGGAACTTCGAAGTAATAGAAAAGTTAGGGGTTGTTATAATCTACTGCTGGGTATTTCACCCCCGCGGACCCTTTGCAAGTCCAATTTCCTTTTGCGAAAAATATTCTAAATGCACATAGAACACGTGGACGCAATTTGGATAGGAACTTCGAAGTAATAGAAAAGTTAGGGGTTGTTATAATCTACTGCTGGGTATTTCACCCCCGCGGACCCTTTGCAAGTCCAATTTCCTTTTGCGAAAAATATTCTAAATGCACATAGAACACATGGACGCAATTTGGATAGGAACTTCGAAGTAATAGAAAAGTTAGGGGTTGTTATAATCTACTGCTGGGTATTTCACCCCCGCGGACCCTTTGCAAGTCCAATTTCCTTTTGCGAAAAATATTCTAAATGCACATAGAACACATTTACGCAATATAGATAGGAACTTCGAAGTAATAAAAAAGTTAGGGGTTGTTATAATCTACTGCTGGGTATTTCACCCCCGCGGACCCTTTGCAAGTCCAATTTCCTTTTGCGAAAAATATTCTAAATGCACATAGAACACGTGGACGCAATTTGGATAGGAACTTCGAAGTAATAGAAAAGTTAGGGGTTGTTATAATCTACTGCTGTGTGTTTCACCCCCGCGGACCCTTTGCAAGTCCAATTTCCTTTTGCGAAAAATATTCTAAATGCACATAGAACACATGGACGCAATTTGGATAGGAACTTCGAAGTAATAGAAAAGTTAGGGGTTGTTATAATCTACTGCTGGGTATTTCACCCCCGCGGACCCTTTGCAAGTCCAATTTCCTTTTGCGAAAAATATTCTAAATGCACATAGAACACATTTACGCAATATAGATAGGAACTTCGAAGTAATAAAAAAGTTAGGGGTTGTTATAATCTACTGCTGGGTATTTCACCCCCGCGGACCCTTTGCAAGTCCAATTTCCTTTTGCGAAAAATATTCTAAATGCACATAGAACACGTGGACGCAATTTGGATAGGAACTTCGAAGTAATAGAAAAGTTAGGGGTTGTTATAATCTACTGCTGTGTGTTTCACCCCCGCGGACCCTTTGCAAGTCCAATTTCCTTTTGCGAAAAATATTCTAAATGCACATAGAACACATGGACGCAATTTGGATAGGAACTTCGAAGTAATAGAAAAGTTAGGGGTTGTTATAATCTACTGCTGGGTATTTCACCCCCGCGGACCCTTTGCAAGTCCAATTTCCTTTTGCGAAAAATATTCTAAATGCACATAGAACACATTTACGCAATATAGATAGGAACTTCGAAGTAATAAAAAAGTTAGGGGTTGTTATAATCTACTGCTGGGTATTTCACCCCCGCGGACCCTTTGCAAGTCCAATTTCCTTTTGCGAAAAATATTCTAAATGCACATAGAACACGTGGACGCAATTTGGATAGGAACTTCGAAGTAATAGAAAAGTTAGGGGTTGTTATAATCTACTGCTGTGTGTTTCACCCCCGCGGACCCTTTGCAAGTCCAATTTCCTTTTGCGAAAAATATTCTAAATGCACATAGAACACATGGACGCAATTTGGATAGGAACTTCGAAGTAATAGAAAAGTTAGGGGTTGTTATAATCTACTGCTGGGTATTTCACCCCCGCGGACCCTTTGCAAGTCCAATTTCCTTTTGCGAAAAATATTCTAAATGCACATAGAACACATGGACGCAATTTGGATAGGAACTTCGAAGTAATAGAAAAGTTAGGGGTTGTTATAATCTACTGCTGGGTATTTCACCCCCGCGGACCCTTTGCAAGTCCAATTTCCTTTTGCGAAAAATATTCTAAATGCACATAGAACACATTTACGCAATATAGATAGGAACTTCGAAGTAATAAAAAAGTTAGGGGTTGTTATAATCTACTGCTGGGTATTTCACCCCCGCGGACCCTTTGCAAGTCCAATTTCCTTTTGCGAAAAATATTCTAAATGCACATAGAACACGTGGACGCAATTTGGATAGGAACTTCGAAGTAATAGAAAAGTTAGGGGTTGTTATAATCTACTGCTGTGTGTTTCACCCCCGCGGACCCTTTGCAAGTCCAATTTCCTTTTGCGAAAAATATTCTAAATGCACATAGAACACATGGACGCAATTTGGATAGGAACTTCGAAGTAATAGAAAAGTTAGGGGTTGTTATAATCTACTGCTGGGTATTTCACCCCCGCGGACCCTTTGCAAGTCCAATTTCCTTTTGCGAAAAATATTCTAAATGCACATAGAACACATTTACGCAATATAGATAGGAACTTCGAAGTAATAAAAAAGTTAGGGGTTGTTATAATCTACTGCTGGGTATTTCACCCCCGCGGACCCTTTGCAAGTCCAATTTCCTTTTGCGAAAAATATTCTAAATGCACATAGAACACGTGGACGCAATTTGGATAGGAACTTCGAAGTAATAGAAAAGTTAGGGGTTGTTATAATCTACTGCTGTGTGTTTCACCCCCGCGGACCCTTTGCAAGTCCAATTTCCTTTTGCGAAAAATATTCTAAATGCACATAGAACACATGGACGCAATTTGGATAGGAACTTCGAAGTAATAGAAAAGTTAGGGGTTGTTATAATCTACTGCTGGGTATTTCACCCCCGCGGACCCTTTGCAAGTCCAATTTCCTTTTGCGAAAAATATTCTAAATGCACATAGAACACATTTACGCAATATAGATAGGAACTTCGAAGTAATAAAAAAGTTAGGGGTTGTTATAATCTACTGCTGGGTATTTCACCCCCGCGGACCCTTTGCAAGTCCAATTTCCTTTTGCGAAAAATATTCTAAATGCACATAGAACACGTGGACGCAATTTGGATAGGAACTTCGAAGTAATAGAAAAGTTAGGGGTTGTTATAATCTACTGCTGTGTGTTTCACCCCCGCGGACCCTTTGCAAGTCCAATTTCCTTTTGCGAAAAATATTCTAAATGCACATAGAACACATGGACGCAATTTGGATAGGAACTTCGAAGTAATAGAAAAGTTAGGGGTTGTTATAATCTACTGCTGGGTATTTCACCCCCGCGGACCCTTTGCAAGTCCAATTTCCTTTTGCGAAAAATATTCTAAATGCACATAGAACACATGGACGCAATTTGGATAGGAACTTCGAAGTAATAGAAAAGTTAGGGGTTGTTATAATCTACTGCTGGGTATTTCACCCCCGCGGACCCTTTGCAAGTCCAATTTCCTTTTGCGAAAAATATTCTAAATGCACATAGAACACATTTACGCAATATAGATAGGAACTTCGAAGTAATAAAAAAGTTAGGGGTTGTTATAATCTACTGCTGGGTATTTCACCCCCGCGGACCCTTTGCAAGTCCAATTTCCTTTTGCGAAAAATATTCTAAATGCACATAGAACACGTGGACGCAATTTGGATAGGAACTTCGAAGTAATAGAAAAGTTAGGGGTTGTTATAATCTACTGCTGTGTGTTTCACCCCCGCGGACCCTTTGCAAGTCCAATTTCCTTTTGCGAAAAATATTCTAAATGCACATAGAACACATGGACGCAATTTGGATAGGAACTTCGAAGTAATAGAAAAGTTAGGGGTTGTTATAATCTACTGCTGTGTGTTTCACCCCCGCGGACCCTTTGCAAGTCCAATTTCCTTTTGCGAAAAATATTCTAAATGCACATAGAACACATTTACGCAATATAGATAGGAACTTCGAAGTAATAAAAAAGTTAGGGGTTGTTATAATCTACTGCTGGGTATTTCACCCCCGCGGACCCTTTGCAAGTCCAATTTCCTTTTGCGAAAAATATTCTAAATGCACATAGAACACGTGGACGCAATTTGGATAGGAACTTCGAAGTAATAGAAAAGTTAGGGGTTGTTATAATCTACTGCTGTGTGTTTCACCCCCGCGGACCCTTTGCAAGTCCAATTTCCTTTTGCGAAAAATATTCTAAATGCACATAGAACACATGGACGCAATTTGGATAGGAACTTCGAAGTAATAGAAAAGTTAGGGGTTGTTATAATCTACTGCTGGGTATTTCACCCCCGCGGACCCTTTGCAAGTCCAATTTCCTTTTGCGAAAAATATTCTAAATGCACATAGAACACGTGGACGCAATTTGGATAGGAACTTCGAAGTAATAGAAAAGTTAGGGGTTGTTATAATCTACTGCTGTGTGTTTCACCCCCGCGGACCCTTTGCAAGTCCAATTTCCTTTTGCGAAAAATATTCTAAATGCACATAGAACACATGGACGCAATTTGGATAGGAACTTCGAAGTAATAGAAAAGTTAGGGGTTGTTATAATCTACTGCTGGGTATTTCACCCCCGCGGACCCTTTGCAAGTCCAATTTCCTTTCGCGAAAAATATTCTAAATACACACAGAACACATGGGAGCAATTTGGATAGGAACTTCGAAGTAATAGAAAAGTTAGGGGTTGTTATAATCTACTGCTGGGTATTTCACCCCCGCGGACCCTTTGCAAGTCCAATTTCCTTTTGCGAAAAATATTCTAAATGCACATAGAACACGTGGACGCAATTTGGATAGGAACTTCGAAGTAATAGAAAAGTTAGGGGTTGTTATAATCTACTGCTGTGTGTTTCACCCCCGCGGACCCTTTGCAAGTCCAATTTCCTTTTGCGAAAAATATTCTAAATGCACATAGAACACATGGACGCAATTTGGATAGGAACTTCGAAGTAATAGAAAAGTTAGGGGTTGTTATAATCTACTGCTGGGTATTTCACCCCCGCGGACCCTTTGCAAGTCCAATTTCCTTTCGCGAAAAATATTCTAAATGCACATAGAACACATGTACGCAATTTGGATAGAAACTTCGAAGTAATAGAAAAGTTAGGGGTTGTTATAATCTACTGCTGTGTGTTTCACCCCCGCGGACCCTTTGCAAGTCCAATTTCCTTTTGCGAAAAATATTCTAAATGCACATAGAACACATGGACGCAATTTGGATAGGAACTTCGAAGTAATAGAAAAGTTAGGGGTTGTTATAATCTACTGCTGGGTATTTCACCCCCGCGGACCCTTTGCAAGTCCAATTTCCTTTTGCGAAAAATATTCTAAATGCACATAGAACACATTTACGCAATATAGATAGGAACTTCGAAGTAATAAAAAAGTTAGGGGTTGTTATAATCTACTGCTGGGTATTTCACCCCCGCGGACCCTTTGCAAGTCCAATTTCCTTTTGCGAAAAATATTCTAAATGCACATAGAACACGTGGACGCAATTTGGATAGGAACTTCGAAGTAATAGAAAAGTTAGGGGTTGTTATAATCTACTGCTGTGTGTTTCACCCCCGCGGACCCTTTGCAAGTCCAATTTCCTTTTGCGAAAAATATTCTAAATGCACATAGAACACATGGACGCAATTTGGATAGGAACTTCGAAGTAATAGAAAAGTTAGGGGTTGTTATAATCTACTGCTGGGTATTTCACCCCCGCGGACCCTTTGCAAGTCCAATTTCCTTTTGCGAAAAATATTCTAAATGCACATAGAACACGTGGACGCAATTTGGATAGGAACTTCGAAGTAATAGAAAAGTTAGGGGTTGTTATAATCTACTGCTGTGTGTTTCACCCCCGCGGACCCTTTGCAAGTCCAATTTCCTTTTGCGAAAAATATTCTAAATGCACATAGAACACATGGACGCAATTTGGATAGGAACTTCGAAGTAATAGAAAAGTTAGGGGTTGTTATAATCTACTGCTGGGTATTTCACCCCCGCGGACCCTTTGCAAGTCCAATTTCCTTTCGCGAAAAATATTCTAAATACACACAGAACACATGGGAGCAATTTGGATAGGAACTTCGAAGTAATAGAAAAGTTAGGGGTTGTTATAATCTACTGCTGGGTATTTCACCCCCGCGGACCCTTTGCAAGTCCAATTTCCTTTTGCGAAAAATATTCTAAATGCACATAGAACACGTGGACGCAATTTGGATAGGAACTTCGAAGTAATAGAAAAGTTAGGGGTTGTTATAATCTACTGCTGTGTGTTTCACCCCCGCGGACCCTTTGCAAGTCCAATTTCCTTTTGCGAAAAATATTCTAAATGCACATAGAACACATGGACGCAATTTGGATAGGAACTTCGAAGTAATAGAAAAGTTAGGGGTTGTTATAATCTACTGCTGGGTATTTCACCCCCGCGGACCCTTTGCAAGTCCAATTTCCTTTCGCGAAAAATATTCTAAATGCACATAGAACACATGTACGCAATTTGGATAGAAACTTCGAAGTAATAGAAAAGTTAGGGGTTGTTATAATCTACTGCTGGGTATTTCACC
The DNA here is from genome assembly GCA_036711965.1 of Onthophagus sagittarius. Taxonomy (NCBI): domain Eukaryota; kingdom Metazoa; phylum Arthropoda; class Insecta; order Coleoptera; family Scarabaeidae; genus Onthophagus; species Onthophagus sagittarius. The sequence continues at coordinate 91,636,606 of JASERS010000001.1, read as the reverse complement.
CCCGCGGACCTTTTCAAAGTCCAATTTCCTTTCGCGAAACATATTTAAATACACATAGAACACCTGTATGTAATTTGGTTCGGAACTTCGAGGTAATAAGAAAGTTAAAGGTTTTTATTGGTATTGTTTCTGGTATTAAATATATTATGTAGATATTAAAAAAATATATAATCTTATCTAATTAAATAGTAGTTGAATATTAGTTAATATAGTATAAGTTACACCGGTAATGAATATTGCAATAGTATATTACATTAAAAAAATACGGCCCCGGCTACGGACGTCTATGGACGTTCGGGTATCTTCGGAAATAAGGGTAGTAGAACAAATAATAATCTACTGCGGGGTGGTTTAGCCCCGCGGATCCATCCGAAGTGAGGTTTCTATAAGGAAACTTGTTCAATGGGATGTCTAGAAAGCGTACACAAAGTTTGGTTCGGCTCTTCGAACTAATAAGGGTAGTAGAACAAATAATAATCTACTGCGGGGTGGTTTACCCCCGCGGACCCATCCGAAGTTAGGTTTCTATACAGAAACTTGTTCGATGGGATGTCTAGAAAGCGTATACAGCGTTTGGTTCGGATCTTCGAACTAATAAGGGTAGTAGAACAAATAATAGTCTACTGCGGGGTGGTTTACCCCCGCGGACCCATCCGAAGTGAGGTTTCTATACCGAAACTTGTTCGATGGGATGTCCAGAAAGCGTATACCAAGTTTGGTTCGGATCTTCGAACTAATAAGGGTAGTAGAACAAATAATAGTCTACTGCGGGGTGGTTTACCCCCGCGGACCCATCCGAAGTGAGGTTTCTATACCGAAACTTGTTCGATGGGATGTCCAGAAAGCGTATACCATGTTTGGTTCGGATCTTCGAACTAATAAGGGTAGTAAAACAAATAATAATCCGTTGCGAGATGGTTTACACCCGCGGACCCATCCGAAGTGAGGTTTCTATACCGAAACTTGTTCGATGGGGTGTCCAGAAAGCGTATACCAAGTTTGGTTCCGATCTTCGAACTAATAAGGGTAGCAGAACAAATAATAATCTACTGCGGGGTGGTTTACACCCGCGGACCCATCCGAAGTGAGGTTTCTATACCGAAACTTGTTCGATGGGGTGTCCAGAAAGCGTATACCAAGTTTGGTTCGGATCTTCGAACTAATAAGGGTAGCAGAATAAATAATAATCTACTGCGGGGTGGTTTACACCCGCGGACCCATCCGAAGTGAGGTTTCTATACCGAAACTTGTTCGATGGGATATCTAGAAAGCGTATACCAAGTTTGGTTCGGATCTTCGAACTAATAAGGGTAGTAGAACAAGTAATAATTACTGCGGTGTGGTTTTCCCCCGCGGACCCATTCGAAGTGAGGTTTCTATACGGAAACTTGTTCAATGGGATGTCTAGAATGCGTATACAAAGTTTGGTTCGGATCTTCGAACTAATAAGCGTGCTAGAGCCCATTGAAGTATTGAAAGGGGTGGTTTACCCCGCGTTAAATATGTTTTAATCTGGTCTAATTGCAACTAACATAGTATATTAGCCTCTTACTGTATTAGTTTCATGCTTTTTGTGTGAAAAAAGGCGAACCGGCAACTGGGGCCGGTATGACGGACGTCTATGGACTTTCGGGTATCTTCGGAAATTTCTACTGCTATCTTCACACCGGTCTAAAAATGTTAAATTTCTAGAAGCTTTTTATTATACAGGCCAAGAATGTTTGCCCTAACTTGGAATTTCTCCCTCCCCACACAATAACTCTGAAAATATTCCTCAGATGATTCTTGAGATTACAGAGTTTAAAATCTATTAATTAAATATATCCAATCTCATACCCATCCAATATCTTGTTTATTCGTGTTTGTGTTAATAAATTACAATAAGATTTAAAACTTTTTAATCCTTATAATTTACGCCTCTAATAAACATCATAATTAGATTGGATTAATAAAAAAAAAATTCTTAGGTCAAGATACAAGGTCAAAACGAAGAAATGCTTTTGGCAGCTTGCGAACAATTCTTGGGAAGAACCGAAAGCGAAATCCAACACATCGCCCTCGTCACTCTCGAAGGCCATCAAAGAGCCATAATGGGCTCTATGACGGTCGAGGAAATTTACAAGGACAGAAAGAAATTTAGCAAACAAGTTTTCGAAGTCGCCTCTTCCGATTTAGTTAATATGGGAATAACCGTCGTTTCGTACACATTAAAGGATATTAGAGATGAAGAGGTAATTATAAAATGAAATAAAACAATTTTTTTATCATTTTCTTTTTATTAATTTATTTTTGGTGAAATTAGTTGTTAAAATTAGTTAAAAAGTGATGACTCAAAAAGAAAGTGATGTTACCTTTTTAATTAATTAGTTAATTAATTGAACCTTTTTAAAGATGTGCTTTTTTCTAATAATTAGCTTATTTTTCTTTTAATCGCTACAAATAGGGCGCTAAGGTATGTTAATTAAACAAAACCACCAAAAAAATTATTGTTTCTCCCCTATTCTAAGCTGCTTTTTTTATTTATTTTAACCCCCTCATCTTCTTCTCATTCGATGTAGATATCTCAATCACTTTTAAATCATCCATTTTCATATCCAATTCTAAAAAAGAAACACTAAATTAATTAATTACTTAATTATGATTAAATTTTTTTGTTTTATTCTTTTAGGGTTACCTAAAGAGTTTGGGAATGGCCCGAACGGCCGAAGTGAAACGCGACGCCCGCATCGGCGAAGCCGAAGCCCGCTGCGACGCTCAAATAAAAGAAGCGATCGCCGAGGAACAACGCATGGCTTCCGTTTTATTAAACGACACGGAAATCGCGAAAGCCCGTCGCGATTTCGAACTCAAAAAGGCCGCTTACGACGTCGAGGTGCAAACGAAAAACGCCGAGGCCGATTTAGCTTACGAATTGCAAGCGGCTAAAACGAAGCAGAGGATTATGGAGGAAAAAATGCAGATTAAGGTTGTTGAAAGGACGCGGCAAATTGCTGTGGAGGAGCAGGAAATCGGCAGGAAAGAGCGGGAGTTGGAGGCGAAAATTAGGAGGCCCGCGGAGGCGGAGAAATATCGTTTGGAGAGGATTGCTGAGGCGAATAATAAGAAGGTTTTGTTGGAGGCGCAAGCTGAGGCGGAAGCTATTAAATTGAAGGGGGAGGCGGAGGCGTACGCGACTGAGGTGAAGGCGAAAGCGGAGGCAGAACTTATGGCGAGGAAGGCGGATGCTTGGAAGGAGTATAAGGAGGCGGCGATGATCGATATGCTTTTGGATGTTTTGCCCAAAGTAAATGAAATTGATTTTTTTCCTAAATTAATTTTTATGGTTAAAAAAGTGTTCAGTCCAAAGGATTTTATTAAATGATAAATCTGGGATAAGTAAGAAATCCTGGGATTTTAAATCTTGAAATTAAGAAAAAAAATATTTGTGTTTTACAAATATTAATTTAAAATGATAACTTCAATTTAGATGAAATCATTAACAATTATGTTATACATACATAATGATATTTATGATCTTTAAATTTTTGTTTATTATCGTGAATGTTATTGTAGGATTGTTATTAAAATAATAACAAAAATATTGTTTTGTATTTTAACAATAAAATTTGATATTTTTATTTTTTAGTTTCAGCTGGTTTTGGCTTCATTAACCATCCTCATGAAACCACGTCATATACTTCTTATAAGAAATTTTCACGCCATAACTTATCATAATTAATTAGTATTAAATGGTCATAAATAAAATTATTACAAGTTTTTACAACAAACGAACAAAATTAAGAAAGGAATATGGTTAAAAATCATTAAAAAATGACGTGGTTTCCTGAGGATGATAATGAACCTGAAACTGGTTGAAACTTAAAAATAGAAACATTAAATTTTATCATTAAAGTATAAAATAATATCTTCGTTATTATTTTTATATCAATCCTACAATAATTATGTGTATGTGCTCTTTTAAAAACATTTGCAGTCTTATAGAAATAATATCGAGTCTTTTGGAAGCAATTAAAGTCTTTTAGAGGCAGTATTAAGTTTTCTGGAAATATTTAAAAGTAGTATAAAATCTTCTGGAAGTATTTTAAGTCTCCTAGATGCAATATTAAGCCTTTCAAAAACATTGCAAGTCTTCTGAAAGCGGTTCGAATCATTTAGAAGCAATATCAAACTTTTTAGAAATATCTCAAATCTTTTAGGTGCAGTATAAAATCTTCTGGAAGCATTTCAAAACTTCCAGAGGCAATAGCAAGTCTTCTGGAAGCATATCAAGCTTTCCAGAGGCAATATCAAGTCTTGTGGAAGTTGCATCAAATCTTTTGGAAACATTTAAAGTCTTCTAGAAGTAGTATTAAGTCTTTTGGTAACATTTCAAGTCTTCTAGAGGTAGTATTAAGTTTTCTGGAAACATTTAAAAGTAGTATAAAATCTTCTGGAAGTATTTTAAGTCTCCTAAATGCAATATTAAGCCTTTTAAAAACATTGCAAGTCTTCTAGAAATAGTATCAACTTTTCTGGAAGCATTTCAAAACTTTCAGAGGTAATAGCAAGTTTTCTCAAACCAGCTTGAATCATTTAGAAGCAATATCAAACTTTTTAGAAATATCTCAAATCTTTTAGATGCAGTATGAAATCTTCTGGAAGCAGTTCAAGTCTTCTAAAAGTAGTATTAAGTTTCTTGGAAGCTTTGCAAAATGTATGGGAAGATTTTAAGTCTTTGGGAAATAGTGTCAAGTCTTTCAGAGGCAGTGTCAAGTCTTCTGGAAGCATATCAAGCCTTCCAGAGGCAATGTCAAGTCTTGTGGAAGTTGCATCAAATCTTTTGGAAACATTTAAAGTCTTCTAGAAGTAGTATTAAGTCTTTTGGTAACATTTCAATTCTTCTAGAGGTAGTATTAAGTTTTCTGGAAACATTTAAAAGTAGTATAAAATCTTCTGGAAGTATTTTAAATCTCCTAAATGCAATATTAAGCCTTTTAAAAACATTGCAAGTCTTCTAGAAATAGTATCAACTTTTCTGGAAGCATTTCAAAACTTTCAGAGGTAATAGCAAGTTTTCTCAAACCAGCTTGAATCATTTAGAAGCAATATCAAACTTTTTAGAAATATCTCAAATCTTTTAGATGCAGTATGAAATCTTCTGGAAGCAGTTCAAGTCTTCTAAAAGTAGTATTAAGTTTCTTGGAAGCTTTGCAAAATGTATGGAAAGATTTTAAGTCTTTGGGAAATAGTGTCAAGTCTTTCAGAGGCAGTGTCAAGTCTTCTGGAAGCATATCAAGCCTTCCAGAGGCAATGTCAAGTCTTGTGGAAGTTGCATCAAATCTTTTGGAAACATTTAAAGTCTTCTAGAAGTAGTATTAAGTCTTTTGGTAACAGTTCAAGTCTTCTAGAGGCAGTATTAAATTTTCTGGAAACATTTAAAAGTAGTATAAAATCTTCTGGAAGTATTTTAAGTCTCCTAAATGCAATATTAAGCCTTTTAAAAACATTGCAAGTCTTCTAGAAATAGTATCAACTTTTCTGGAAGCATTTCAAAACTTTCAGAGGTAATAGCAAGTTTTCTCAAACCAGCTTGAATCATTTAGAAGCAATATCAAACTTTTTAGAAATATCTCAAATCTTTTAGATGCAGTATGAAATCTTCTGGAAGCAGTTCAAGTCTTCTAAAAGTAGTATTAAGTTTCTTGGAAGCATTGCAAAATTTATGGAAAGATTTTAAGTCTTTGGGAAATAGTGTCAAGTCTTTCAGAGGCAGTGTCGAGTCTTCTGGAAGCATATCAAGCTTTCCAGAGGCAATGTCAAGTCTTGTGGAAGTTGCATCAAATCTTTTGGAAACATTTAAAGTCTTCTAGAAATAGTATTAAGTCTTTTGGTAACATTTCAATTCTTCTAGAGGTAGTATTAAGTTTTCTGGAAACATTTAAAAGTAGTATAAAATCTTCTGGAAGTATTTTAAGTCTCCTAAATGCAATATTAAGCCTTTTGAAAACATTGCAAGTCTTCTAGAAATAGTATCAACTTTTCTGGAAGCATTTCGAAACTTTCAGAGGCAATAGCAAATCTTCTGGGAGTATTTCAAGACTTTCAGAGGTAATAGCAAGTCTTCTGAAAGCGGTTCGAATCATTTAGAAGCAGTATCAAACTTTTTGGAAATATCTCAAATCTTTTAGATGCAGTATGAAATCTTCTGGAAGCAGTTCAAATCTTCTAAAAGTAGTATTAAGTTTCTTGGAAGCATTGCAAAATTTATGGAAAAATTTTAAGTCTTTGGGAAATAGTGTCAAGTCTTTCAGAGGCAGTGTCAAGTCTTCTGGAAGCATATCAAGCTTTCCAGAGGCAATGTCAAGTCTTGTGGAAGTTGCATCAAATCTTTTGGAAACATTTAAAGTCTTCTAGACGTAGTATTAAGTCTTTTGGTAACATTTCAAGTTTTTCAGAGGCAATATCAAATTTTCTGGAAAGCAATTGCAGTCTTCTAGATGCAGTATCATATTTTCTGGAAGTATTTCAAGTCTTGTTGATGCAGTATCAAATGTTCTGAAAACATTTTGAATCATCTAGAAATAATATCAAATCTTTTGGAAGCATTTTAAGTTTTCTGGAAACATTTCTAGTTTTCTAAAAAATAGTATCAAGTCTTTCAGAAGCAACATCAAGTTTTTTGGATAGAATATTATGTATTTTGGAAGCGTTGCAAATCCTGTAGATGCATTTTAAGATTTCTAGATGTTACTACATCTAATTATCAAGTCTATTGATACTATCAACTCTTTTGAAAACATGTCAAGACGTGAAGCAGGTCTTCTGAAAGTATTTCAAGTTTTCCAGAAGCAAAGTCAAGTCTTCTGAAAGCATTTCAAGTCTTCTAGAAGCAGTTGGAAGCATAGCAAATTTTCTTGAAAGGTTTCAAATCTTTTAGAAACATTGTCAAGTCCTTCAGAGGTATATATTGTGTCTTCTGGAGGCATATCAAGCCTTGCAGAGGAAATGTCAAGTCTTGTGGAAGTAGCAATAAATCTTTTGGAAACATTTAAAGTCTTCTAGAAATAATATCAAGTCTTCTGGAAACATTTTGAATCATCTAAAAACAATACCAAATCTTCTGGAAGCATTTTAAGTCTTCTGCAAGCTTTTCAAATATTCCAGAGGCAATATCTAAGTCTTCTGCAAACATTGCAACACTTCCTAAAGCAATGTAAAATCTTTGGTAAGCATTTCAAGTCTTCTAAAAGCAGTTTTAAGTCTTCTGCAAGCAATTTAAATATTCCAGAGGCAATATCTAAGTGTTCTGCAAGTATAGCAACACTTTCTAAGGCAATGTAAAATCTTTTGCAAGCATTTCAAGTTTTCTTAAAGCAGTTTTAAGTCTTCCGCAAGCAATTTAAATATTCCAGAGGCAATATTTAAGTCTTCTGCAAGCATAGCAACACTTCCTAAGGCAATGTAAAATCTTTTGCAAGCATTTCAAGTCTTCTAAAAGCAGTTTTAAGTTTTCAGCAAGCATTGCAACACTTCCTAAGGCAATGTAAAATCTTTTGCAAACATTTCAAGTCTTCTTAAAGCAGTTTCAAGTCTTCTGCAAGCAATTTAAATATTCCATAGGCAATATCTAAGTCTTCTGCAAGCGTTGTAACACTTCCTAAAGCAATGTAAAATCTTTGGCAAGCATTTCAAGTTTTCTAAAGGTAGTTTTAAGTCTTTTGCAAACATTTTAAAATTTTCAGAGGCAATATCAAGCCTTCTGTAAGCATTTCAAGGCTGTCGGAAAGAATATCATGTCTTCTGAAAGCTATTCAAGTGTTCCAGAGATAATATCAAGTCAATTGTTTCAAAGGCAATGTTCGAAGGCCACATCAAGCCTTGTGCAAACATTTAAAGTTTTCCAGAAGAAGTACAAAATTTTTCAAAAACAATGTAAAGTCTTCTGTAGGCAAAATCAATTTCTTTAGAAGCATTTCAAGTTTTTTGAAAGCAGTATGAAGTGGACCAGAAGCAGCACCTAGTCTTTTGGAGCGGTTTAATTCTTCTGAAAGCAGCTTAATGCTTCTGGAAATATGTTAATTGTTTTGAAAGTAGTATTAGGTCGACCAGAAGCAGTATTTAATCTTCTGGAAGCGATTCAAGTCTTTTGAAAGCAATATCAAATATTTTGAAAGTATTTCAAGGGTTCCAGAAGCAATCTCATGGCTTTATTCTCCTTCCAGAGGAAATATCAAGTCTTGTGGAAGTAGCAATAAATCTTTTGGAAACATTTAAAATCTTCTAGAAATAGTATCAAGTCTTCTGGAAACATTTTGAATCATCTAGAAACAATATCAAATCTTCTGGGAAGCATTTCAAGTCTTCTAGATGCAGTTCAAGATGGATACTATATTTTTTCTGGAAAAATTTCAATTTTTCTTTTGCAAGCAGTGTCTAACTTTCCAGATGCAATATCGAGTTATCCAAAAGCAATTCAAGTTTTTTAGAAGAAAATCAATTCTACCCAATGCAGTATTAAATCTTCTGAAAGTATTTCAAATTTTTTGCAACTAATATTAATTTTTATACAAGTGGTATTAAATCTTTGTGATTTAACATTCTGACATTTTATTTTGTCATGTGTATTCAAGTTTGGCATCAAAATATGATGTTTATTCCATTATTAAAATTTACAGGGTTGGGTGAATAAAAAAAAGAAACTTCTTTCTTCAATTTTTTTCTTTTTGATTTCTTCTCAATTTCTACTTACTCTTCGTTTTGTTATTTTAACAACGCTCTTTGTTTCTTCAGTTTATTTCTTATTATTTTTTTTAGTTTCAAATCACATCTTATCTGATTTGTGTAAAGTCTCCCAGAGAAAGCCTTCTAGCTAAAAATCTTCTGGAAACATTTTAGTCTTCTAGAAGCATCTCAAGTTTTTTAAATGCAATAACAAGTCTTCTGGCAACATTTCAAGTCTTCCAGAAACAATATCAAGTTTTTTTTTTAGAAAACTTGCGTGTCTTTTAGAAGCGTTGCCAGTTTTTTTAGAAGTAATACCAAGTTATGTGAAAGCATTATTAAGTCTTTCAGGAGTAGTAATAAATCTTTTAGAAGCAGTTCAAATCTTCTAAAAGCAACAACAAATCTTCTGCCATTTCTTCTGAAAGAATTTCAAGTTTTTCAGAGGCAATGTCGAGTATTGCAAGTCTTTTAGATGCAGTATAGTCTTCTAGATTTGATATAAACTTTTTTAGAAACATTTCAAGTCTTTTGGAAGCAGTGTCAAGTTTCCCAGAGACAGTATCCAGTTTTTTGGAAATAGTTCAAGTCTTCTAGAAGTATATTAAGTCTTCCAGAGACAGTATCAACTTTTCTGGAAATAGTTAAAATCTTTTGGAAACATTTCAAGTCTTCTAAAAGTAATATCAAGTCTTCTAGATATAATATCAAGTTTTTTTGGAAAAATTATGAGTCTTTTGGAAGCATACCAAGTCTTCCAGAGACAGTATCGAGTTTTCTGGAAATAGCTCAAATTATCTGGAAAAATTTCAAATTTTCCAGAGGCAATATCGAGTATTCTGGAAGCAGTTTAAATGTTCTAGAAGCATATCAAGTTTTTCAAAGGCAGTATTAAGTCTTCTAGAAGCATTTTAAGTCTTCTGTAAGCAATATCATATTTTCTAGAAATATTAAGTCTTCTAGGAGCAGTAGTGACGCTTTTGGAAGCATTCCAAATTAGATACAGTATAAAATCTTTTAGATGATTCAAGTCTTTTGGAAACAGCGTCAAGTCTTCCAAAGGCAGTATCTAGTCTTTTGAAACAATTCATATCTTCTGGAAATATATCAAGTCTTCCAAAGATAGTATCAAGCTTTCTGGAAGCATTTCAAGTCTTTTGAAAGTAATATCAAGTTTTTTATAAACAGTATTAAGTCCTCCAGAGACAATATGGAGTCTTCTGGAAGTATTTCAAATCTTCTAGATGTAGTATCAAGTCTTCTGGAAGTATTTAAAGTCTTTTGAAAGCATAAACATGTCATCCAGGGGCAGTTTGTGATTATTTATATTTGTGCCAAAAATGAAAAACATATTAGATAAGTTTTACAATTAAAGGCGTATGATCTTTTTTGCAACTTATGAACATAACATTCTTATTAAATCTTTAATTTTTCCTTGTTTTTAACATTTTCTTCTTAATCTGAATCTTCTTTTGCAATTCTTCTATATGCCCTTGCTTATTTTCTTCATCAACAATTATTTTTTTCATTAATATTTTCATCATTTGTATTTACATAACTTATTCTTTTCTGATATTCATCCTATTTAGTTTCTTCATTCTTTTTTTTTCAAAATCATTAAATGACAATATTCATTTTTTTCCTCTCTCTTCTTTTCATGTGTTATCTTCTCAAAAAGATAAAATTTTATTCAATAACTTTCATTAATTTCTGTTAGCGAATATAATTTTTTACTTATTTATCTTTGAAAGCAGTGTTATTAAATCTCTGAGAAGCAGTACAAAGTTTTTTGGAAGTAGTTTAAGTCTTCTGGAAGCATTTCAAATATTTTGTAATCGGTGTTAAGTCTTCCAGAGGAAATATCTAATCTTTTGGAAGTGTTATAAGTCTTCTGAATGCATTTCAAAGTTTCTAGAGGCAATACCAAATCTTATAAAATCAGTATTAAGTCTTCTAGGAGCAGTATCAAATCTTCCAAAGAAAGTATCGAGTTTTCTGGAAATAGTTCAACTCTTCTAAAAGCATATCAAGTCTTTCAGAGACAAAATAAACTTTTCTGGAAATAGTTAAAATCTTCTGGAAACATAGTATAGAGTCTTTTGGAAACAGTTAAAATTTTCTGGGAGCATATCAAGTGTTTCAGAAGCAATATTGAAGTCTTTTGAAAGCAATATCAACTTTTCTAGAAACAGTATTAAGTCATCCAGAAACAATATGGAGTCTTCTGGAAGTATTTCAAATCTTCTAGAATCATTTTAAAGCTTCTAGATGTAGTATCAAGTTTTCTGGAAGAATTTCAAGTTTTCCAGAGGCAATGTCGAGTATTCTGGAAGTAGTTCAAGTGTTGTAGAAGTATTTTCAGTCTTCTGTAAGCAATATCAAATTTTCTAGAAGTACTGCTAACTCTTTCAGGAGCAGTAATGACGTTTTTGGAAAAGCATTTCAAGTCTTTTAGATGCAGTAAAAAGTCTTGTAGATTTGATATACAGTTTTTTTAGAAACATTTCAAGTCTTTTGGAAGCAGTGTCAAGTCTCCCAGAGACAGTATCCAGTTTTTTGGAAATAGTTTAACTCTTCTAAAAGCATATCAAGCCTTCCAGAGACAGTATAGAGTCTTTTGGAAACAGTTAAAATTTTCTGAGAGCATATCAAGTGTTCCAGAAGTAATATTTAAGTCTTTTTGAAGCAATATCAACTTTTCTAGAAGCAGTATTAAGTTATCCAGAAACAATATGTAGTCTTCTGAAAGTATTTCAAATCTTCTAGAATCATTTTAAAGCTTTTAGATGTAGTATCAAGTCTTCTGGAAGAATTTCAAGTTTTCCAGAGGCAATGTCGAGTATTCTGGAAACAGTTCAAGTGTTGTAGAAGTATTTTAAGTCTTCTATAAGCAATATCAAATTTTCTAGAAGTACTGTTAAGTCTTTCAGGAGCAATAATGACGTTTTTGGAGAAGCATTTCAAGTCTTTTAGATGCAGTAAAAAGTCTTCTTGATTTGATATAAACTTTTTTAGAAACATGTCAAGTCTTTTTAAGCAGTGTCAAGTTTCCCAGAGACAGTATCCATTTTTTTGGAAATAGTTCAAGTCTTCTAGAAGCATATCAAGTCTTTCAGAGACAGTATTAACTTTTCTGGAAATAGTTCAAATCTTCTGGAAACATATCAAGTCTCCTAGAGAAAGTGTAGAGTCTTTTGGAAACAGTTTAAATTTTCTGGGAGCATATCAAGTGTTTGAAATGCAATATTTAAGTCTTTTTGAAGCAATATCAACTTTTCTAGAAGCAGTATTAAGTCATCCAGAAACAATATGGAGTCTTCTGGAAGTATTTCAAATCTTCTAGAATCGTTTTAAAGCTTTTAGATGTAGTATCAAGTTTTCTGGAAGAATTTCAAGTTTTCCAGAGGCAATGTCGAGTATTCTGGAAGCAGATCAAGTGTTGTAGAAGTATTTTAAGTCTTCTATAAGCAATATCAAATTTTTTAGAAGTATTGTTAAGTCTTTCAAGAACAGTAATGACGTTTTTGGAAAAGCATTTCAAGTCTTTTAGATGCAGTACAAAGTCTTCTAGATTTGATATAAACTTTTTTAGAAACATTTCATGTCTTTTGGAAGCAGTGTCAAGTCTCCCAGAGACAGTATCCAGTTTTTTGGAAATAGTTCAAGTCTTCTTGAAGCATATCAAGTGTTCCAGAGACAACATCAACTTTTCTAGAAATAGTTAAAATCTTCTGGAAACATATCAAGTCTCCCAGAGACACTATAGAGTCTTTTGGAAACAGTTAAAATTTTCTGGGAGCATATCAAGTGTTCCAGAAGTAATATTTAAGTCTTTTGAAAGCAATATCAACTTTTCTAGAAGCAGTATTAAGTCATCCAGAAACAATATGAAGTCTTTTGGAAGTATTTTAAATCTTCTAGAATCATTTTAAAGCTTCTAGATGTAGTATCAAGTTTTCTGGAAGAATTTCAAGTTTTCCAGAGGCAATGTCGACTATTCTGGAAGCAGTTCAAGTGTTGTAGAAGTATTTTAAGTCTTCTGTAAGCAATATCAAATTTTGTAGAAGTACTGTTAAGTCTTTCAGAAGCAATAATGACGTTTTGGAGAAGCATTTCAAGTCTTTTAGATGCAGTAAAAAGTCTTCTAGATTTGATATAAATTTTTTAGAAACATTTCACGTCTTTTGAAAGGAGTGTCAAGTTTTCCAGAGACAGTATAGAGTTTTTTGGAAATAGTTCAAGTTCTCTAGAAGCATATCAAGTCTTTCAGACACAGTATCAACTTATCTGGAAATAGTTAAAATCTTCTGGAAACATATCAAGTCCCCCAGAGACAGTATAGAGTCTTTTGGGAACAGTTAAAATTTTCTGGGAGCATATCAAGTGTTCTAGAAGCAGTATTTAAGTCTTTTGAAAGCAACATCAACTTTTCTAGAAGCAGTATTAAGTCATCCAGAAACAATATGGAGTCCTTTGGAAGTATTTCAAATCTTCTAGAATCATTTTATAGCTTCTAGATGTAGTATCAAGTTTTCTGGAAGAATTTCAAGTTTTCCAGAGGGAATGTCGAGTATTCTGGAAGCAGTTCAAGTGTTGTAGAAGTATTTTAAGTCTTCTATAAGCAATATCAAATTTTCTAGAAGTACTGTTAAGTCTTTCAGGAGCAATAATGACGTTTTTGGAGAAGCATTTCAAGTCTTTTAGATGCAGTAAAAAGTCTTCTTGATTTGATATAAACTTTTTTTAGAAACATTTCAAGTCTTTTGGAAGCAGTGTCAAGTCTCCCAGAGACAGTATCCAGTTTTTTGGAAATAGTTCAAGTCTTCTAGAAGCATATCAAGTCTTCCAGAGACAGTATCAACTTTTCTGGAAATAGTTAAAATCTTCTGGAAATATATCAAGTCTCCTAGAGAAAGTGTAGAGTCTTTTGGAAACAGTTAAAATTTTCTGGGAGCATATCAAGTGTTCCAGAAGTAATATTTAAGTCTTTTGAAAGCAATATCAACTTTTCTAGAAGCAGTATTATATCATCCAGAAACAATATGGAATCTTCTGGAAGTATTTCAAATCTTCTAGAATCATTTTAAACCATCTAGATGTAGTATCAAGTCTTCTGGAAGAATTTCAAGTTTTCCAGATGCAATGTCAAGTATTTTGGAAGTAGTTCAAGTCTTCTGGAAGCATTTCAAATATTTTATAATCAGTATTAAATCTTCCAGAGGAAATATCTAATCTTTTGGAAGTATTACTGAATGAATGCATTTTAAAGTTTCTAGAGGCAATACCAAATCTTATAAAATCAATATTAAGTCTTCTAGAAGCAGTAGCAAATCTTTTAGAAACATATTAAGTATTCTGGAAGCATTTCAAGTCTTTTGGAAGTAGTGTTAAGTCTTAAAGAGGAAATATTGAGCCTTCTGGAAGCGTTCCAAATCTTCTAGAAGCTTTTGAAAGTCTTTTAGTAGCAATTTTAAATCTTTCAGAAACAAGATCAGATTTTCTGAGAGTATTCCAAAAATATACCAAGTCTTCTAAAAGCATATTAAAGCCTTTTTTTTAATAGTAACTTTTATTTTTGTATATTTTTTGCAAACACATTTTAATTTTGGGACTATTTCCGGAAATTTCGATACTTTTAACCTAATTACTGGGATTTAGAACTTAATCCAGAACCCCAAAACGTTTTAATCCCAAGAATTAAACACCTTAATGAATGATTTCGTTAAATTTTAAATGAATCTAATTCTATTAATTTCTTAATCTATTAATTTATTTATGATTGAATGATTTAGTGATTCAAAAAAAAAATTGTTAAATTCACGCCCCCCTTAATTACCAAGCAAGATAAAACGCATTCGTAATAAAAACAACCAAATAATTTTCTAATAATTCTAAAAAAAGGAATTGAAATACATCTTTTTTTAGATCACAGCCGAAGTAGCGGCCCCATTATGCCAAACGAAAAAGATTACGATGGTTTCATCCGGGCAGGGCGATATAGGGGCCGTGAAACTCACCGGGGAAGTCCTCAACATTGTCAATAAGGTTCCGGAGTTGGTCAAGAGCATGACAGGGGTCGATATCGTTAAGGTAAGCAATAATAAAGCTGAAATAAAAAGATTTCCTGTACTTTTCAAACCGTAATTTAGCGGGTACTTCAAAGATGGCGCTATTTTAAAATCGATTAGTTCTTTATCTTATCAAGAGATGCCACGATTTTGTTTTTGATTAATTTAATATAAAATTGTTATTATTAAATAATTTTTTTGTGTTATTTTTAGTCTGTGCATGCAGCAGCTTAATTAAAGGCGAAGAGATGGGTGGTAAATTGCAATACGTTTTGATTTGGTATTATCATCATCTAATTATATTGCATTTTAATTAGGTAATTACATTGTAAGCTTTTTGTAATTATTAATTTTTATGATGAACTCAATTTCTTCACACAATTTTCAAGTATTTTGCGTTTTCAAGTACAAATAAATATATAAGTGCCAAAAAATAAAGTACATATTGGGCACAAAATATAATAATATTTTATGATAAAAAGATAATAATAAATATTTTTTTTTAATTAATATATTTTTGTCTTCCATTTGATTTATCGTTTTTAAATTTGCACCACATTTTATGTAATTAGCTTAGATTGAGATATTAACTTTCTAAATGTGTGGTTAACTGCCTTAACAAAATTTGTATTAATAATAATAATAATAATACTCTTTAACTGTCAAAAAAGTTTTTTTTTTTATAAAAAAATTGTAGCTACCAAATTTAAAAATAAATAAAAGATTCTTTTAATGTTACTAAATGTTGAATAAAGAGAAAAATTTTGAAAAAGATTATTTGGTTATTTTTACGTCACAAAATACACAAAATAAGACGATTACGTAACGAGAAAAAGAAAACTTCTTTACGTCATTTCGACAATTTTATTATTATTTATTAATGTTAATAAAATTGACCTTACGTTGTTTAATTTTATCACATACAGGTATCCAAGATATTAAACAATTTATTATTAAAAAAAATATTTATATTAAATGATCCTGTATAAATAGTTTCTTTTTTTCCTTAAAGTTAATAAAGAAATGTAAATAATTGGCAAGATTATAACAAATTTTTTAAAATTGAATGTAAAGAATGAGATCATTTATTTTAAACAAAACAAAAAAAAAGAAACTTTGTCCCCTCAAACGATATTAATCATACAAAAAAGGAAACTGAGGTGAATAAGCATGATTAATTTAAATTAAACCTGCTTACTCAACTTCTTTTTGACTCATTAAAAAAAGATTTAAATTGATTTAAAAGAAAGGGATTTAATAAAATTGGATAAACTCGTTTTTTTTTTCTTCTAATTTTGGTTAATTAAGATAAACCATAAAGGTAATAAAAAAATAATAAAGATAACGATAAAGAAAATACAACCGATAAAAATCTTATTGATGTGTACGATGTAGTGGAAGACTTTTAAACGTATTCAAAGAAAGATTTAACCCTATAATGCATCAATTTTTTTTTAATATTTACATTTATAAGTTATAAAAAAGTATTTACAATGATATTTATATTTAAATGGATTTTTAAACAAGTCAAAACTTTAAAATTTAAAAAATGAATGAAATTCGTTGTAGTTTTGAGATAAAATTTTTCGGATTGTTATCGTATTAAAATTTCTTGTAATTCATGAGTTAAAAATGTTGGAATGATCTCACTTAAAACCGCAAATAGTTGATTATTAATGCAATAAAACCTGGATAAGTGGAAAATTTTTATAACCAAGATTTAATTGTAATTTGTCTTGATTAATAATTGTCTTATTTTAGCCTCCATAAGTAGGAACTGTTCCATTTTAACTTTTAAACGATCTGGTTCTTCAAATATTAAAATGATTTATTACGTATTATAATATTGTCTAAAATTTTAAAGTTTTTATTATCAAATTATTGTGAAATTTATACTAAAATTTATGTAAGAAGAAACTTCACGGGAAATAAATCTATCATAATTTTCTTTTATTTTAAATAACAAAGAAAACGATTGCTCATTGTTAAAAAAAACCGTTTAGATGGAGAAACGAATGATGTTAAATTTAAAGAAAATATTTAACGTGATATTTTGGAATTTTATCTTTTTAAAAACTTGAATCAAGGTGAGCAAGATGTTGAAAAACTAAAAATAGAAAAATCTGTATTAAATATAGCGGAAATATGAAGAGATTTGTTTTGGTTTAAATGAAATTCATTATTTTATTTCGTTTTAATTTCATGAGAAACTACTATATGTAGGATTACGATTTTTATAACTGGGATGATATCACTATAAGTGGCAGTTTGAAATTGTTGCTTAAAAATCCTACTTATACAAGTTCGAATGTTTGTATTATTATAATTTTTTAATTTTTTCGAGTAAAAGATGGATTTTTGAACAGATCACTGCTGATGTTTCTGGCTGTTTGGAGAAGTAATACGAAGAAAAATTGAGTTGTAATAATAGTTATGATTGTTAATTGTTATAGTTATCATTATTGATGAATTTTTGCAGTTTTCCCTTATATGATATTAAAAATTACCGGTTCTGGTAACCATCCTGTATAAAATTATCCAATAGTATTAGAGTGGTTTCAAAGACCAAAGCTTTGTTTATCGATATGCCAAATTGCAATCTTCAATATTTAATAATAGTGGTGATAATAAATTCTAAGTCACTACAAGATTTTTCAAAGATATTCAAAAAATGATTAATAACTTAGCAACCTTGACAAACATTTATAGCACTTAAGACAGGTAATCAACATATCTAAAAAGATGTATAGGGTTTCATTTAAAAAAATAAAGTTGAGTTCTGGAATTGTGAAACACCCTGTAAGTTGAAAATAATTTTAATCGATACAGCTCAATTTACATTTTTTTGTCCAAAATAAGAGAAAATTTTGAAAATTTAGTGACATTTCAAAAGGTAAGAAAAAAAGTTTATCATCAAAGTCAATTTTATCAATAAATACATCAAATTCGATTCACCCATTTCAAATATTTACGTAAAATCGAAATTAATTAATTAAAAATGCGAAATAATTTAATTAATTACTTAAATTTTGTTACGTAGTTATTTTAATTTTTCAATGTTGGCAATAAAAAAGTTTCAACGTCAACACAGAAATGTCATAAATTATTTAAACGATTAAATAAGTTTTTAACTTAAAATAATTAAAATCAAACCAATTTTACTACAAAAATAAATAAATGTAAGTTAAATCGACTTATTTAACAACATTTTTTAGTTCAAAATATAATCGTATTCATATTACGAATAAAAATCAATTTTGAGGTTATGTTTACATCTTAAAATTTTTTCTTTCAGTCTAAAATCTCGAAATTACGTAATTATAAGAAAGATACTTGGTTAAAAATCATAATTAAGCAGGAATTTACCTCAATTTACAATTTTTTGTCTAAAATAAGAAAAAATATTTTAAGATTTAGTGACATTTCAAAAGGTAAGAAAAAAAATTTTATCATCAAAGCCAATTTTATCAATAAATACATCAAATTCGATTCACCCATTTCTAATATTTAGGTAAAATCGAAATTAATTAATTAAAAACGCGAAATAATTCGATTAATTACTTAAATTTTGTTACGTAGTAATTTTAATTTTTCGATGTTGGTATTAAAAAAGTATCAACGTCAATACATAAATGTCAAAAATTATTTAAACGGTTAAATAAGATTTTAACTTAAAATAATCAAAATCAAACCAATTTTACTACAAAAATAAATAAATGTAAGTTAAATCCACTCATTTAACAACATTTTTTAGCTCAAAATATAATCGTATTAATATTATGAATAAAAATCAATTTTGAGGTTATGTTTACATCTTAAAATTTTTTCTTTCAGTCTAAAACCTCGAAATCACGTAATTATAAGAAAAATACTTGGTTAAAAATCATAATTATGCAGGAATTTACCTCAATTTACAATTTCTTGTCCAAAATAAGAAAAAAAATTTTGAGATTTAGCGACATTTCAAAAGGTAAGAAAAAAAATTTTATCATCAAAGCCAATTTTATCAATAAATACATCAAATTCGATTCACCCATTTCAAATATTTACGTAAAATCGAAATTAATTAATTAAAAATGCGAAATAATTTAATTAATTACTTAAATTTTGTTACGTAGTAACTTTAATTTTTCGATGTTGGTATTAAAAAAACATCAACGTCAATACATAAATGTCAAAAATTATTTAAACGGTTAAATAAGTTTTTAACTTAAAATAATCAAAATCAAACCAATTTTACTACAAAAATAAATAAATGTAAGTTAAATCCACTCATTTAACAACATTTTTAGTCCAAAATATAATCGTATTCATATTACGAATAAAAATCAATTTTGAGGTTATGTTTACATCTTAAAATTTTTTCTTCCAGTGTAAAATCTCAAAATCACGTAATTATAAAAAGGATACTTGGCTAAAAATCATAATTAAACAGGAATTTACCTAAATTTACAATTTTTTGTCCAAAATAAGAAAAATAATTTGAAAATTTAGTGACATTTCAAAAGGTAAGAAAAAAAATTTTATCATCAAAGCCAATTTTATCAATAAATACATCAAATTCGATTCACCCATTTCAAATATTTACGTAAAATCGAAATTAATTAATTAAAAATGCGAAATAATTTAATTAATTGCTTAAATTTTGTTACGTAGTAATTTTAATTTTTCGGTGTTGGTATTAAAAAAGCTTCAACGCCAATACATAAACGTCAAAAATTATTTAAACGGTTAAATAAGTTTTTAACTTAAAATAATCAAAATCAAACCAATTTTACTACAAAAATAAATAAATGTAAGTTAAATCCACTTATTTAACAACATTTTTTAGTTCAAAATATAATCGTATTAATATTATGAACAAAAATCAATTTTGAGGTTATGTTTACATCTTAAAATTTTTTCTTTCAGTCTAAAATCTCGAAATTACGTAATTATAAGAAAGATATTTGGTTAAAAATCATAATTAATCAGGAATTTACCTCAATTTACATTTTTTTGTCCAAAATAAGAAAAATAATTTGAAAATTTAGTGACATTTCAAAAGGTAAGAAAAAAAATTTTATCATCAAAGCCAATTTGATCAATAAATGCATCAAATTCGATTCACCCATTTCTAATATTTAGGTAAAATCGAAATTAATTAATTAAAAACGCGAAATAATTTAATTAATTACTTAAATTTTGTTACGTAGTAATTTTAATTTTTCGGTGTTGGTATTAAAAAAGCTTCAACGCCAATACATAAACGTCAAAAATTATTTAAACGGTTAAATAAGTTTTTAACTTAAAATAATCAAAATCAAACCAATTTTACTACAAAAATAAATAAATGTAAGTTAAATCAACTTATTTAGCAACATTTTTTAGCTCAAAATATAATCGTATAAATATTATGAATAAAAATCAATTTTGAGGTTATGTTTACATCTTAAAATTTTTTCTTTCAGTCTAAAATCTCGAAATTACGTAATTATAAGAAAGATACTTGGTTAAAAATCATAATTAAGCAGGAATTTACCTCAATTTACAATTTTTTGTCCAAAATAAGAAAAAATATTTTAAGATTTAGTGACATTTCAAAAGGTAAGATATAAAATTTTATCATCAAAGCCAATTTTATCAATAAATACATCAAATGCGATTCACCCATTTTAAATATTTACGTAAAATCGAAATTAATTAATTAAAAACGCGAAATAATTTCATTAATTACTTAAATTTGATTACGTAGTAATTTTAATTTTTCGATGTTGGTATTAAAAAAGCATCAACGTCAATACATAAATGTCAAAACTTATTTAAACGGTTAAATAAGTTTTTAACTTAAAATAATCAAAATCAAATCAATTTTACTACAAAAATAAATAAATGTAAGTTAAATCGACTTATTTAGCAACATTTTTTAGCTCAAAATATAATCATATTAATATTATGAGTAAAAATCAATTTTGAGGTTATGTTTACATCTTAAAATTTTTTCTTTCAGTCTAAAAACTCGAAATCACGTAATTATAAGAAAGATACTTGGTTAAAAATCATAATTAAGCAGGAATTTACCTCAATTTACAATTTTTTGTCCAAAATAAGAAAAAAATTTTGAAAATTTAGTGACATTTCAAAAGGTAAGAAAGAAAATTTTATAATCAAAATCAATTTTATCAATAAATACATCAAATTCGATTCACCCATTTCAAATATTTACGTAAAATCGAAATTAATTAATTAAAAATGCGAAATAATTCGATTAATTACTTAAATTTTGTTACGTAGTAATTTTAATTTTTCGATGTTAGTATTAAAAAAGCATCAACGTCAATACATAAATGTCAAAAATTATTTAAACGATTAAATAAGTTTTTAACTTAAAATAATCAAAATCAAACCAATTTTATTACAAAAATAAATAAATGTAAGTTAAATCGACTTATTTAACAACATTTTTTAGTTCAAAATATAATCGTATTCATATTATGAATAAAAATCAATTTTGAGGTTATGTTTACATCTTAAAATTTTTTCTTTCAGTCTAAAAACTCGAAATCACGTAATTATAAGAAAAATACTTGGTTAAAAATCATAATTAAGCAGGAATTTACCTCAATTTACAATTTCTTGTCCAAAATAAGAAAAAAAATTTTGAGATTTAGCGACATTTCAAAAGGTAAGAAAAAATATTTTATCATCAAAGCCAATTTTATCAATAAATACATCAAATTCGATTCACCCATTTCAAATATTTAGATAAAATCGAAATTAATTAATTAAAAACGCGACATAATTTAATTAATTGCTTAAATTTTGTTACGTAGTAATTTTAATTTTTCGATGTTGGTATTAAAAAAACATCAACGTCAATACATAAATGTCAAAAATTATTTAAACGATTAAATAAGTTTTTAACTTAAAATAATCAAAATCAAACCAATTTTACTACCAAAATAAATAAATGTAAGTTAAATCGACTGATTTAACAACATTTTTTAGTTCAAAATATAATCGTATTCATATTACGAATAAAAATCAATTTTGAGGTTATGTTTACATCTTAAAATTTTTTCTTTCAGTCTAAAAACTCGAAATCACGTAATTATAAGAAAGATACTTGGTTAAAAATCATAATTAAGCAGGAATTTACCTAAATTTATAATTTTTTGCCTAAAATAAGAAAGAAAATTTGAAAACTTAATGACATTTCAAAAGGTAAGAAAAAAATTTTATAATCAAAGTCAATTTTATCAATAATTACAACAAATTCAATTCACCCATTTCTAATATTTACGTACAATCGAAATTAATTAATTAAAAATGCGAATTAATTCGATTAATTACTTAAATTTTGTTACGTAGTAATTTTATTTTTTCAATGTTGGTATAAAAAAAGTATCAACGTCAATACATAAATGTCAAAAATGATTTAAACGGTTAAATAAGTTTTTAACTTAAAATAATCAAAATCAAACCAATTTTACTACAAAAATAAATAAATGTAAGTTAAATCCACTTATTTAACAACATTTTTTAGTCCAAAATATAATCGTATTCATATTACGAATAAAAATCAATTTTGAGGTTATGTTTACATCTTAAAAATTTTTTTTCAGTGTAAAATCTCAAAATCACGTAATTATAAAAAGGATACTTGGTTAAAAATCATAATAAAACAGGAATTTACCTCAATTTATAATTTTTTGTCCAAAATAAGAAGAAAATTTTGAAAATTTAGTGTCATTTCAAAAGGTAAGAAAAAAAATTTTACAATTAAAGTAAATTTTATCAATAATTATATCAAATTCGATTCACCCATTTCTAATATTTAGGTAAAATCGAAATTAATTAATTAAAAACGCGAAATAATTCGATTAATTACTTAAATTTTGTTACGTAGTAATTTTAATTTTTCGATGTTGGTATTAAAAAAGCAACAACGTCAATACATAAATGTCATAAATTATTTAAACGATTAAATAAGATTTTAACTGAAAATAATCAAAATCAAACCAATTTTACTACAAAAATAAATAAATGTAAGTTAAATCCACTTATTTAACAACATTTTTTAGTTCAAAATATAATCGTATTAATATTATGAACAAAAATCAATTTTGAGGTTATGTTTACATCTTAAAATTTTTTCTTTCAGTCTAAAATCTCGAAATTACGTAATTATAAGAAAGATATTTGGTTAAAAATCATAATTAAGCAGGGATTTACCTCAATTTAAATTTTTTTGTCCAAAATAAGAAAAATAATTTGAAAATTTAGTTACATTTCAAAAGGTAAGAAAAAAAATTTTAACATCAAAGCCAATTTTGTCAATAAATACATCAAATTCGATTCACCCATTTCTAATATTTAGGTAAAATCGAAATTAATTAATTAAACACGCGAAATAATTTAATTAATTGCTTAAATTTTGTTACGTAGTAATTTTAATTTTTCGATGTTGGTATTAAAAAAAATATCAACGTCAATACAGAAATGTGAAAAATTTAATTTTTTTTTTAAATGATCAAATTAATAATAATTATGAACAAAATATGTTATTATATAATCAATTATTATAAATTACGTGTACCAATGATAAATATCTGGGCCAGGTAAGCAATTAATCCACATTAAACTCAATTTAAACCTCATTAGGGCCCCCTTAATACCTCATAATCGCGTATTGACTCGTTTAAATTAAAACCAATTTAAATATAATTTCGAATAGATTTAAAATGCATTAAAGGGTTAAATTTGAAATTATTTCTTTACGTATTTGTGATGAATCAAAAAAAATAAACCCGTAATTTTCAAACTTTCCCCAACAAATCGTGTACGTAAAGCTTCTTTCGGTAACCCCTTCGTAAAAACATGCGAAATATTACGTAAATAATCAATAAAAACGAAACTGAATAAAGTATACACATACTCGTATCTAATCCTTTAAGAGCAGCCAAATTCGATGATTTATCATTGAAATTTTCGTCCATACTTCCTTCTAATCCAGCGTGGAGTATCCTCGAATCCGATCCGATGTATCTCACGTGAACCCCCCCATACATTACCTTTAAATATTTAAGGACTTGGACTAAATCCCAACTTCCGTTTGTGTACCGACATTGCGGGCAATTCTCGGGGGTGGGGAATTGTACTTTGGGGTATTGAGGATCTTCGGTGTCATCCCCGGCCAATCTTTTATTGGCGTCGTTATGCGCCATCCATAACCAAATAATCGCCGAATCCAAACTTTCAACTTGGCGCATATTCTTTTTAACGACCATTTCGAGGAAATGTTGCGCGCAATCGTGGCAACCGAAAAAGTTTTTAATATACCCCTCCATCGCGGATAACACCTCTAATGGGTTATCTTTTTCCGTTGATAATTCGGCCGCGTTTACTGTTAGGAAATGGAACATTTTCCATAATCCGCATGGATAACCGCGATGTTCGGGGGAACTTCCTTCGCAACCCAACCAATTTTCGGTTGAAGTGAATAAAGGGTTAATTTCGGATTCGGCCGTTTTGATTAATTCGGAAATTTCTTTTCCTTCAATTGAAGGTTTTGAGACGATTTTTGATTTTAACTCGGTTAAAAATTGTTTGGCGTTTTTCCCCAAAGGAAAATATTTAATGATTACGTCTAAATAGTTAATCAAAGCCGTTCTTTTTTCGTCTTCGATCACTTTAACGCGGGATACTTCGCGTTTTAGTGACCATCTCAACGCGGTCTCTAAATCCATTTGGAATACCTGTAATGGAAAAAAATAATTTTGCAATCGAAGATGCATTAATCAGTTTAAATCATTTTTGAGAAGTGAGTTTCTAGGTTCTATTCATGTCTTTTTATGGTTTTTCAATTTGACAAAAATTTGGAGAGTTCGAAGACAGCGCTCAACCGCGTCGGACGTGTGTAGCCTAGCGAGTTTTACAGCTGTGCGTTCGTATAAAAACACGTTCTTCTGCAAAATTCGAGAATACATTGACGATTTTATTCTGTTGTAATACGGGAAATAAAGCCGCCTTAGGGTGAGCAAAGTAAAATTAAAACGTTATGCCCAACGCAAAACGATCTGCAGATCACTTAACACCTCCCACAGATGATTTATCGAAAAAATATTCTTGGGATCCTCCAAATATATTAAGTCAAAACCGTTTTCAAATTTTAGAAAATATTTCTGATGAACATGGCGAAAGCTCACAGCAACAAGCCTCACATTCCAAAGCATCATCCAAACAACAAGATACATCACAACAAAATATTTCATCTCAGCAAAAAATAAAAATTCCGCCTATATTCCTACAAAACGCTCTTAATCATCAACAAACCATCAATGATCTCAAGGCCTTAACCGTTCATGATTTCACCACCACGTATAATAATAAAAACTTAAAAATTAATTTGACAGATAGCAACGACTATAGAACGGTCACTAAATATTACAAAGAAAATAATGCGCAATTTTATACATTTCAAGATCCTTCTGTTAAACCATTATCGGTAGTAATTCGTCATGTTCCCATATCACTTTCGGAAGATGAAATAAATTCTGAATTATTACCATATAACCTTCCAATAATAAAAATAACTAGATTAGTTAACAAAGAAAAATATCCTATACCTCTGTGTGCGATTGATCTTACTCCATGCGAAAAAGCGAAGGAGATATTTAAAATCAAAGAAATTTCTAAGGCAATAGTTACAGATGAGATGAGAAGAAAGCCAAATAATGTTCCTCAATGCTATAATTGTCAAAAATTTGGACATACAAAGAATTATTGTTCATTAAAGCCGAGGTGTGTCAAATGTGGAGAGCAACACAACCATACTCAATGTACAAAAAACAAAGCTGACCCTCCTAAGTGTGCGAATTGTGATGGACCTCATCCATCTAATTATAGGCGATGTAAGAGTCACAAAACAAAAATCTGATCTACAAAACAAAAATCCCCGACATCAAGACCGCAGTTATATTAATTCCCAAAGAAAAGATTCACAACCCAGTTTCCGCACTCTTAGTCCTGAAATTTCTTTCGCTAACGTAATTCAAGGTAAAGCTAATAAATCCAATAATATTCCTTCCTTCACATCCCAAAATAAAACTCAAACCTCCTCTCCTTTGGTGACAGTCATTATAAATCTCCTGAAACAGGTCCTTATCCCAATTATCAATGAAATCAAATCACACCTAATCAACGAGATCTTACCTTCCCTTATTCATGTCAAATAATACAAATCTACAACGTTTAGAAAATATCACAATTTTAAACTATAATGCAAATGGGTTAAAAAAGCAAAAAGCTCTTATCATTGCTTTTCTTGCGAGATATAACATAGACATAGCATGTATCTCGGAGACACATCTTGCGCCAGGAGAAAATCTCCGAATTGGTGGTTATAACATATACAGGTATGATAGAAACTCTCAAACAGCAGCTGGTGGCGTCGCAATCATAATTAGACGCCAAATTAAACATCACTTATATAGTATTACCACCTCATCAATAGAAACTGTTGCTATCCAATATGAGATAAAAGGACACGCCCCGATAACTTTAATATGTGCCTATAAACAGCCAAACAAATCGTTGATTAATGATGATTTTAAAAAAATATTTCAAATAGTAGGACCTGTGATGTTAATTGGAGATCTCAACAGTAAATTAAAACATTGGGGATGCCGTGCAGACAATCCTTCTGGATCTCAATTAGAAAATCTGGCAAACATTCATCAGCTTCAAATTCATTGTCCAACTGATTATACGTATCACCCATTCCGTAATGATCATCTACCAGACATCCTAGATATTGTTATTACTAAAAACTTTCATCTTCCATTAACTCAAACAGTCATAACTGAATTAAACTCAGATCACCTGCCAGTCTTAATCAACTTATCAAGACAGATGTTGTACGTTCCAACTGTACCAAAACTTATAAATGGATTTGTCAACTGGAATGAATTTCAAGACTTTATGAGATCCTACCATATAAGTGAACTGCCTCCAATCCGGGAATCAATAAACATTTCAATTCGGCAACTTACCACAAATATGACAGAGGCAATCAGGCATGCTACAATACCAACAACCAAAAAACCCGTTGTAAATTATAATATTCCACCAACACGAATTCTTGAAATCATTAAAGAAAAACGTATAGTTAGACGAGAATGGCAACGTACTCGAAATCCTTTTACTAAGAAGAAATTAAATAAACTGACTCATACAATAACTCTGCAACTCGATGCTCATCGAATTCAAAAATACAATGACATGTTAAATAATTTAGATAAATCGGACCCTGGAATGTGGAAAGCCACTAGACGAATATTAAAAAAATATGAAGAACTCCCAACGTTAATAGTTGACGGCATACATATTAATACAGATCATGATAAATCCCATGCTTTTGCTGATTACCTAGAAAATTCTTTTAGTCCAATTATTACGGACAAAAATACGAATTTTGCGGCTATAGTTCAACGATATAATGAATCACACCTACTAAGCGAAGGAAACTATACCGAGACAATAACAGCAGAAGAGGTTAAGGCGCAAATTAAACGTCTACCCAATCGCAAAGCTCCAGGACATAATTTGATACCAAACATTTTATTGAAATATCTTCCCGATAATATCATTGATCACATTAAAAGCATCTTCAACAGTTGTTTACAAATAGGCTACTTTCCCATTGCATGGAAGAAAGCTGAAATCTTACTGTTCCCAAAGCCCGGTAAATGCAAATCAGAAATTCAAAATTATCGTCCCATTAGTCTTCTTCCAACTCTTGATGAATCTTGATATTATCCCCGATGTACAATTTGGATTTAGAGCAAACAATTCTGCGACACACCAACTTGCAAGAGTCGCAGAAATCATAGAAAAGGGATTTGAAGATAAAAAATACACCGCAGCTGGTTTCTTAGACGTTGCAAGAGCATTTGACACCGTTTGGCTACAAGGTCTTAAATACAAACTGCACCACGTGGGTTTAAGCAGGTATCTCTGCGCTATTCTGATATCCTACCTTGAAGAGAGAACATTTAGTGTTAGAATAAATGGCTGCTATTCTTCTACTAAACCCATCCGAGCTGGAGTGCCACAAGGAGGTATACTATCACCTACGTTATTTAATATCTACATGCACGACATTCCATTACAAACCGGCAACGATAAGGCTATGTACGCAGATGATATGATCATTATAACACAAAGTTATGATTTAAAAGACGCCATTGAAAAACTCCAAAATTCAATCAATATATTACAGAAGTGGCTTTCAAAGTGGTGTATTCATTTAAATGCAAATAAGTGTGAAACAAAAATTTTTACTTTGAAACGAGTGATTGATCCACCGTGCATAATAATAAACAACAAGCCTATAGTTTGGAATCAAAAAGACAAAGCGGTGAAGTATTTGGGAGTTCATCTTGACCAACGTTTAACTTGGGGTATCCATATCAACACACGAGTAAATCAGGCATATGATCGATTAAAACAACTATATTCCCTGATTAACAGAAAAACTCCCCTAAGGATGGAATGCACACTTCTACTATACAAAGCACTAATCAGATCCTTGGTCACTTATGCCTGTCCAGTTTGGAGTAACGCTTCCACTACTAACATTTAAAAAATTCAAACATTACAAAATAAAATATTAAGGATCGCAGTGGATGCCCCTTGGTTTATAAGAAACGAGCAATTGCATGATGAATTATGTATAGAATATATAGCAAACTTTATAAAAATGTTGACCAAAAACTTCTACAGTAACCTCAACAAGTGTCCTAGCGCGACCAGACTGCACATTGGGCAACGTAACATTCACTCCAGAATAAAAAGAAAACTGCCTCAAGATCTATTGACTGATGAGTCGGAATAACAGATGGTGAAGTGTTTCCTCCTGTGATGTGTTAATTAAGTGTAATCCAATAAGATCTAAACCATGAAATAACATATTTTAATTGTTGAGCTGGTTTTTAATAAAGAAAAAAAAAAATTTGGAGATCTTGATGAGTTTTAATCAGCACTCCTTGGTATGAGGAAGTTATTGAGGCACATATTTCTTCCGTTTTAAAGTATAATCCTCAGTTATTTGAAAAAGTATAACCTTGGTGTTTGTTAATTTTTACATGATAGGATTTTGAGCATTTTTGATTATTTATTTACATTTTATGGGTACAGAGACAGGACAAACCCAAAAGTTCAGTACCACTAAAAAAATTCTAATAACAAAGAAAAAGAAAACGTGTAACAAAAGAAATCAAAAATTGCCTTAATTAAACAATTAAAAATCAAATTAAACTTAACAGTGGACTTAAATGTCATTAAGAAAAAAGAAATTATAATAAAATAAAACAAACAAAATAACATAGCAAAACCAAAAAACCATTAAAACAAAATAAACAATGCCTACTAATAAAAAATAACGGCTAAATTAAAGTACTTCAATTAATAAGAGTCTCGAGCTATCAAAACGTAGGAGGTAATTCGCTGACGGTATCAAGAACTAATCGCCTGAAGGTAAAAAAGGAGTGTTGAAATAAATCAATATTAAGTTTGTCAGTCAGGCGAGCCATTCGCAACATAGGAGAGTTCCGAAAAGCATTGGTGCGCGGAATAAGCGTACAGAACAAGAAATTAAAGCGAAGTAGGCGGGGAGGAACATGAATATTAACCGACTCCAAAAGAACTGAGGACCTTGTAGAAGAATAGTGCGTCATTACACAGACGACGCTGGCGAAGAGACATTAAACGAAAAGATCTGCAAGACGAATCGTAATTAATGTAAGGTGTGAAAGATTTAAAGTTTAAATATTTCACAAATCTAGATTGAATTTTCTCAATTCGATCAATATAAATAAGGTATTGAGGATTCCAAACTACAGTGCAAAAATTGAGAACACTGAAAACATAGGCAAAATACAAATTTTTGATAGCGTCAACGCTTGTAAAGGACGAAGTGGATCTCATAATAAAGCCAAGCATACGCCAAGCCTTATTAACAATGTTGTCAATATGCTGAGCGTAGAGAAGCTTGTAATCGAGAGTCACACCAAGATCTCTAATGAAGGAAACGCGTGTTAAGTTTTCGCCAGCGACGCTGTAATCGTAATGAAGAGTACTCTTTCTTTTCGAAAAAGAAATAACGTAACATTTAGATAAATTTAAAGTCAAATAATTCTCAGTGCAAAAGTCAGAAATCCTGAGAAGGTCAGTCTGCAGCTTTGAACAGTCCAACGGAGAGGAAACACGCAGATAAAGCTTAAGATCATCAGCGTACATAAGATATCCACAATGTTTCACAACCTTGAATATATCATTAATATAGATGTTAAATAGCAAGGGACCGAGGTGGCTGCCTTGAGGAACGCCAGAGGGAACTGTAATAGGGTCAGAGCAGTATCCATTAACAGAGACAATCTGGCTCCTACCTCTCAAGTATGAATCAAACCAGCGGAGCAACCCACCATGGATACCAAAACCATGAAGTTTAGTTAAAAGGAGGCTATGATCTACACGATCAAAAGCCTTGCTAAAATCTGTGTAAATTGAATCAACTTGACAATATTCGTCAAACGATTTTAAAATATAATTAGTGTATTCAAGTAGGTTGCTCTCCACTGACCGATTCGCAAAGAAACCATGTTGTCTGGTATCAATTTTGGATTTAAGAGTAAAGAAAAGTCTAGTATAAACCAGTTTCTCCAAAACCTTACCAAACACAGGCAATATAGATATCGGGCGATAGTTAGAAATAAGGTTACGACTACCGGATTTAAAAATTGGCAAAATATAGGCTTGCTTCCAAAAAGTGGGAAACGTACCTTCCGTTAAAGATTTATTAAATAAAATGACAAGAGGTAGAGAAAGAGATTCAAGACAAGATTTTATTAGAAAAGGAGGGATTCCATCAGTGCCCGGACCTTTATTTATATTCAAGGAGGAAAGTGTCTCCACAACCTCAGACTGCTCAAAGCGCATCGGACCCCAAAATGTAGTATCATTAAGGCCAATGTTAGCAGAATTAAGTGGATTAACAGAGGGCAAAATATACACGGAAGAGAAATATGTTGCGAATAGCGAGCAGATACCCTTACCGTCCCCGGCAATAGTACCATTTAATGACAAAGGTGTGGGAATTGTATCCGCATCTCTCTTATTTTTAATATAAGACCAAAAGTATTTAGGATCAGCCTTAATACTGCTCTCGACACCACCAACATACTGCCCATAGTCGCGCCGAATGAGAAACTTGGAACGCCCTCGCAGTAATGAAAAGGACAAGTAGTCTATTTGTTTACCATACCGTTTCCACTTAACATGAGCTCTTCGCTTTTCTTTGATCACTCACTCTGATAGTATCCCGCGAAAACCACAAAGGAAAACTACTGGTGATTTTACGCCTAAGCGGAGTAAATCTTTGAATGGCAACATTTAAATGGTAATAAAAGAAGTCAACAGCAGGGTCCATTTCGCGAGTATTTAGCTCTGTATCCCAGTTAATAGTAGATAGGTACAAATCAATCTCAGAAAAGTTAGCACGTTTGAAGTTAAACACATTAGATGATTCAGCAGGAAGGCGGCGTGGCATTTCAAGCGAGCAGAAGAATTCCAAAGTGGTATGTGCACCATCCTCAGGAACCAGAGGATGGGTGCTTAATGTAATATAAAAGAGACATTGATGTGAAAATTAAGTTAGTTAAGACCACATAAGGCAAGGGCATCCAAAAACTCACCCGAACGAGCAGAAGATGTGGAGGCGCCGGTGGCGAGATCGGCTGTCCAGCGAATATCAGGTAAGTTGAAATCACCACAAATCAGAAATTTGTCGTTAGAGTGTCTTTCAATAATTAAATTAATTTCATTAATTAAATTAACCAAGGCATTTTGATCAGAAGGAGGTATATAAACGCAACAAATGTGTAAGGTAGTAGAACCGGTACGTAGGGTAACACAAACTGCCTCAAGGTCCACAAACCATGTTGGCTGCGGAAGGACAAACAGTGAGGATGCCACCGCAATCAAAACACCACCACCTCGTACACTATTATCGGGGACGTTCGGGCGATCATGTCTGAAAACTCTGTAACAATTGGGAAAGCCCTCAGCAGAGTGAATACCTTGGTGAAGCCAGGTTTCGGTTAAGCAAATGATGTCTAAATCAGTGTTTAAAAGGCCGTTATATATATCAACCAGCTTAGTGCGAAGACCTCGCACGTTTTGATAGTAACACGAAAGAGGAGCCATTGATCATAAACAACTAATACATAAAAAAAAAGATAAAGAATGACAAATGGAAGCCTATCATATTAAAGCTTATCAATGTCACCCGTGGATCTTATTAAAATGGGGCGTGTATCATCCCCCCTCCGTACAAATATTTTGCAGTCACGAGTCCATACATATTTATACTTCTTCTCCCTGGCCACCTTCTTGGTTCTCCCAAAGAGGATTTTGTTCGCCTGGGTAAGATGTTCATTGATGAAAAGTCTATCCGAAATCCCTTTAATGGAGACACCAGGCCCAGAATCCTTCGGACTCTTTCGTCTCCGAAACCTGACTGCAGCGAGTAGCTGATCACGAATGATGCGACTACAAAAACGGACAACAATTGCTTTAGGGTCCGAATTCGTAGCTCTGCCGGGTCCCTGAAGAACTCGATGGATCGCATCAATGTCGGAAGATGAGATGGGGACATCTAAGGATTCCCCGATTGAAGTAAGGACCTTTACCAGATCCTCGTTGTTCTTCTGAGGAATACCTTGTATTTCGAGGTTACTGCGCCTAGAATATTGTTCCAATTCTGAAACACGACCAGTTAAGTCACTGACCTCTTTTTTTAGCGCGATGTTCTCAGCAGTGATTTTTTCAACAAGTTTGAATTGATTATGAAGCTTGCTTATAACACCCTCGAATTCCGATACTTTGTTGCTGCAGAACTGTATAGATTCCACGATGTCGGTATATCTGCTATTCAGCGACCTGACATCAAACCGAATCTCCTTGACCGCATCCAGGACAGATTCCAGTGTGGCAGGTGGAGACGATACTGAAGGGATAGCAGGAGGCGGACAGAAAAGAGATGATCTGCGTCTGGATTCGGGTGATCGACAGACCTTACATTTCCATGACGCACCCGGTGCGCTAAGCGCGGCAACAGACCCCTTGGGGATGTCCGCTGCAAGACTCGCACTGCACGCCGCCCGCATTTCGCCCGACTTTTTGGCCACACCCACCACATAGGCTTGACGACATCGCACAACCTGTTTTCTCCACAACAACTACACTCACACAAAGCAAAACCGTAAAGATATTAAACTTTAATAAAGAAAAAGAAACTTATAAATATATAGGTTTTTAACCACTGAACTAGGTAGTCATTAAATAAGAGCACGCTCGAAATATATAACACTGATAGTACAGCTAACAATTATCTTGTTCACAGCACGATTTTACGTAATTGTATCCGTTGATGTGACAAGCACGTCTTCACCCTTCTTATGCATAAAGTAAACTGATTATATGATATGATTATTTGATTGAGTTGTCAAGGACAACTCTTGTTGCGTTGGAATGGATGTAAGCAGAAAAAGTATCAAATAGTCTGTAAGTGATGAATCTAAACTTTCTGATACTGATGATGAAACTGACGTGTCATAGTTTAGTTACTTTTAATTATGCAAAAATAAGACGGTTAGCAATAAAGAGACATTAGAAAGAGACACGATACGGTCGAGTTCGCCGTATTTCGGGCGAGTTGTATCAAAAAAGTTAAAATAAAGTTGTTATAAAACATAATCGAGTTTATTAATATTGCCATATCAGCGAATATGATAAGATTTATTATGGTGAGATCTTGTGTTCGCAGTGTGTTGTGAGCAGTAGAGTGGGAAATGATGCATAATGACATACTAGCCAAGTTACTCGTCAGATTTGCGTTTCTTCTCTCGGATTTGGAATGTACCTCGTTGAGCTATTCTTGATTGATGAAATCTTTCAGCATCAAAAAGTGCACATTCTGCACAGAATTATGAGGTCCGCGTTTGGCCCAACGGTGGAAAAAAAGAAGATTAATAGGTGCAACAATTTATGCCCAACATCCGTATGCATGCAGGGTTAGGGAATCTTAATAAGAGTACTAAGCATCAACAGAACTAGCTCAACAGAAGCACTATAATAAAAGAGCAGCAATCTGGGGAAATGATGAAGAGGAGTTCAAAGTTCTGATTGAGTGGAAACGTAAATGGTGTGATGATACGACCAAAGCGGGATGGACGAAAATAATTGTGCACGACTTGGAGCGATGGGCAAACAGGAGTTGAACTGCCACCTAGGTCAGTTTCTGATAGGGCATGCCCCTTTTGAAGCTTACTTATGCTTACATAAGAGAGCCACAATTATCCAGGGTGACAACTACCACAATGAGTATCATTGTCCCAAATGGAATGAAGAACGGTTATACATATGCCAACTACTGGGAGCCCGGATAAGTCCAGAAAATACGGTGTACTATATCCTTACCAGCGCTGAAGTGTGGGATACGCTACATACGTTAAGAAAATTCTCGTGCACAAGGAAATAGACAGATGGGTGCAGGGAACGCGTCCATAGAAGAGGATCAAGATAGAGGGATATCAAGGTAACCGGTGATTCAAAGATAGACACTATCCGATCGACCAACACCACAAGTTTTTCATCAAACATCGCAAATTTTCCTCGACCTCTCGAAAAAGGAAGCATAAGGTTGGGTTGGATTAACATGGGTTGGGTTATGATTCATTTGTAAAGGAAATTGAGTCCACTAAACTCAATTCCCTTTACAGTGGAGGAACTCTCAGTGGCGGTAAGTAATTTAAGAAAAAAGAAAGCCCCGGGACCGGATACCATTCCATCTGAAATAGTTGGATTGTTGGCATCGAAGTATTCAAAGGATTTTTTAGAGGTATACAATGACTGTGTGTCTAAAGGTATATTTCCGAAGATCTGGAAAAGTGCAAGACTTGTACTTATTGAGAAGCCGAAGAAAGCAGGACAACCTTTGGCGTATAGACCTCTATGTCTATTGGATACGACGGGGAAACTTTTGGAAGGATTACTGAGAATGCAATTGGTAGTAGAAGCGGAGGAAAATAACCTTCTACATGAAAACCAATATGGATTTAGGAAGAGAAGATCCACTGTACAAGCGATTGAAAAAGTGCAGAAAAGCATTGATAAGATAAAGGAAAAGGCATTAAAGAATAGAAAATTCTGTGCCTTAGTACTTTTGGACATCAAAAATGCTTTTAATTCTGCCCCGTGGAAGGAAATAATCGGATCCTTAGTTAGTGGAAATATAAGTCCCTATCTGGTAGAAATGATAAGAAGTTACTTGTCGGAGAGAAACGTCATAGCTCCGAATGGGAAAGTTTACGACATGTATTGTGGAGTGCCTCAAGGATCTCTATTTATGGAATCTATATTATGATAGAATTCTAAGAGTGGAATTGGAGTCCGAAGTAGAGATCATTGGTTATGCTGATGATCTGGCATTGTTGGTCATTGGTCGGGGTGAGAGTGAACTGCAAGACAAGGCGTCGTATGCGATTAAACAGATTATTGATAAACTGGAGGAGATGGGTCTTGACATAGCTGCACAGAAAACAGAAATGGTTTTACTTCAAGGGAGAAGAAAGATAAGATCTCTTAACCTTGAAGTAAATGGGTC
Organism: Onthophagus sagittarius; assembly: GCA_036711965.1. Classification (NCBI taxonomy): domain Eukaryota; kingdom Metazoa; phylum Arthropoda; class Insecta; order Coleoptera; family Scarabaeidae; genus Onthophagus; species Onthophagus sagittarius. The sequence continues at coordinate 91,601,134 of JASERS010000001.1, read as the reverse complement.
TGTAATTGAAAGTGCTGAAAGGGGCAAGTATCTCGGAGATTTTTTCAATAAAGACATGACTATGACGAAACATATTGAAGAGGTATCAAGTAAGGCAACATTCATGAGTAATTTACTTTTAAGGTTAATGCCGAACTTAGGTGGACCAAGATCAACTTCTTGCATCGACTAGATATACGCCGCACCTATTTGGCAAAGAGCCCTTAAATTTAAAAGGTATCGTGATATGTTGACTAGAGTGAATCGAAAACTTGCAATAGGAATTTGTTCCGCATATCGAACGGTTTCTGCTGAAGGGATTCAGGTTATTGCTGGTGTGCCTCCGCTGGACTTACTTGCTGAAGAAAGAGCAGCGTTATATAGGAGAGGTAAAGAAGCAAAACGTGAATGTAGAGTAAGTTTATTGAAGGCCTGGCAGGAAAGATGGAATCTATATGAGGGATGGACAAGAATCCTTATCCTGGAAATAGAACCATGGTTTGATAGGAAGTGGGGCGAGGTAGATTTCTACTTATCTCAGGTTTTGTCGGGTCATGGAGTTTTTAAAAAGTATCTTTTTAAAATTAAAAAGTCGGAAAGTGAGGTATGTTGGTTGTGTGATAGTATAGACATAGTGGAACATACATTATTTGTATGTGAAAAGTTTAGTGGTGAAAGGCATATTTGTGAAAGGAAATGTGGTCGATTATTAAGTCGAGACAACATAGTGAAAGTGATGTTAGAAAGTGAAGAATTGTGGAACATTGTACAAGAAATGGTTATGAAAATAATGAAAGTAAAGGAAAGCGATGAAAGATTCCTAGAAGGAGTTGAAAATGGTGAAGATGAGAACTTGGAGAATGTTGTGGAAAACAACATTGAAGAATAATAAATTGTTTATTATTAATATTCCCTGAAGCTAGTACCTTGGCGGGTAATTCCGGGAATAGAGGGGGAAGGGGTTTGGACGGTCGAAGTTTACTTGATGTTTGCTTCAACCCGTCACTATCTGGCCACATGATATCTTCGATCAGGTGTCTATTTACAGATTTCCTAATTCCCTCTATAATAATAATAAAAAAAAGGTTATGATTCATTAAATATACACTTTGACATAGAGGTAAAAACAGCTAAAGCAAACAAATGCAAAGAGGAAAAGATATGGAAGAGAAAAGAAGAATTAGGTGACACGTTCAAGAACAATTTGAAAAGAGCACTTAAGAAGACGATTGTACTCACACCAGAAAATTTGACGGAGCTAATTAAAGCAACTTGCGATGAGACATATGGCAGAAGGAGGAAAATGAAACCAAGACAAGGTAATTTGTACTGGTGGAACGACAAAGTTAAAGATGCCAAAGAGGAGACTAACAAACGCAGGAGAATCATGACAAGGATTAATGCTACATCGACAGATGACACTGAAAAAATTAATGTATATAGACAGTAAAAGGAAATAAAAAGGGCCAAGAAATTGGCATGGAATAAGTTGTGTGAAGAGCTTCAAGAAGATGTATGGAGGGAGGCGTATATCATAGCAATGAAATGGACCAACAATACAGGAAGGGTAGTGCTGAATAAGGAACAAGTACAGAAAGTCATAAAGAAACTGTTTCCAGAAGGAAGAGGGGTATGTTTTCAGAAGGAAAACTATAACAGAGAAACGGAATACATACAAGAGGCCACAGAAGAAGAAGTGTTAGCACTCACAAAAAGATCAAAAAACGGGAAGGCCCCTGGTTTGGATGGGATCACACCTGAGATAATGAAAGATGCAATAGATGTAGTCAAGCATAAATGGACGGAATTATACAATAATCTAATCAGGGAAAACATCTTTCCGAATATCTGGAAAACTGGTAAACTAGTACTAGTAGAGAAGCCGGGGGATGCCAAAAGTTACAGACCTCTGTGTCTCCTAAGTAGTTATGGTAAGCTGTATGAAACCCTTATAAAAAACAGATTGGAAGAAGAAATAGCAGTAGGAGGTGGGCTGTCGAAGAATCAGTATGGTTTCACGAAAGGGAAGTCGACCGTGAATGCCATAGAGGCAGTAATTGAAGAGGCCAAGAAAAAACGAATCGGTTTAATAGAGGCAAGAGAAAGGCGTTACGTAGAAAGAAAATTTCCAAATATCTGCAGAACATCATAAAATCATATCAAAGCAGAAGAACGATCGAATATGATGGTGATACATACATGATAAATAAGGGAGTCCCACAAGGTTCTGTACTGGCCCTATATTGTGGAATATATTCTTTGACCAGATCCTGGAATTGGAGGCAGATAACAGGAAAGTAAAACTCATCGCGTATGCTGACGACCTGGCAGTCGTAGTAAACGGATGGGAGATCGAGGATATTGAACGAACTGCTCAATCAGTACTTGACAAAATTATGGAGAAGATGAAAGAACTGGATTTAGAGGTGGCTCCGGAGAAAACAGAAGCCATATTAATAAGGAGCAGGAAATGCGACAGAGAGGCTCCTCTAGTCAGAGTAAAAGATCAAGTTGTGCAATCCAAAGATTCCTTTAAATACCTTGGCGTGATAATTAGAAGAGACTTAAAGTGGAGGGCGCAGATAGAATATGTTGAAGGGAAAACGAATAGAACGGTGAATGCTCTGAATCGAATCATGGGAGCGACATATGGACCGAGGTCACAGAAGAGGATGATGATAGCCACAGTAATATATTCACAGATCTTTTATGCATCGGAGGCATGGAACGAAGCTTTTAAAATTAAAAAATTTGTAGAAAGACTCACAAGAATCCAAAGAAGAATACTTATTAGAATCACTAGTGCGTACAGAACCACATCGACAGACGCACTACAGGTGATGGGTGGTACATATCCAGTAGACTTGATGTACCAAAGAAGAAAGGCGGCAACGGAAGATAACATTAAGAAGAGCGAGATAACACAGCAACTTAATCGCGAATGGGAATGTAGTTGGTCTGTAGACACCGGAAAAGCCCGATGGACAAAGAGATTACTACCACAGATCATACCATGGGTTACAAGACGCTGGGGAGAGATGAATTATAGTTTGAGCCAGTTTATCAGTGGTCACGGTTGCTTCAAAACATATCTATATCTACATAAAAGAAAGGATGACGAAAAATGCGCTTACTGTGAAAGAAGGGATGATGATGAACACACGTTCTTTGAGTGCGGAAGGTGGAGAGATATAAGAAGCACAATAAACAATGCATATTAATTATGCTACAGAGTGAGAGTGAATGGAAACTGGTGGAGGAGATGATTAACGAAATTGTGAGGACCAAGGAAAGGGAAGAGAGAGAGTGTGAGGAAGGGCCTTGGGAGGGGAGAGGAGGGGTATCTAGGCGTCCCTCCACTGACCGGTGACTGAGCCAGGGAAAACCGACGATGGCCCGAGAGGGTGATTCCGGTGAAGACGAGTAAAGGGGTTTTTAGTGGGTCGGAGATCCAAAGATGGACTCCAACCCCACACTATCCGGCCGCTCAAGAACTTCAGGCTGGATGTCTGTCTAGCAGATTTTCCCCAACCTCGTAAAAAAAGGGTTATGATTCATATATGGTTATGCTTGATTGTTTACGCGGACGATTTGGTGATAGTGGTCTCAGGGTGGAGTCTGGAGGAGATGGAAGGGCGAGCACAAAGGGCAGTAAACGAGATAGTGCGCACCATGGAGGAGACGAGTCTGCAGATCGCTCCGCGGAAGACAGAGATGGTGATGTTGAGAAACAGACAGACGACAACCCAACCCAACCGACTCATTGAAATACTTGGGACTCATGTCGGGGAAAGACGGAAATTGGAGAGAGCACATACAGATTGCGGCCATTAAGGCGGAAAAAACTGTACATGCCTTGCAAAAAATTATGGGTTCTACATAGGGTCTTGGTCCAGCCAAGAGAAGACTAATAAGTGCAGCTCCTCTATGCTTGTCAAGCATGGAAAGAGGCATGCAGCATAAAAAGAAATATTGAAGGCTTGTATAAAGTACAAAGGGGTGTTTTAATCCGAACGTGCGGTGCTTACCGGACTTGTTCAATGGAAGCGCTCCAAGTCATTGCCAATTCCATGTCCATTGATTTGAAAATTTGCAAAAAGGGAGGAGGTTGTAGTGAAGTGGGAAAGTAGATGGCATAGATCCACTGGAAAGGCTGAGTGGATTAAGAGGTTAATATGAGACTTGAAATGCTGGGTGGAGAGGAAGTGGGGTGAGGTGGATTACCATCTGTGTCCGTTTTTCTCTGGTCACGGATGTTTTAAAGCCTACCTCTATAGATATAAGAGGAGTTCTACCGAGACGTGTGCATATTATGAGGAGACGATGTAGAGCACTCCGTTTACTACTGTACAATATGGGCAGATAAAAGACGTCAAATAACGACACAAATAGGGGACATAACACCGGAAAATACAGTCAATCATATGTTAGAGACACAGGAAAAGTGGAAACTCGTAGCTGAGTACATTAGAAGCTCGTCAGGAAGAGGTATATGAAGCAGAGGAAGAGTGAAGCAACGAAATTGGGGCTGAGGTAGATTGAATTGACAACGCAGAGGGCTGATAGATAAAACGCGACAGCGTACTTCCAGTTTTCCGAGCAGGATGCTAGAGGAAAGGGGTTTTTATACGGTCGGTATTAACGCCAACCCGTCACTACCAGGCTGCTCAAGAACTCAAGCCTGGTGTCAAAAAAAAATGTGTGATATTCACAACTTTGGAAATTCTTTTCTCCCTTAAAAAAAACACCTCCTAGCAAATTTTTGTGTAAGGGTTCTTCTAAGAATGCTAAACTCAAATATGAATTTTAATTTTAATTTCGAGTTGCAGAAAATGGTCATTTTTCGTTTTTGGCGGAACAGTATATGGCGTACATGATATTCGTAACTTTGGGAATTTTTTTCTCCCTTAAATGAAAAAACCCCCTCGCAAATTTTTGTGTAGGGGTTCTTCTAAGAGTGCTAAACTCAAATATGAATTTTAATTTTTGTTTCGAGTTGCAGAAAATGGTCATTTTTCGATTTAAAAATCTATGGCTAACTTCACAACCGTAAGAAATTTGTGCCTTTTTCTCTGAATATTTTGGCTCAATTTTTGCTGAGCCTGTAATTGACATATATTCTGAGAGTAGTCAATATTCAAACGCTATTTTTGTTAAAGAAATTGGAATTGTCAGAAATTGAAGGACAAAGAGACCAGGCTCAGATAATGTTTCATCAAGTTTCATTCGAGACTGCACCAAAGAGCTTTCTAAACCTTTACAATTACATTTTAATGCCGCATTTTAACGTCTTTCCTTCAGTATTTTTTTACAAATGTGGGTTGTAAACTATTCTTGAAGGCATAAGTAAGTATCCTTTCTTCTAAAAATTACTGACCAAAATCTGATTATTTTGTGGCTGAGATTTTATGGATAATTTCACATCAGTTAATGATTAAGTCAGAAAATTGGAATTTTGAAATATCTGCACTCCTTATTTACGTGATTGGAAGTACAAAATCTGTTCAGAGTTGACACTGATATCTCTGGGGGGACATTGAAGTCAAAAATTCTTGCCTCTACACTTGATTATGAATAGTAATTACAAGAAAAAATGTCCCTGGCATCTAATTCCTTACTTAAATGCCAAACATGATAGGATTTGCTTTCTAAAATGTTGCAAATAAGGCTAAATACTTAAAAATTCCTTTTTTTTCTAGCTTAACTAAGAGACATAAAGTTTTAGAACTAAATGGGCCATTTTGAAATTATAATCATGAAATTTTCGCCTATTTAAAAATAATATAAAGTAATATCTGGCTAAACACATTTCAAACAATTCCGAGTATTTAAAATTTTATCCAAAACCATAATAAACATTAATTGAGCTTAGGGTCACACTTCTCGAAAATAATTTAGATTGATAAATACATTTTTGAGTTATAAAGAATAAAAGAAATTTCGAGTTAGAACCCAAAATTGCAAAGAACAAAAAAACAAAATAAAAAAATAAATAAAATCATTACATACCACATCCTTCATCTTCTTAATTTTCTCCTTAAGCGCCCTTTTCTCATACGCTTCTAACAAAGCGATCGAATCAGGAACTTCCGATTCCAACCATTTCCCAGTAAAAATCTCACTTTTCTTCTCCTCATCTCCCCCACGCGGAATCTGAATCATCTTCTTCTCCATAAATTGTCTTATAGCCATTTTCATACTTTCGCGAGTTTTTAACCCATCAACAAACTTTTGGGTACTCCTCTCAGAGTCCATCACAATCATCGAAGGAAATCTATCGATTTGTGCCAATTTGATTAAGGCAGTATTATTAGGATATGTAAATCTCACAATTATATCTTTAACATTTTCCAAATCTAACGCCACTTCCGCCCCGGTTAAAGAATCATCTTTATCAAAAATTAAAATTCCATATTTCGCATTATTATCGTTCATATTCTTGAATAATTCGTTCAAATTAGTTTGATTATACGGTTTCACCCCGCGATATTGCCCTCCGCGTCCTTCATAAACCTCCGTGATTATCTGATTAAGTAATTGGCGTTTTTGTTGGGCCATGTCTTCGCCTTTTTGGATTACTTCGCCGTATTTTCCTTGTTGGTAGTTTTCGTGGAAATATCGTAAACTTGGGAAGCTCATTATTTCGAATTCGCGGCAAATTGGGGCGTTATCTTCGTTCGAGCAATCGATGGCTCCGATTTTGACCATATCTTTCCAGTTTCGGGTGTCGCTCGCTAAAGATTTCCATAATGGGGCGTATCTTTGGCAAAATCCGCACCAGCTGTTATAAAATTCTATAAACCAGGCGTTTTTTTGACCGTATAATTCGCCGTTGAAATTATTTGCGGTTAAAACGTGCACATCGTCGTCGGTTGTGTATAAACCTTGGCCTTCGATTAAGCTTTTATACTTTTCTTGTTCTTTGAGTGTTAACGAAGCACTTTGTGATGATTTTATGTAAAATGTTGTAAGTATTAACGCGGAAAACACTAAAAAATTGTTCGTCTTTAATGACATTGTTGTAGTTTTTTTTAATTAACTTTCTTTAAACGATTTGATTTGAATCGGTTTCGTCGTGTATTTTGAGGTTATGTTTTGACAGTTGTGAGTGACGTTGACGTTGTTTGACGTGGCGAGGTTATGTCACGAACTCGACTGAGGAGAAATTTGTAATTTGCGGTTTTTAAATGCGATTTCGATGAAATAACTCAATCCCCACCATATTTTCGTTAATTATATCTTGTGTGCTAATACTCTTCAATAATAATACCAAATAACAATATTTTTTTTTTTTAGGTTACATTTTATAACATTTAAAGTTGCTTATTTATAAAGAAACTTAACAAATAAGCAAATTTAAATGTGTTATTGTTATAATAATAAGAGAATTTCTTACGATTTTAATTCCTAATTGAAGATTTTTAATAAAAAAATTAATTTGAATATAATTAACTTAATATAGGCAACCAAACTGTCACGCACAAACAATTTTTATTGCTTCTAATCAAGGTTTTGTATAAATTAAAAATTCCTGAAAAATCGATTTTTTTTTTTAAATTGGTATGAAATTACTTTCAATTACTAATTGAAGCATCTACTTTTTAAAAGTGAAGTCAATTTGAAAATATCTCACTTAGTTCTTGAGATATAAGCTGCTGAACTTAATGGGGATTTTTCCAATATTTTGAATAAATTTAAAAATTCTTGAAAAATTGTTATGAAATTACTTTCAATTACTAATTGAAGAATCTAATTTCTAAAAGTGAAGTTAATTTGAAAATATCTCACTTGGTTTTTGAGATATAATCTTCTGAACTTAATTGGGATTTTTCCAATATTTTGAATAAATTTAAAAATTCGTGAAAAAACGATTTTCTAGGAAAATTATTATAAAATTACTTTCAATTACTAATTGAAGCATCTAGTTTCTAAAAGTGAAGTCAATTTGAAAATATCTCACTTACTTTTTGAGATATAAGCTGCTGAACTTAATGGGGATTTTTCCAATATTTTGAATAAATTTAAAAATTCTTGAAAAATTGGTTTTTTGGAAAATTGTTATGAAATTACTTTCAATTACTAATTAAAGATTCTAATTTCTAAAAATGAAATTAATTTGAAAATATCTCACTTGGTTTTTGAGATATAATCTGAACTTAATTGGGATTTTTCCAATATTTTAAATAAATTTAAAAATTCTTGAAATATCGATTTTTTGGAAAATTGTTACGAAATTACTTTCAATTACTAATTGAAGCATCTACTTCGCAAATTTGAAGTTAATTTTGAGATATCTCACTTAGTTCTTGAGATATAAGCTGCTGAACTTAATGGCGATTTATCCAATATTTTGAATAACTTTAAAAATTCTTGAAAAATCGATTTTTTGAAAAATTGTTACGAAATTACTTTTAATTACTAATTGAAGCATCTACTTTCCAAAAATAAAATCAATTATGAGATATCTGACTTAGTTCTTGAGATATAAGTTGCTGAACTTAATTGGGATTTTTCCCATATTCTGAATAATTTTAAAAATTCTTGGAAAATCGATTTTTTGGAAAATTGTCACGAAATGATTTTCAATTACTAATTAAAGCATCTACTCTCCAAAGATGAAGTCAATTTTGAGATATCTCACTTAGTTCTTGAGATATAAGTTACTGAACTTAATTGGGATTTTTCCAATATTTTGAATAACTTTAAAAATTCTTCAAAGATTTTTTGAAAAATTGTTACGAAATTACTTTCAATTGCTAATTGAAGCATTTGCTTTCCAAAAATGAAGTCAATTTTGAGATATCTCATTTAATTCTTGAGATATAAGCTGCTGAACTTAATTGAGACTTTTCCAATATTTTGAATAAATTTAAAAATTCTTGAAAAATCGATTTTTCTAAAAAGTGTTACAAAATTACTTTCAATTACTAATTAAAGCATCTACTTTCCAAGGATGAAGTCAATTTTGTGATATCTCACTTAATTATTGAGGTATAAGCTGCTGAATTTAATTAGGATTTTTCCAATATTTTGAACAACTTTAAAAATTTTTAAAAAAGCGATTTTTTGAAAATTTTTTATGAAATTACTTTCAATTACTAATTGAAGCATCTACTTTCCAAAAAATGAAGTCAATTTAGAGATATCTCGCTTAATTTTTGAGATATAAGCTGCTGAACTTAATTGAGATTTTTCCAATAATTTGAATAAATTTAAAAATGTTTGAAAAATCGATTTTTTGGAAAATTATTACGAAATTACTTTCAATTACTATTTGAAGCATCTACTTTCCAAAAATGAAGTCAATTTTGAGATATCTCACTTAGTTCTTGAGATATAAGCTGCTGAACTTAATTAAGATTTTTCCAATATTTTGAATAACTTTAAAAATTTTTGAAAAATCGATTTTTTGGAAAATTGTTACGACATTACTTTCAATTACTAATTGAAGCATCTACTTTCCAAAAATGAAGTCAATTTTGAGATGTCTCACTTAGTTCTTGAGATATAAGCAGTTGAACTTAATTGGGATATTTCCGATATTTTGCATAAATTTAAAAATTACTAAAAATTCGATTTTTTGAAAAATAGTTATGAAATTACTTTCAATTACTAATTAAAGCATCTACTTTCCAAAAATGAAGTCAATTTTGAGATATCTCGCTTAGTTCTTGAGATATAAGCCGCTGAACATAATTGGGATTTTCCAATATTTTGAATAACTTTAAAAATTCTTGAACAATCGATTTTTTGGAAAATTGTTACGAAATTACTTTCAATTACCAATTGGACCATATACTTTCTAAAAGTGAAGTCAATTTGAAAATATCTCACTTAGTTCTTGAGATATAAGCTATTGAATTTAATGGGGATTTTTCCAATATTTTGAATAAATTAAAAAATTCTTGAAAAATTGATTTTTTGGAAAATTGTTACGAAATTACTTTCAATTACTAATTGAAGCATCTACTTTTTAAAAATTAAGTCAATTTTGAGATATCTCACTTAGTTCTTGAGATATAAGCTGCTGAACTTAATTGAGATTTTTCCAATATTTTGAATAAATTTAAAATTTCTTAAAAAATCGATTTTTTGGAAGATTGTTATGAAATTACTTTCAATTACTAATTGAAGCATCTACTTTCCAAAAATGAAGTCAATTTTCAGATATCTCACTTAGTTCTTGAGATATAAGTTGCTGAACTTAATTGATATTTTTCCAATATTTTGAATAAATTTAAAAATTCTTGAAAAATCGATTTTCTTTTGAAAATTGTTACGAAATTACTTTCAATTACTAATTGAAGCATCTACTTTCTAAAAGTGAAGTCAATTTGAAAATATCTCACTTAGTTCTTGAGATATAAGCTATTGAATTTAATGGGGATTTTTCCAATATTTTGAATAAATTAAAAAATTCTTGAAAAATTGATTTTTTGGAAAATTGTTACGAAATTACTTTCAATTACTAATTGAAGCATCTACTTTTTAAAAATTAAGTCAATTTTGAGATATCTCACTTAGTTCTTGAGATATAAGCTGCTGAACTTAATTGAGATTTTTCCAATATTTTGAATAAATTTAAAATTTCTTAAAAAATCGATTTTTTGGAAGATTGTTATGAAATTACTTTCAATTACTAATTGAAGCATCTACTTTCCAAAAATGAAGTCAATTTTCAGATATCTCACTTAGTTCTTGAGATATAAGTTGCTGAACTTAATTGATATTTTTCCAGTATTTTGAATAAATTTAAAAATTCTTGAAAAATCGAGTTTTTGAAAAATTGTTACGAAATTACTTTCAATTACTAATTGAAGTATCTACTCTCCAAAAATGAAATCAATTTTGAGATATCTCACTTAGTTCTTGAGATATAAGCTGCTGAACTAAACTGGGATTTTTCCAATATTTTGCATAAATTTAAAAATTACTAAAAATTCCATTTTTTGATAAATGGTTATGAAATTACTTTCAATTACTAATTAAAGCATCTATTTTTCAAAAATGAAGTCAGTTTTGAGATATCTCACTTAGTTCTTGAGATATAAGCTGCTGAACTTAATTGAGATTTTTCCAATATTTTGAATAAATTTAAAAATTCTTAAAAAATCGATTTTTTGGAAGATTGTTATGAAATTACTTTCAATTACTAATTGAAGCATCTACTTTCCAAAAATGAAGTCAATTTTCAGATATCTCACTTAGTTCTTGAGATATAAGTTGCTGAACTTAATGGATATTTTTCCAATATTTTGAATAAATTTAAAAATTTTTGAAAAATCGACTTTTTGAAAAATTGTTACGAAATTACTTTCAATTACTAATTGAAGTATCTACTCTCCAAAAATGAAATCAATTTTGAGATATCTCACTTAGTTCTTGAGATATAAGCAGTTGAACTTAATTGGGATTTTTCCAATATTTTGAATAAATTAAAAAATTCTTGAAAAATTGATTGATTGGAAAATTGTTATGAAATTACTTTCAATTACTAATTGGACCATCTACTTTCTAAATGTGAAGTCAATTTGAAAATATCTCATTTAGTTCTTGAGATATACGCTACTGAACTTAATGGGGATTTTTCTAATATTTTGAATAAATTTAAAAATTCTTGAAAAATTGATTTTTTGGAAAATTGTTATGAAATTACTTTCAATTACTAATTAAAGCATTTATTTTTTAAAAATGAAGTCAATTTTGAAATATCTTACTTAGTTCTTGAGATATAAGCTGCTAAACTAAACTGGGATTTTTCCGATATTTTGCATAAATTTAAAAATTACTAAAAATTCCATTTTTTGATAAATGGTTATGAAATTACTTTCAATTACTAATTAAAGCATCTATTTTTTAAAAATGAAGTCAATTTTGAGATATCTCACTTAGTTCTTGAGATATAAGCTGCTGAATTTAATTGAGATTTTTCCAATATTTTGAATAAATTTAAAAATTCTTAAAAAATCGATTTTTTGGAAGATTGTTATGAAATTACTTTCAATTACTAATCGAAGCATCTACTTTCCAAAAATGAAGTCAATTTTCAGATATCTCACTTAGTTCTTGAGATATAAGTTGCTGAACTTAATCGATATTTTTCCAATATTTTGAATAAATTTAAAAATTTTTGAAAAATCGACTTTTTGAAAAATTGTTACGAAATTACTTTCAATTACTAATTGAAGTATCTACTCTTCAAAAATGAAATCAATTTTGAGATATCTCACTTAGTTCTTGAGATATAAGCTGCTAAACTAAATTGGGATTTTTCCGATATTTTGCATAAATTTAAAAATTACTAAAAATTCCATTTTTTGATAAATGGTTATGAAATTACTTTCAATTACTAATTAAAGCATCTATTTTTTAAAAATGAAGTCAATTTTGAGATATCTCACTTAGTTCTTGAGATATAAGCTGCTGAACTTAATTGAGATTTTTCCAATATTTTGAATAAATTTAAAAATTCTTAAAAAATCGATTTTTTGGAAGATTGTTATGAAATTACTTTCAATTACTAATTGAAGCATCTACTTTCCAAAAATGAAGTCAATTTTCAGATATCTCACTTAGTTCTTGAGATATAAGTTGCTGAATTTAATTGATATTTTTTCAATATTTTGAATAAATTAAAAAATTCTTGGAAAATTGATTTTTTGGAAAATTGTTACGAAATTACTTTCAATTACTAATTGAAGCATCTACTTTGCAAATTTGAAGTTAATTTTGAGATATCTCACTTAGTTCTTGAGATATAAGCTGCTGAACTTAATGGGGATTTATCCAATATTTTGTATAAATTTAAAAATTCTTAAAAAATAGATTTTTTGGAAAAATTGTTATGAAATTACTTTTAATTACTAATTGGAGCATCTACTGTCTAAAAGTGAAGTCAGGTTGAAAATATCTCATTTAATTCTTGAGATATAAGCTGCTGAACTTAATTGGGAGTCTTCCGATATTTTGAATAAATTTAAAAATTCCTGAAAACTCGATATTTTGAAAAATTGTTATAAAATTACTTTCAATTACTAAGCAGAAGATGGTAGTAAACGAGCCTTAGAAGTTGAATCAATTCTTAATGTTGATTATGAAAGATACGTGTTTAGTTTTTTATTATTTAATTAAACAAAATACGTAAGGTTGAAACCAGTAAAATTGAAATTAGAAATGAATCAAAAATATGTAGATAATTAAAAAAACACTATTTCACAATTAGACAAATTTCTTTTAAAAACTCTTAAATGATGGCACTTTTGCAGATTTTTCAACAATTCCCCAGTTGCATATCTAGGTTGCATCTGGTTATGAATTAACTGTTTATAGTTCATTATCAACAATATTTATGCAAAAACTATCTTTCTATCTATTTTAGGTTTTGAATTGTGATTAATTTTTGTACTGAAAATCCGAAATTATGATATTTTGGAGATATTTGCAGTATTTTTGCAAATTCTTTATTCTCAGGTTGTAACTGGTTATAAATTATGCTTTTCCACGCCATTATGAACAATTTTCACGAATGAGATCTTTGATCATCCATTTAGAATTTTTGAATTATGAAAAAGTTTAGCAATAAAAATCATCAATTATGATGTTTTAGAGATTTTGATGTTAAACTGTAATAACCAAATTCTAATGCGTTCTGGGATTTTTTCTCTTTAAATATTCTCTTCATTTCCGCAATCTTGTCATATTTAGGTTGTTGACTGATTACGGATCATACTTTTCTGGTTCATTAACAAAGAACGAAAAGAAAATTATTAAACAATATTCGTTTAATAGGATTTTCTGCAACTCTTGTTTTTTAACCTTTCGATGCACGCACCGGACTCTCACTCCGGGTTCTGCACCCTCTATTGTTTAACAGAAAAGGCAACTTTTTTACCCACATAATTATGTCATTTTAGTGTCAAAAATTTCTTAGTGTACAACACAGTAAAATACGAATATGAATACGATAGCGAAGAAAAATACTCTTTGAAGGTGAAGACTGAAGCTTTTCAAAAAATTTTGCAGACGGTAAGATGTTTTTTTCCGTTCAAAATGGCTTCTTATCTGATTAGAAGAAACGAAGAAGATAATGAAAGCTCTAGAACATAAATGCCCCGAAAAATGTGCAGCGTATTCAACGCGGGCATTTATTTGCCTATCGCAAATTTTATGATAATAAAAAAATTTTTTAAATTATTGTCTTAAAAAGAATACAAATTAAAGTCCCTAGATTTATAAAGTACCGCGGTTTCCAGAAGACTGTTACTGCTTCTAGAGACTTACAATGCTTTCAGATAACTTGATATAGCATCTAGAAAAGTGCTTCCAAAAGACTGGATACTACTTCCAGAAGACTTGATACTGCTTTTAGATGTTTTAAAATTCCTCCTAAAGCTTTGATACTGCCCCTATAAGACTTTATACTGCTTCTAGACGATTTCAAATGCTTTCAGAAGACTTGAGAAGTTTCCAAAATGATAGATAGTTATAGATATTTTAAAATGCTTTCAAAAGATTAGATATAGCTCCTGTAAGACTTTATACTATTTCTGGAAGATTTGAAATGCTTTCAGAAGACTCGAGAAGATTCCAGAAGACTTGATACTGCTTCTAGATGTTTTAAAATGCTTCCTAAAGGCTTGATACTGTCCCTGTAAGACTTTATACTGCTTCCAGAAGATTTCAAATGCTTTCAGAAGACTTGAGAAGTTTCCAAAAGACTTGATACTGCTTCTAGAAGATTTTAATAATTAAGACATGATACTGCTTCTAGATATTTTAAAATGCTTCCAAAAGATTAGATATAACCCCTGTAAGACTTTATACTGTTTCTGGAAGATTTGAAATGCTTTCAGAAAACTCGAGAAGATTCCAGAAGATTTGATACTACTTCTAGAAGATTTAAAATGGTTACAAAAGTCTCGATATTGGCTCAGGTAGGCTTAATATTGCTTCTAGAAGATCTAAATTGCTTCCAAAACATTTGGAATGCTAACAAAAGATTTGATATTGCTGTCAGAATACTTAACATTGCGTCTATAAGGCTTGAAATGCTTCCAGAAAATTAATTTATTTGGTGCCAATCGTATTTTCATTGCAAATCTTTCTTAATGCTCCCAAACTTCTAAACGATAGATCTTTTTTCATGAAATCCCGGCATGAACCCGGAATATACTGGGACTGGACTGAAACTGAAATGTACAAGTATCTTAAAATTGAGATACCATTCCTAAGATGACTAATTGTTTAATTGTTAAGATTTCAAGGCATTAAAGATGGTATTTGCACCTCCTAGCGGTCATCTCAGAATCCTGAAAATAATTTCCTGTATTTTCTCTTAGCCACTTTATTCATAAAGTTTTTTCCTGCAAGTCTGCTGTCAAATAATTTCCAGTATTTTCTCTTAGCCACGATTTTATGATTAATAAAATCTTTTCCTGCAAGTTTAACTATCGACTTACAGAGTCTTTTAGCAATTTGCAACCGCTGGTTCGGCGGACCGCAACCATTCAAGTTAACATTTTTTTTTAATATATCCGTTCTTGTCTACGAAAAAAGGACTTACTTTCGAAAATAAGTTTTGGTGGAAACAGCTAATAAAGGTAAATAGGTCATTTCGTCAGTTTCTAGTTAGTTAATCCCTTTTTTCTGTATTTGCCAATGTTGAAGGACGTCAAAGTATTATTTCAGATCAGAATGTTGTCGTTGTTAATGGCGTTAGTTGCTAGTTTCAGATTTCTAAATATATAATACTGTAGAAGTGAGTTTGTAAATATAATTATATTGGACATTTTATTACTGATTGCGCAAGTGAGGAATAATCTTGGGATTAAATGAGAACACAAGCTGAGTAACTCATCTCCACAAAGCTCGAAATCAAGTAGAGGATTATCAAAATTATGTGGAAATACAGATAGCTCAAACGGTTCGTCGTTTTAACTACACTGAGGTCACTCTGGAAGTGCTGCCAATGAAACGGCAGATGAGCTAGTGCTAAAGCGTTTTTAGGACAAGAACCAGCAATTTGTGTAAGATTTACGATGCCCAAATAGAGGATTCGAAGAATTCTGCAGCTAACTGATTTATCTTTAGATCGTCAGTGGTACATCTAGCACAATCTTCGTAGCTTCATAAGCGCCGTTTTTGAAAATAAGTATGGGTGCTGGATAGTGAAAAAACTGAATTGGGAAAAGATTCAAACGACGAATGACTGTTCTCAAAACAAAAGTGACATGAAAAACGTCCATGTATCTGGCGCCTATGGTTAATTTGCAATAGAAATGCCTTATATCAACAGTGCTTACACCTTCACAAGCAATATTTGGTCTATAATTGAAATTTTTTGAACTTTTGAAATGAACATTTTGTATCCTAGCAGTATTTGGTATTTTGGAAGCAAAATCATATTGTATTAACAATTTCGTGCCTTTTGCAATAAAAATATCTTCTTTAAGACTTTGCATTTTCAAACATTTTTTTGCCAGTAGTTTTACAAACGGTATCAAGTCTTTTGGAATCATTTAAAATCTTCTAGAAATAGTATCAAGTCTTTCAACTGCAGCATAAAATCTTGTGGAAGCAGTTCAAGCCTTCTGAAAGCTATGTTAAGGCTTCTAGAAGCATTATCAAGTCTTCCAGAGGTAGTATCAACATTTTTGAAAGCAGTTCAAGGCTCCTGGTAGCTTATCAAGTTTGTTTTAAGCAGTATCAGCCACCGAAGAAACGAAAGGTGAAGTTCACACATAAACTCCCTATTCGTACACCTGGTCACTGACATGCTGTCAAATCACCATTTTGGCTCGAATCGTTTGAATACATAGATATCATGAACCGCGGTACTTTAGTAATCTAGGGAGTTTAATACAAATCTCTTATTTGGCAAAGAAACCCGGACTCTCAGTCCGGTGCGAGCACTCACGTCAAAAAAAAAATGCGCGTGTACTGGAGGGTTAAGATATGGTCGATTTTTGGGAAATGATATGAATGAAAAGCCAAAATAAAGATGGGGAAGAGACTTTCTAAAGTGACTTTTTATAACAATAGTTCCTACTTTTACTAGAAATTATATTAGCATTTATTTTATCATGCCATTTTATTTTATATTAATTTTTTTGACATGCCTTTGTCACGACTAGGGCATGTCGGGGGGTTTACTTTTCATACCTTCATATCCTCCGTCTCTCCAACATGGTACAATACGCTTTACAAATCTTGGGTTATCCTGCATTATACAGCAAGACATCACCGTATAATGCAGGATAACCAATGTCTTTATATCTTTATTTTTCTAGTTCATTTTTAATGAACAAATAAAAACAACTTTAAAGACGTAGATTTCATTTTATTTTTTAAAAACGATATAACCTGAGGATGTTGTAACAGCGCCCTTTTTTTCTTATTCAATATTTCATGCAACGATATATTATTAACAAAATCATCTTCCTTCTCGTTTTTGTTACAAACAACATCCTTTTTTAAAACTTCCTCCGAATTATTATTATTATTAAAATACGATGTGTTTTCATCGCAAATATCCGTATCATCGAATTCCTCCTTAACTTTAACGAAGGTTATGGGATGTTGATCGGATTTAACGTCTTTTAGTTCGGCCCGTTCCTGTTGCTGATCGAAAATCTTTTTCTGTATCAAACTGTTTAGTTTCTCCTTAACCGTTTCGCACTCCATCAGTACGGGTTTTAAAGTATTTAATTAATATTATTATCACAGCTGATTTATGTAAGTAAAACACAAAAATCTTTCTTTCTTTTTGACGTTTGTTAGGTTATGGATGATACGTCAAATTAATACCAACTTAAAATTTAATTATTCAAATTTAAAAATTAAATTTTCTTTAAAATTTTCAAAAAATCGATTTTATTTAACTAAATAAATTCTATACACTTTTAAGCACATTTTAACCGATCAACCATTTAAATATTTATAGTACTATTAAAGAGTAAACAAGATGCGACGCTTCGTGTCGGCACCTTTGATGTGCCCCTGCAATTTTTCATGGTTTCTTGAGATCATTTATTTTAAGTTGGGAGGAATGATTGTCAAAAATATTTTTGACATTTAAAAAAATTTTATTAAAAAATATCAAATTAATTAAATACAATTCATAAAAATAATTTAATCTAATTTTTAATCAAATATGTATTAATATTAAATATTTATATTTGAAAAAAGAACTTAATTAAGTTAATTAAGTCGGGTACTTTTTATTTATCGGAGTTGCCAACATTTTCGATTTTCTCTAAATTCCTCTAGATCTACTCATAAATCTATGCTTAACGATCGTTTCTGATGTTTCTGTAAGTCGTGGCACGAGATAAATCTTATAAAAGTGTTCATTAAGCTGATTTGAGTTTCCAAAAGACTTTATACTGCTTCAAAAAGATTTAACCCTCTTCCAGAAGATTTGAAATGCTACCAGAAAACTTGAAATGTCTCCATAAAATTTGAAATACCTCTAGGAGATTTAATACTGCTTATAGAAGATTTGATACTGCTTCCAGAAAACTCGAAATGCTTCAAATACACTTTGACTCTGCTTCCAGAAGACTTGATGTTGTCTTTGAAAGACTTGAAACTGCTTTTAGAAGACTTGAAATTCCTCTAGAAGACGTGATACTGCCTCTGGAAGACAAAATATC
Organism: Onthophagus sagittarius; assembly: GCA_036711965.1. NCBI lineage: Eukaryota > Metazoa > Arthropoda > Insecta > Coleoptera > Scarabaeidae > Onthophagus > Onthophagus sagittarius. The sequence goes on along the minus strand of JASERS010000001.1, from coordinate 91,582,502 downwards.
CTTAAAGATCACTTGATACTGCTTCTAGCATACTTTATACTGCTTCAAGAAGACCAAAATGCTTTCAAAATACTTGAAATACTTCAACGACACTTGAAATACTTCTAGAAGAGTTGATACTGCTTCTAGAAGTCTTGATGCTGCTTCTAAAAGACTTGCTACTGCTCATAGGAGGCTTAATACTGCTTTCAGAAAACTTGACATTGCTAGTAGAAAATTTGTGATACTCCACAAGATTTGAAATGGTTCTAGAAGACTTAATATTGCTTATAGAAGATTCGATACTGCTTCCAGAAAACTCGAAATGCCTCAAAAACACTTTGATTCTGCTTCCAGAAGATTTAATAGTGTCTTAAAGACTTGAAACTGCTTCTAGAAGACTTGAAATTTCTCTAAAAGATATGAGATTGCCTCTGGAAGACAAGATATGCATCAAGATCAGTTAATACTGCCCCTAGGATACTTTATACTGCTTCAAAAAGACCCGTAATGCTTCTAAAAAATTGATACAGCTTCTAGAGGAATTCATCTGCTTCCAAAACACTTAAAATGCTTCAAGGACACTTAAATACTTCCAGGAGACTTGATACTGCTTCTAGAAGTCTTGATGCTGCTTCTAAAAGACTTGATACTGCTGATAGGAGGCTTAATACTGTTTTCAGAAAACTTGACACTGCTAGTAGAAGACTTGTAATACTTCCACAAGATTTGAAATGCTTCTAGAAGAGTTGAAACGCTTCCAGAAGATTTGAACTGCTTCCACAAAGCTTGATACTGCCTATAAAAGATTCGATACTGCTTCCAGAAAACTCGAAACACTTCAAAAACACTTTAATTCTGTTTCCAGAAGACTTGCTGGTGTCTTTGAAAGACTTGAAACTGCTTCTAGAAGACTTGAAATTCCTCTAAAAGGCATGAGATTGCCTCTGGAAGACAAGATTTGCATCAAGATCACTTGATACTGCTTCTAGGATACTTTATACTGCTTCAAGAAGACCCGAAATACTTCCAAAAGACTTGATACCACTTCTAGAAGACTTCATCTGCTTCCAAAACACTTGAAATGCTTCAACAACACTTGAAATACTTCTAGAAGACTTGATACTGCTTCTAGAAGTCTTGATGCTACTTCTAAAAGACTTGATACTGCTGATAGGAGGCTTAATACTGCTTTCAGAAAACTTGACACTGCTAGTAGAAGACTTGTAATACTTCCAGAAGATTTGAAATACTTCAGAAGACTTAATACTGCTTATAAATGATTCGATACTGCTTCCAGAAAACTTGAAATGCTTCAAAAACACTTTGATTCTGCTTCCAGAAGATTTGATAGTGTCTTTGAAAGACTTGAAACTACTTCTAGAAGACTTGAAATTCCTCTAAATGGCGTGATATTGCCTCTGGAAGACAAGATATGCTTCAAGATCATTTAGTACTGTTTCAAGGATACTTTATACTGCTTCAAGAAGATCCGAAATGCTAGTAAAAGACTTGATACTACTTCTGGAAGACTTCATCTGCTTCCAAAATACTTGAAATACTTCAACCACACTTGAAACACTTCTAGAAAACTTGATACTGCTTCTAGAAGTCTTGATGCTGCTTCTAAAAGACTTGATACTGTTGATAGGTGGCTAGGTACCGCTTTCAGAAAACTTGACACTGCTAGTAGAAGACTTGTAATACTTCCACAAGATTTAAAATGCTTCTAGAAGACTTGAAACACTTCCAAAAGACTTGAAACGCTTCTAGAACTGCTTCTAGGAACTTTAATACTGCTAGCAGAAGACTTGGAATGGTTCCAGAAGACTTGAAATAGTTCCAAATGACTTAAAATACTTCCAGAAGACTTGAATTGCTTCCACAAGATTTAAAATACTTCAGAAGACTTAATACTGCTTATAAAAGATTCGATACTGCTTCCAGAAAACTCGAAATGCTTCAAAAACACTTTGATTCTGCTTCAAGAAGACTTGATGGTGTCTTTGAAAGACTTGAAACTACTTCTAGACGACTTGAAATTCCTCTAAAAAGCGTGATATTGCCTCTGGAAGACAAGATATGCTTCAAGATCACTTGATACTGCTTCTAGGATACTTTACACTGCTTCAAGAAGACCCGAAATGCTCCTAAAAAACTTGGTACCACTTCTAGAAGACTTCATCTGCTTCCAAAACACTTAAAATGCTTCAGCGACACTGTAATACTTCTAGAAGACCTGATACTGCTTCTAGAAGTCTTGATGCTGCTTTTAAAAGACTTGATACTGCTGATAGGAGGTTTAATACTAGTTTCAAAAAACTTGACACTGCTAGTAGAATATTTGCAATACTTCCACAAGGTTTGAAATGCTTCTAGAAGACTTAATACTGCTTATAGAAGATTCGATACTGCTTCCAGAAAACTCAAAATACTTCAAATACACTTTGATTCTGCTTCAAGAAGACTTGATGGTGTCTTTGACAGACTTGAAACGGCTTCTAGAAGACTTAAAATTCCTCTAGAAGGCATGATGTTGCCTCTGGAAGACAAAATATCCTTAAAGATCACTTGATACTGTTTCTAGGATACTGCTTCAAGAAGATCCGAAATGATTCTAAAAGAGTTGATACCACTTCTAGAAGACTTCATCTGCTTCCAAAATACTTGAAATACTTCAACCACACTTGAAACACTTCTAGAAAACTTGATACTGCTTCTAGAAGTCTTGATGCTGATTCTAAAAGACTTGATAATACTTCCACAAGATTTGGAATGCTTCTAGAAGACTTGAAACACTTCCAAAAGACTTGGAACGCTTCTAGAACTGCTTCTAGAAACCTTAATACTGCTAGCAGAAGACTTGGAATGGTTCCAGAAGACTTGAAATAGTTCCAAATGACTTAAAATACTTCCAGAAGACTTGAAATGCTTCCACAAGATTTGAATTGCTTCCAAAAAACTTGATACTGCTAGCAAATGACTTGAAATACAGGGTTTGTCATGACGAGCTGAGTCTATATATATGTAAATGGAAAATTACTGGTAGTATTATTATGAAAATTTGTATACAGGGTTTATCCGATTTGCCCGTCTCAGCTAAAATATTTTCAGTTTTCTCCAACTTCCGGTAATACCGGAAATGGATCCCAACTTCGTTATTTTAAATGGAGTGTACATATTTTTATTAAATTTTCAAGATTCCCACTAAAGTTTAACATCATATAGTTAGAGTAGACCATTTTTGAATCATTTCAGTTTTCTTCAAAATATTGACAGATACAGCAGTAACAATAAATGATAATTTTTCGAAATTCTATTCGGGTCCGGCCAAATGTTCTCAGGATTTGATCAGAGAGGGGATTCATAGCTTCGATAATCCATGTAAAGGTTTTTAAACAATTAAACCGGGTGGCCAGAAATTTATGGTGTATTTTCACTAGACTTGAAATGTTTTTAGAAGATTTCAATGCTTTCAGAAAACTTGAAATACTTCCAGAAGATTTGAACTGCTTCCAGAAAATCTGATACTGCTAGTACAAGATTTGAAATGCTTCCAGAAGACTTGATACTGCATTTAGAAGACTTGATATTGTCTCTGAAAGACTTAAAGGTGTCCAGAAGATTTGATACTATTTCTAGAAAATTTGATCCTGTTTCCAGAAAACTCGAAATGATTCCAGAAGACGATGCTGCTACCAGAAGACTTGATAGTGCCTCTGAAAGCCTTGAAACTGTTTCCAAAAGCTTTAAAATGCTTCCAAAATGCTTGAATTGCTTCCAAAAGGCTTGAATTGCTTCCAGAAAACTTGAACTGCTTCTAGCAGACTTGACACTGACCATAGAAAGATTTATACAATTTTTAGGAGACTTGATATTGTTTCCAGAAAATTTGATACTGCTTCTAGAAGACTTGAAATTCTTCTAGAAGGTAGTTCTGAACGAACCACTGGTCCGGTGGACCGACATCGGTCCGCAGGGAAACATAGCCGATTTCTGGACAATTTTGTATCCGTCCCTATTTTAATCTAGGATGTGCGACTTGGCCTTTCAAGACCTATTTTGGCTTTGAATTTTATGCCAACTACTGTTAATGTTTTCTAAACGTATCAAAAAATGCTAAAGATTATTTGTATTAAATTCATAGAAGAAACCTGATTTGTTTATGTATCAAGGTGATAAGTGTACCTACTGGGCATTACAAGGCCCACCTGTTCAGTGTATGGGTAACGTAATAACAACTATCAATTGTTTACACACGATTTATCCAGAAGAAGAAGAAACAAACTGGCTGTAATATTTAAATTCATCTGGGAAAATGTATTTTTGCTTTTTTTGGGATGTTCTGATACGGTATTGGTCGATAGCCGGGATACGAACCGAAAAAGACGATTTAAACGGGTTGGAACTGGTTCGAAAGTTCGCTAAACGAGTTACAAATTCATTTGAATAATCGATTTTGGTTTCTTGAGATCATTTTTTTTAAGTTGGGAGGAATGATTGTCAAAATTTTTTTTTACATTTAAAAAATTTTATTAAAAAAAATCAAATTAATTAAATACAATTCATAAAAATAATTTAATCTAATTTTTTAATAAAACATGTATTAATATTAATATAAAATATTTATATTTGAAAAAAGAACTTAATTAAGTGAATTAAGTTAGGTACTTTTTATTTATCGGAGTTGCCAACATTATCGATTTTCTCTAAATTCCTCTAGATCTACTGATAAATCTATACGTAAAGATCGTTTCTGATGTTTCTGTAAGCCGTGGCACGAGATAAATCTTATACAAGTGTTCATTAAGCTTATTTGAGTTTCCAAAAGACTTTGTACTGCTTCAAAAAGATTTAATCCTCTTCCAGAAGATTTGAAATGCTACCAGAAAACTTGAAATGTCTGCATAAAACTTGAAATGCCTCTAGGAGATTTAATATAATGTTACCACCCCCGAGCTCAGGGTTGGCAAAAGGGTTTGAGCATGTTCAGGGGTTCCCTTGGTTCCCCACGGGTCCGCTCTTTCTAACCCTTGTAACGTAGTAATCTTATATTCTTCAGGGATGAGGGCAAAGATCAAGAAGAGAAAGAGTTTATATCAATTATCTCAACTTAATTTATTTAACATAATACCATAAATCTAAATTTAACGTACACGAGTAGCTAAAATTAAAATGGAACTATACAACTTAAAATTATAGATCTAACCTACTAAATGAAAACCCGATAAATTGATGACAATACTAAAACACCCAACAAAATTAGAAATAAAGATTGTAAGAAAAACCCACTTACGCATTTAAGCTCTATCCTTAAATAAAAACTCCCCCCGGCTCACTCTAAGGCACCCACACGACCCACACCACCGCTTACCACACTCTGGCTCTCTCCTCTCTTTTTTCCTCGCTCGACTCCCGGCTCACTCTAAAGTGACGAGTCAGCGAAAAGAACAAAGAAGAAAAAACATGCCATAAAAATATAATTAGGAGTTATTTTAAAAATATAAAAATTTGGTACTCCTGGTTACTACAATAATATTCTGCTTATAGAAGATTTGATACTGCTTCCAGAAAACTCGAAATACTTCAAAAACACTTTGACTCTGCTTCCAGAAGACTTGATGTTGTCTTTGAAAGACTTGAAACTACTTTTAGAAGACTTGAAATTCCTCTAGAAAACGTGATACTGCCTCTGGAAGACAAGCTATCCTTCAAGATCACTTGATACTGCTTCTAGCATACTTTATACTGCTTCAAGAAGACCAAAACGCTTTCAAAATACTTGAAATACTTCAACGACACTTGAAATACTTCTAGAAGAGTTGATACTGCTTCCAGAAAACTCGAAATGCCTCAAAAACACTTTGATTCTGCTTCCAGAAGATTTGATAGTGTCTTAAAGACTTGAAACTGCTTCTAGAACACTTGAAATTTCTCTAAATGGCATGACATTGCCTCTGGAAGACAAGATATGCTTCAAGATCATTTGATACTGTTTCAAGGATACTTTATACTGCTTCAAAAAGACCCGAAATGCTTCTAAAAAAATTGATACAACTTCTAGAGGAATTCATCTGCTTCCAAAACACTTAAAATGCTTCAAGGACACTTAAATACTTCCAGGAGACTTGATACTGCTTCTAGAAGTCTTGATGCTGCTTCTAAAAGACTTGATATTGCTGATAGGAGGCTTAATACTGTTTTCAGAAAACTTGACACTGCTAGTAGAATACATGTAATACTTCCACAAGGTTTGAAATGCTTCTAGAAGACTTAATACTGCTTATAGAAGATTCGATACTGCTTCCAGAAAACTCAAAATGCTTCAAAAACACTTTGATTCTGCTTCAAGAAGACTTGATGGTGTCTTTGAAAGACTTGAAACTGCTTCTAGAAGACTTAAAGTTCCTCTAGAAGGCGTGATATTGCCTCTGGAAGACAAAATATCCTTAAAGATCACTTGATACTGTTTCTAGGATACTTTATACTGCTTCAAGAAGACCCGAAATGCTTCTAAAAAACTGTATACCACTTCTAGAAGACTTCATCTGCTTCTAAAACACTTAAAATGCTTCAGCGATACTTGAAATACTTCTAGAAGACTTGATACTACTTCTAGAAGTCTTGATGCTGCTTTTAAAAGACTTAATACTGCTGATAGGAGGCTTAATACTACTTTCAGAAAACTTGACACTGCTAGTAGAATACTTGTAATACTTCCACAAGGTTTGAAATGCTTCTAGAAGACTTAATACTGCTTATAGAAGATTCGATACTGCTTCCAGAAAACTCAAAATGCTTCAAAAACACTTTGATTCTGCTTCAAGAAGACTTGATGGTGTCTTTGAAAGACTTGAAACTGCTTCTAGAAGACTTAAAGTTCCTCTAGAAGGCGTGATATTGCCTCTGGAAGACAAAATATCCTTAAAGATCACTTGATACTGTTTCTAGGATACTTTATACTGCTTCAAGAAGACCCGAAATGCTTCTAAAAAACTGTATACCACTTCTAGAAGACTTCATCTGCTTCCAAAACACTTAAAATGCTTCAGCGACACTGTAATACTTCTAGAAGACTTGATACTGCTTCTAGAAGTCTTGATGCTGCTTTTAAAAGACTTGGTACTGCTGATAGGAGGTTTAATACTACTTTCAAAAAACTTGACACTGCTAGCAGAATACTTGCAATACTTCCACAAGGTTTGAAATGCTTCTAGAAGACTTAATACTGCTTATAGAAGATTCGATACTGCTTCCAGAAAAAATACTTCAAATACACTTTGATTCTGCTTCAAGAAGACTTGATGGTGTCTTTGACAGACTTGAAACTGCTTCTAGAAGACTTAAAATTCCTCTAGAAGGCATGATGTTGCCTCTGGAAGACAAAATATCCTTAAAGATCACTTGATACTGTTTCTAGGATACTGCTTCAAGAAGATCCGAAATGATTCTAAAAGAGTTGATACCACTTCTAGAAGACTTCATCTGCTTCCAAAATACTTGAAATACTTCAACCACACTTGAAACACTTCTAGAAAACTTGATACTGCTTCTAGAAGTCTTGATGCTGATTCTAAAAGACTTGATAGTGTTGATAGGAGGCTAGGTACTGCTTTCAGAAAACTTGACACTGCTAGTAGAAGACTTGTAATACTTCCACAAGATTTGGAATGCTTCTAGAAGACTTGAAACACTTCCAAAAGACATCGGTTCGCGGGAAACATAGCCGATTTCTGGACAATTTTGTATCCGTCCCTATTTTTACCCTAGGATGTGCGACTTGGCTTTTCAAGACCCATTTTGGCTTTGAATTTTATGCCAACTAGTGCTAATGTTTTCTAAACGTATCAAAAGATGCTAAAGATTATTTGTATTAAATTCATAAAACAAACCTGATTTGTTTATGTATCAAGGTGATAAGTGTACCTACTGGGCATTACAAGGCCCATCTGTTCAGTGTATGGGTAACGTAATAACAACTATCAATTGTTTACACACGATTTATCCAGAAGAAGAAAGAAACTAATATTAAATTCATCTAATTTAAATTCATTTGGGAAAATGTATTGTATTGCTTGTAAGTTATTTAGACTTGCTTTTCGGGGAAGTAACTAAATTATAAATAATAAACATAATGGGAACAATATAACAACAATATAATCAACAATTATTCATTAATTGTTGATTCAACGCCTGACATTTCGCACAGTGACCAATTAGCTTTTGTAATTAGATACGTCAACGCTTTCGGGAAGACATTAGAAAGATTTTTATGTTTTATGGAACATATAGGATATAAAATCGAAAATATGGAAAACTCTATTATGGAAACTTTAAATAATTTAGATATTAATATACCAAACTATAGAGGGCAATCACACAAACAACAACGCTTCTAATATGTCCGGTATTTATAATGGACTTCAAGCTCGAATATAGGCACAAAAGGAGCTTGCAATTTATGTACCATGTGCAGCGCATTCGTTGAATTCAATAGGAGAAGCAGCTGTAGAAAGCTGTCTAGAAACAACAAAATTATTTTGTTTATTCAGAATATATATAATTTTTTTGTTGGTTCAACTTCAAAATGGGAAGTTAAAAAAAACATTTAGCTGGAAATAAGGTTTCTAAGTGATTAAGTAAGACTCGTTGATCTGTAGGTGCAAAAGTTATTGATACTATAACCACAGGTTATCAACATTTTCAAAATGCTTTAAATGATATAGTTGACAATGATATGTAAAAACCTTCCATTACATAATTCCATCCATATAAATGAAATAATTAACATCTTTGCAAAAACCAAGTCTACAAAAAATACATTCTAATTTGTTTATAAGTGTTTGTTATTAAATCAAATGTTAAAGATTATTTATATTTGTTTAAAATAGGGAATTATTTTTACTGTTAATTAATGCAATAATAATTTTAAGAACCTTGTTTTTATTTTTTTATTTTATAACGCCATAATACCTTTCCTCTATCAATATCACAGAGCCCAGTTTTGTATTAATATTAAATGCTATATAAGTATATTACAACTGAGGGCACCGGATATTTTTAGCCCTAGGGCGTGTGCATACCATAAAACGGCCCATAATACAATATTATTATTATTTTAATAGGTACAATATAGGAGGCAGTTTGATAATAACAGTTTGAGTATATCCTTCTAAACTGCGTTCTAATAAATCTTGAACGACTAGGATGTAATTCACTATGTGATTGTTGCTTAATCATTGTGGCAAAAGTGACTTCGAAAACGGGATAGATCTCTATAAGTTCGGAGGGCTTCAATTAACTTTAAACTGCATTAGTGAGTCCCTGTCAGTTACACTGAGACGCGAACTAAAATAATCAATTCACATTCAAAATCATTTAATCATTTTTAGTTTTTTCAATTTTGTTTATTACTCCATAATTTTTAATTTGATTTTATTTCGGTTGGCAATGAATTTTCGCGTGACGTATCAACTTGGCCGGTTTCGAGTTTTTTTATGGACGAGCAGGTATAAATCGACAAGAAATTTTCCTCTTTGATTTTTGATCTTACTCGAGTAAAGATGTGCTACGACCCGAAGACGTTTAACCATCAGAAATACGTTCAACCACGATTTAATTTTATTTCATTTTCATTTATCATAAAGCCGCTCAACATCGAAGGTAGTTTAATATTTCTTTTAATTTTTACACGAATTTCTTTTAACGCATTTCCTTTTAATTGTTTCAGGTTCACGTGAATGGAGATGAAATAATTTATTAAAGAAGAAGGGGGAAGAGGAGTTTTTACTTTCATCAATTCTCTTTTTTATACTTTCGCAACGAATTTTCGCGTGACGTATCAAGTCGGCCGGTTTTGAGTTTTTTGGTGAACCAGCAGGTATAAAGAGAGAGAGTGCCAAGAAATTTTCCTCTTTGATTTTTGATCTTACTCGAGTAAACATGTGTTGTGTTCCGAAGACGTTCAACCATCAAAAATACGTTCAACCACGATTTAATTTTCATTTCATTCGTCATAAAGCCGCTCAACATCCATGGTAATTTAATTTTTCTTTTAACTTTTACACAAATCTCACGCATTTTCTTTTAATAGTTTCATATTGACGTGAGTGGAGATGAAATAATTTATTAAAAAAGAAGAGGAGAAGAGGGGTCTGCTGCCTATCAAATCTATCTAATCACTCAAGCAATCTCGTTCAGTTGGACATCACCTTCTACTAAATAACATGTAAGTGCGGAACATTTTCGTTAATTACGTTTGTTATCTAAATGCTCAAGGTCTCATGTGTTATTGTTGAAATGTGCAAGTAACGTGAGTCACGACGTGAGTGCGCGTGATCGTTATGACATGACTCAACTTGATTTTCTTACAAATAATGTAATAAATAAATAGTTCATTTTCTTTCTATAACACCTTTCGACGTAAAGTTTTTACGGTTTTGTTGACCGTGACGTCCTTCAGTAACTAAATAAATCAATCTTCCATATTCTTCTAAGTTTATGATGAATACAGGAAGATCTTTAAAGCTTTAAAGGGAGTATTACCCATATAAATAATCCAGTTGTTATCATTTATTTTAATTTAATTACCTTTAACTATTTAAATAATACGAGATCAAACAAACATTAGTGTTATATTTATTTGAAAACATAATAAAACTAAATTTGCAGCTAATTTTGTTAACTTTACAACAATTTGACATAGTTACATATATGCATCCATTGGCATTTTTTCCAATTCAATTATTACTCAAGTTTATGTTTAAAATTTTAATAAAATTTAAAGTACATCCATCTTTTGAAATAATTATAATAAACAGTTTATATAGCTAGTTTTTCTTCAGATTTGATTTCCTCAAATTTGTATCTTTTTTCCTTAAATTCTTTTCTAATCTTTTGAGAATATCATCAACAGTAGACATCGACATAGTCTGATCCTGTATATACGGAACCGTTGTAATATGCGAACATCACATCCAGTATTGACGGATCGTAGAAAAAATGTTCTTATAAATTTTGTTGTAAAACTACTATTTATATTTGAACATCACATATTTACAAATGTTACAATGGTGTATTAAAAAGCTTGAAATGCACAATGACAAAAAGTGTCATAATTTAATACAACTGGTGTTTAATTATGTGTGAAATCCTTAGTTTCCTCTCTTGTATTGTAATATTCTATTACATCCTTCGAAACAAAAAGATATCATTTCTACGGTTGTTAAGTACTACGCAAAAGTTAACTTTTAGTAGCAGTTTTGAGCAGCATGAATGAAACGAATGATTCCACAATTCCAGAATTCTAACTTATTCACTTATGCTTTTTCTAGAATGTCCCAATTGGAACTTAAGGAAATGTCGACTATCCATAGATTCGCGTCTGATAGATTAATCGTAAATTATTATTAACATAATTTAACATTAAAATATCTTTTATTTTTTTTATATATGGAGTCTTACACGTGGTAAATAAGCATGGTGTTAGACGCTCGTGAGTATTAACCACGAAGACCTTGTCGCCACCGAAAATTAACGCCTGCCAGCAGTGGGTATGATCGCATGTTGGTTATTTATCCACAAATTTTTTTCTCCCTTCCATATCTTAATTGCTTACCTATCTATTTACCTATCCTATACATTGATATGGGGTCCCTCCACTGATAGAATGAGAGCCGTTCGGCTTCAAACTCAAAATAGTTTTTAATTTCTGATTTTGTGTGCAAAGTACCCTTTTTTGTGGTCGTAGAAAGCTTATTTTTAAGTTTCGTCTTCATAATATTATCTATCTTCCATAGACACAAAAGTTCTTCCGTCAAAATTCAATTTGGTATTGCGAACAGTTCGCCATTCCCTCTCCAATTCCGTTATATTTTTCGAGGAAATACTTGGGAAATAATATAATCGTTCAGCAATTATAGTTATTTGCTTTTGTTCAAAGTATGGTCTAAAATCAATTGTGGGTTCAACATTTTGTGGGTTCAACATTTTGTGGGTTCAACATTTTGTGTGCAAAGTACCCTTTATTGTGGTCGTAGAAAGCTTATTTTTAAATTTCGTCTTCATAATATTATCTATCTTCCATAGAGACAAAAGTTCTTCCGTCAAAATTCAATTTGGTATTGCGAAGAGTTCGCCATTCCCTATCCAATTCCGTTATATTTTTCGAGGAAATACTTGGGAAATAATATAATAGTTCAGCAATTATAGTTATTTGCTTTTGTTCAAAGTATGGTCTAAAATTAATTGTGGGTTCAACATCTTTATCATCTTTGTCATCGAAAGGAAATCTGCGTCTGATTTGGGTTGCTGCCTCAATGTAAAACTCTGTATATATTCTATAAAAATTTATTAGTTTATCGTTATCCAACTCTTTAGTGTCATTTTTTAACCGAATCAAATTTAGTATTATTCCGCCTACATATGTTTCAAATAACGTTAAATGGGCCCAAACGTTTACATCAATATTTTCTGTTCTTTGGCAGTTGAAATATTTTTGGCATTGTTTTTCTCTTTTTCTATTAATTCCAAATAAATTGGTTGTATAAAACAGTGTAATTTTGATTATATAGTAAGTACTAATTTCAGTTTCTCTGCTTGCATTTCTTTCTTTAAATCAACGCGCAAAACGAGTAACTATCGAGTTATTGCCTCCAAACGTTACATTGGCGCCATTAAACGCAAACCCTAACATATTTTTCTTGTACAAGATTTGTTTCTTAATAAAATATTCGACAGCTTTATTGTGTAAACCATCAGCTGAACCGTTTCGTAACTGGCATTAACGTTAGAAATTTATTTTGTCCTTCATAATTTGGGTTGACTAATCTCGCAATCAAAGCTAAATGCTTGATGATCGACTTATCAGTACTCTCATCTACCAAAAATGAGAAATGGTTTTGTCTTAAATTTTCTATCAAGTTTTCTTTAGTTGTTTTTCCTGGTATATTTACTACAATAGCACGAGCTTCTGTTCTACTCATAGACAATTTTTCAGCAATTTTTGAATCTGGACAGATTTTACTAAATTAGTGAGATGTGAGGTAACATTAAATGCAGTAAAACAAGCCAGCTTAATTTGCAATTACTTAAAATTACCTTTATGCTTAGATGAATTGTTATGCCGCATTTCCTATCACTGTCGTATGCAGAACAATAAAAATACATATTACTTTTTTTTACTTTTTGGAAGCCATCCACTAAATTTTTCATCTTTGAGCCAAAATTAAATACATTTTTGCTCATATCTGACTAGTTCTTCTTTTTAGGTGGTGATTTATCAAAATCTGACTCACTATGACTGCTACTAACCATAGTCCTAGTTTTTAGTCCTAACAAATGTCGGTTCTGGCAAGATAGGGGATTTCTGCGTCACAAACAATAGAAAACAGGAAATCTGTTTTGTCTCCGTTTTCAATCGACTAACGTTATCTATTAAATCGATTAACAGTTACATAGTTTCGTCTCCTAGATTTTAGCTGGCAAGTTTATCTGAAGTAGAATTAGTGTATCAATATCAGCATACCCCATATCAACTATTATTCCACGTAAGAAGTAACCATGGTGATTGCATATTCCATGCATGGGGTATTATTTTCAAGACATTGTCGGTAGTGGGGTCGATACCAATAGTCAGCCGATATGCAAGTTGCTATTTACCACTAATGTGTAAATACTTTATCGGTAATGTCCGTTACCGTGTAAAGTATATTGATTCCTTCCATATCTCAAGTTGCTAGGTTTTCATATTAATAAATATGTATAAATAGGATATTCGTTTGAAATAATTTTATTTTAAAGTAGTATTAAATGTTTGTACACCCTATTTTTGATATGGGGTCCTTGTACTGATAGAATGGGAATCATTCTATTAGTACATACCACATATCAACCCTATTATTCCTCGTGGGGAATAATCATTGTGTTGGTTAAACTCGCATGGAGACACTCTGTTAGCGAGGCTTACAACCCCTCCTGTGTGCCTGCGAAGTGTGGGAATAATCGCATGGTGGTTATTTATCCACAATTACCTAAGTATACTTTATCGGTAATTTCGTTATCGTGTAAAGTATATAGATTCCTTCCATACCTCAATTTGCTAGGTTTCCAGATTAATAAATATGTATAAATAGGATATTCGTTCCAAATGATTTTATGTTAAAGCAGTATTAAATGTTTGTACACCCTATTTTTGATATGGGGTCCTTGTACTGATAGAATGAGAATCGTTCTATCAGTACATACCACATATCAACCCTATTATTCCACGTGGGGAATAATCATTGTGTTGGTTAAACTCGCATGGAGACACTCTGTTAGCGAGGCTTACAACCCCTCCTGTGTGCCTGCGAAGTGTGGGAATAATCGCATGGTGGTTATTTATCCACAAATACCTAAGTATACTTTATCGGTAATTTCGTTATCGTGTAAAGTATGTAGATTCCTTCTATACCTCAATTTGCTAGGTTTCCATGTTAATAGATATGTATAAATAGGATATTCGTTCGAAATAATTTTATATTAAAATAGTATTAATTGTTTGTACAACCTATTTTTGATATGACGTAATTGTACTGATAGAATGGGAATCGTTTAATATTAAAATAAGATTATTTAAGTGATAAAGAGTAAATAATTTATTGTTGTTGTTTAATTTGATGATAATTAAAATTTTTGAACTGTAATAATGTAATATAAATATATAAAATTGTAATATAATAAATGTTTCTTATTAAATTTATGTAATATATGGTTTTTAAATAAATAAAATAATGTTTAAACATCTTTAAGCTTTTATTTTAAATATAAAAATAATTTTTCTTATCCTTTTCTTCACCAATTATTAAATTAGGGTCTATATAAAAATTTATAATTTTATAATTTGGTGAAAATTTGGTAAAAAAAATTATTTTTATATTACTCAATGGCTAATACGGTCAACAATATCCTGACTTACAAGCGTACGACATATAAAATAAAACTACAACTACAACACATAAAATTTCTAAGAATCTGCTTAACAGAGGGATTATTTCCAAAATTTACTAACAAGAAATATCCACAACATATAAAAAGTGATATGGTTAATAAAATGAAAATTCAACATATACGTATAACCCTAAATAACCATTATAAGAAACTTAACGAACTCAACATTAAACTTTATAAATGCTACCAGGATTTAAATAATCAATATCATTACATTGAAATCGAAGAAATTATCAAAGAAGCTAAATTACATGATACAATAATTCTTAATGAAATTCACAAAAAGAAACTGAAAAAACTAAACAAGTTGAGAACAGAGAAAGAAAGAGAAAAGAATAAACATCAAACAAACAAACTAGGAGAAATTCATAAATTTTTTCCCAAAGTAACAAATACTTCAAACGTGATCTTCACAGACCAAGAAAGAAGATTCATGGAAAAAGGTCTGAAATATGCTCCAAAAAGAGAAATTAACCTCCCAATACTGGCAATAGAACTTCAGGCAGCTATCAAAGGACACGAAAAGGAAAACATTATGAATAAGGAGATTCAACAAATCCTAACTAAAGAAGAAAAGAGACAAACAAACAAACAAACAATAAGAAATGGAGAAGAGGAAAAGGAACAAAAAATTATTAAAAACATCAAGCGGAAAATTAAGGAAAACGAATTAATAGTTACTCCTGCAGACAAAAACGCAGGAATGATAATTTTAACCAAAGATCTCTACATAAATAAGACTGAAAGCTTTATGAAAGACAATAACTTTAAAACTATCAATAAAAACCCCACAAACAATTTTCACAAAAAAGTAAAATCAATAACTAAAGAAAACAAAACGACAATAACAGAAATTGGAGGTACCTTGACCAGCCTGTTGCCTATGAATCCGCAAACCCCTAAATTGTATGCACTACCTAAAGTTCACAAAAATGGATTACCAATAAGACCCATTATAACCTCCATTGAATCCAGCACATACAAACTCGCAAAACTTTTACAAAAATTTATAATAAATGACATCAATTTTAAACCAAAATATACCATAATTAATCGTTACCAACTTCCTGATTTAATTGACAAAATACAGCTACCAGAAGGTTTCAAAATGATCTCATTTGATGTCAATAACCTATATACAAACATACCCATAACCGACACGATAACGATATTAGAAGAAATATTAAAGACTGACCTCAAAAACAAAGATAAAACTCGCTCCATCTTAACGCTATTAAAACTATGCTTAGAACAAAATTTTTGTATCTTTAACGATAAATACTATCAATATCTAGATGGATTACCAATGGGATCACCATTGAGTAGTGTGATGGCAGATATTTTCATGGACAACCTAGAGAAAAATCAAATTATGTGTGTCAAAAACCCTTATAGAGACGATATTATCCTATGGACAAGATACGTGGACGACATTTTAGTACTGATTAAAGACGACCAACATATTAATAATCTTCATAAATATATTAACAGTTTACACCCCAATATTAACTTCACTATCGAGACTGAAAACAATCAAAAATTAAATTTCTTAGACTATACACTACGACATTCAAACAACAAAATTAAATATAACATCTACAGAAAACCTACACAAACTAGTACTACCATCCCATTCGATTCTCATCATGATGAAACTCATAAAATGGCAGCATACCGGGCTTATATACACAGAGCTTTCCATTCAAAATTGGAACAACAAGACCTAGAAAAAGAGATCGAAATTATCCACCAAATTGCAAGCGAAAACAGTTTCCCACCGACATTTATCCAACGAATATTTTCGAAAATACAAAACAAATATAATCCTCAAGAAACAACTTCCCTATCCGACCGAAAACCTGATAAACCAACAACGTACAGATCCATAACTTACCCAGGAGAAATATCCCATAAAATCAAGAAAATGTTCCATAAGTTCAACATAACAATGACATTTAAAAACAAAAACAATCTGAAGGCATTATTAGTTAATAACAAAAACAAGACTACAACTCTCGCTAAAAGTGGCATATACCAATTGCAATGTGGGACCTGTTCAGCCACATACATTGGTGAAACGGGAAGAAGTATCCAAACAAGGCTTAAAGAACATAAAAAGAGTTCAAAATCGGCATTCGGAAAACATCTAATTTTCAACAAGCACGAATTTGACGAAAATAAAAATATTAAATGACTACACCAACTTAATAAAAGCAACCTTATGGAAATAATGGAAATGTACGAAATCAACAAGTTTATTGAAATTAACAGTAATATTATAGGCCTTAATGAACAAATTATCCCGACCCAAAAACCAATCTATAGTTGCCTGCGAGATCCGTACGTAAAACACAAATATAAAAACAAAAACAAAAAAACCTAACGTCACACAATAACTTTTGACGTAAATTTTGAAAAATTTTAATTAATTTTTCTAATTTGTTAGTAATTACGTAAGATTTTACTATTTTATTTTTTTATATTAATATGTTCATTTTCGTATATTGTAAACTTGTAGGTATCTACTGAAGAAGAGTAAGGCTCGAAACTAGTTTAGAAAAATAAATTTTAATTATCACCAACAGTAAATTTTTATATAGACCCTAATTTTATTTTAAACCTTATCTTGATATTTTTAAGTATATAAGATGTTCCATAACGATGATTTACCGAAACAACCATATCTATGTTATTTTAAATGGAATAATATACAGTAATACGTCGAAGATACGTAATAGGTGGTACCGGTGCTACTTGAAGTAAAATTAATGTTAACACGAAAAGCAGCTATTTAAACGTATTTATTAAAACAAGTAAATACATATTACGTATTTATTAAACTCTATAAATTCTACTTCCGGTCTTCTTTAACCCTCATAATACCATGGGTTCACGGGGAAACCCTACGGGTGATGTAAATATTAGTGCATACCACATATCAAACCTATTATTCCACGTGGGAAATAATCATGGTGTTGGTTAAACTCGCATGGAGACATTCTGTTAGCGGGGCTTACAACCCCTTCTGTGTGTCAACGAAGTGTGGAAATAATCGCATGGTGGTTATTTATCCACAAATACCTAAGTATACTTTATCGGTAATGTCCGTTACCGCGTAAAGTATACTGATTCCTTCCATACCTCAAATTGTTAGGTTTCCATATAAATAAATATGTATAAATAGGATATTCGTTCGAAATAATTTTATATTAAAGTAGTATTGATTGTTTGTCCAACCTATTTTTGATATGGGGTCCTTGTACTGATAGAACGATAATCATTCTATTAGTGCATACCACATATCAACCTTATTATTCCACGTGGGAAATAATCATGGTGTTGGTTAAACTCGCATGGAGATACTCTGTTAGCGAGGCTTACAACCCCTCCTGTGTGTCAACGAAGTGTGGGAATGATCGCATGGTGGTTATTTATCCACAAATACCTAAGTATGCTTTATCGGTAATGTCCGTTACCGCGTAAAGTATACTGATTCCTTCCATACCTCAAATTGTTAGGTTTCCATATTAATAGATATGTATAAATAGGATATTCGTTCGAAATAATTTTATATTAAAATAGTATTAATTGTTTGTCCAACCTATTTTTGATATGGCGTAATTGTACTGATAGAATGGGAATCGTTTAATATTAAAATAAGATTATTTAAGTGATAAAGAGTAAATAATTTATTGTTGTAGTTTAATTTGATGATAATTAAAATTTTTGAACTATAATAATGTAATATAAATATATAAAATTGTAATATAATAAATGTTTCTTATTAAATTTATGTAATATATGGTTTTTAAATAAATAAAATAATTTTTAAACATCTTTAAGCTTTTATTTTAACCTTATCTTGATATTTTTAAATATATATGTATAAGTAAAGACCGGATTTATAGAAAATACAGTGAGCGTCAAAAAAAAGTAAACAGCTGTTGTTTTTCTATTAAAAGGTTAATAAAAATGCAGTTAATAACGAAAATCAAAAAGTTTTATTGCAGTCTTCACAACTCATCTATACTATATTTAAATCAATAGAAACGTGAAAAAAAAACAAATCATTACCCGTAATAATTCAGATTATTGTAAATATCTACCGAATTTACGCGTCAAAAGAAAGTAAACAGAATTCGGAACTAATAGGTATTAAGTACAAAAATAAATATAATATTAACTTTTAATACTTGGTTTGAGCTCCTTTGACCTTCAACACCTCCCTTAATCTCCTTGGCATGGATTCCACCAAGTTTTTTGTAATATTTTGAGGGATTTTCATCCATTCTTCAGTTAAAGCTTTTTTAAGGTCGTCTTTATTTGAAATTGTCCTTTCTCTGATCTTCCTGTCAAGGTGATCCCACAGATGTTCTATAAGATTAAGGTCTGGGGACTGCGGTGGATGATCAAGGGTTTTAGGGACTCGGATATAGCATCCATTCCTTCACAATTTTGGAAGTGTGCTTTGGATCGTTATCCTGTTGGAAGATCCAGTTCTCTGATAAGCCCAATTCATTAATACTCGGGGAAACATTGTTCTTTAAAATGGTTAAATAGTCCATTTTATTCATTGTTAATTCAATAAAAACTCGATTACCGACCCCTGACGCCGCCATACAGCCCCAGACCATAACCGAGCCTCTACCGTATTTGATGGTATTGGTAACAAATTTCTCTTTGAAGGCCTCATTTTTTGGCCACCATATCTTTGGTGGTTTTCTTTTACCAAAAATTTCAAATTTACTTTCATCACTAAATAATATATTTTTCCAAAAATCTGGAGCTTCGTTCTGATATTTTTTTGCGAAATCAAGACGTTTCTGTTTATTTATTTTCGATATGTAAGGCTTTTTACGGGGTAAAAAAAATGTCAAAAGACCTCTTACTTGCTTTATTAATAAAAAATTTTCAGTCGTACATGTTTCGGGCAATACCCATCATCAGCGACAAGCTGTTAAAGATAAATTACAAATATCAATATAAAAAATCTTAAAATAAAATTACAAAAGGTTAAAATATTAAAAACTAGAAATCTTATAATAATCCAAAAAAAAAAATTTTCATACAAAATACTTATCATGTTGTAAAAATATTAATAATAAAAAATAAATGACACGTCTGAACTATGAAACATTAACTTGAAATCTCAAAATAACGTGGTTATATAATCGTAATACAATAAATATAAAAAATATAAAGAATATGTAATAAAAAAGAACTTACTGTCAGTAGCTGCAGGAAAAAGGAATATTAAAATTAAAAAACATTAATTTTCTGAAGGAATATTAAGTTAATTTGATAAATATAAATTTTTTGGCGAAATTTGAAATTAAAGATGTTAAAAAGGCAAGAGAATAAGCGACACTGAAGGTGACTGCAATGATAATTCGCTATAAAAGACAGAAAAGAAGAGAAAAATCGAGCAGGATGGAGAGAGGAATAACATCAAAAAAAAAAAAAAGGTTAAAACTTCTCTTGGTAAAGATTGCCAAAAAATGAAAAGTGATCTATAAATAAAATATGTTTGAATAATATAAAATGTGTATAAAGCCAAAATGTTCACAAATATTATAAAAGACCGGAAATTGTAAGTTAAATTAAATATTTAAACAAAGGTTCATAATTATTAAAAATCTGATCGTTAATAACATTATGTATGACATTCTTCTTATATTTATGAATCTCCAAAAGCTCCAATAAATCCAACCTATAACTTTTAGGACATTTATGAATTAGTTTCACATTATTATAGTCTATGCAATGACCTGTTTCAATTCTATGTTTATATACATTTGATTGGGCTTTATTTCTATGTTCATTAATGCGAGTTTCCAATTTTCGGCCAGTTTGGCCTATGTATATGCTATTACAATTCAGGCAATTAATAGTGTACACTCCACTGTCTTTCAAATGATTGTTCTTATTTATGTGAAAATTAGAAAGTAAATTAAATACAGTATTATGATTAGAAAAGGCTAAGGAAATGTTATATTTTTTAAACAAATGATTGCTCTTTGCGGAGACGAAATTAAAAGGGATAGATTTTTATATTGAAACAATTTCTGTTTTATTGTATAAAGGATCTTTACGTTGTTGAATATTGTGTATAAGTTTGTCAATAATCTTCTTAGGGAAACCATTGTTTTTAGCTAAAGTATATATGTAATTCAATTCCAAAGTTCTGTTATTATCTGACAATGGGTAATCTAAACATCTGTTAATTAGAAATCTGAAATTCGCTAATTTATGATCTAAAGGATGTGCCGAATTGAAAGGAATTGTAGAAGGAACAGCTGTTGGTTTTCTAAAAATATTATAGGTTACATAGTCTTCCAATCGAGTGATTTTTAGATCCAAAAAATTAATACTATTATTTAATTCTATCTCATGAGTAAAATGTAGTTTAGGATGAATATCATTAAGGAAATCAAGAAACTTAACAATCGAAGCCTCATCACCATCCCATACACAAAAAATATCATCCACATATCTCACCCAACTATAAATGTTATTCTTAAAAGGATTAGTGTTTATCATTATAAAATTGTTTTCTATGTGATTCAGAAAAATATCAGAAAGTAACCCTGAAAGGGGCATTCCCATTGGTAGACCCTCCGAAATATGATAAAAATCATCATTGAATGAACAATAATTTTGAGTTATTAAATGCCTGAGAAGTGTGTTTAAATTTGTGACGGTATTTTTATTAGCAAAGTAGCCATTAAACATATTTGACACTAAATCCAAAGTTAAATCAATGGGGACATTAGCATAGAGATTAGTAACATCAAAAGAGACCATAATTTTATTTTTATAATCAAGTGTTTTAGTTTTATTTATGAAATTAAGGGAATTTGAAATAGAAAAAGTGGGTTTGAAATCTATTTTTTTAAAAATGTTTTTCAAAAATCCTGCTATCTTTGCTGTAGGCGATGAATTAAAAGAAGTTATGGGTCTAATTGGAATGTCAGGTTTATGTAATTTGGGTAAACCGTAAAGTCTAGGTATCTTAGGATTCATGTGTATGAACATTGAACTATTAAAAAAACAATTAACTTTGTCTTTCAAGAAGGGAGTATACTCTATCAGTGTATTTTTACATGAATTAATTATTTCTCTAGTTTTTCTAATTACTTTCTCCAGTGGATCATTTTTTAGTTTTTTGTAAGAATTATTTAACATGAAATCATGTGTTTTTTTTTATGTAATCCTCTTTTTTGATAACAACAACACCAGCCCCTTTATCTCCTTTTACAAATATGGAATCATTATCTTTAAGTTTAGTTTTTATACTTTTTATTAGTTTCCATTCAGAAATGTTAAAATTATTACATTTATCAATTTTCTTTTTTGAATGTTTGAGGAAAGATATTAAGTCATTTTTAATTTCATTCGATTGAGGGTGACCTTTAATTACTACATCAAAGTCTACAGCTAAATTTTCTATTTGGGGTGTGTTATATAAAGCATATTTATGCCCTTTGTTCAAAAATTCTTTTTCCTGCACATTAAATTCTATCTCTGATAAATTGGTTATTTTAGGAGTTATATCATTATTATTAATATTAAACTTAGAATTAAAGGTTTGTTTTACTTTTTTGTTGCTCCTGAGGTTGGACAGCTTTCTTCTCTTCTTTGATAAATCTTCATTCTTCTCTATCTTTATGTTGCTTTTTATTGTAGTTATTAGTTCATCTAGTTCCAAAAAATGTAACTGTGTATTGAGATTTCTCTGAGTTATTGCCAGACGCTCGTACAAGACATTTAAACATTTATAGTGTCGCTTCTTCTCTTCCTTTAATATGTTTTTTTATTATTTTTGCCTTCGACTCATCATCAAGCTTCTTACATTTAACCTTAGCAAAGTTAGGTATTAGGTTTTCTTTAATACTAGTGTTGATAAATTCTATGTGATTCTTAGTAATTTCCATTTTCTTATACAGCTTTCGAAATCCATGGATTAATTTAGAGGTATTTAAATTTGAATATATATTGGAATCCATAAATGTAATTTAATTTATCTTTAACAGCTTGTCGCTGATGATGGGTATTGCCCGAAACATGTACGACTGAAAATTTTTTATTAATAAAGCAAGTAAGAGGTCTTTTGACATTTTTTTTATAATTTTGACTTGCAACATGGATTCCAATATATATTTTTACGGGGTGTTCTTCCATGCAGGCCACTTCTATGGAGTGTTCTTCGTATGGTACTGGAACTTATGGTTGTGTTTGCTATCTGCGATATGTCGTTTGCTATTTTAACCGCACTTGAACATGGATTATTCATGTTAGCCTGTGCTTCTGTAAGGCGCTTTGGTCGTCCAACGCGTTGTAAATCGGCTACAGTATGATGTTTTGCGTATTTATCCAAAAATTTTTTATAGTGCAGTGATTTCGTCCCATTATTTTAGCTATTTCGCGTAAGGATTTACCTTTTTTATTTAAACTTAATATAATTTTACGCGTTTCTATACTTGTTTGTTTTCCCATGATGATTTTTGATATTTATAATTAATTTCGACGTTCAACCACTTGCTGCTTCTTCTAAAATGTTCTAAAATTGTCCTGGGAGGGGTTTATAAGTATTTATACGAAAATTATGGTACTTCCCCTAAATCTAAAATGAATTTACAACAACCGGACCGGCTGTTTACTTTCTTTTGACGCGTAAAAATCGGGGTATTTTTACTCTAAAGGGGATTTACCATATTTGTGGGGTTTTTTGCTTAACTATTTTGTACGATAGGATTGCTCACAAATAAAGTCGTAAATTTTGGTATATAAATTTTTATTCTAAGTTAACAGAATCGTAGTAAAAAGGGTTTTTAGAAGTAAACAGCTAGTGTTTACTTTCTTTTGACGCTCACAGTACCTGTTAGCTGAGTTAAAATAAAGTCAGTCCTAAACTAGACACAAAGGAGTTTACATTAACACATAATTATTCAACTGAAGTTAGTTTGTGATACCTAGATGGCAGGGTGCTTTATGTGTGCCCATTCATAAAAATTTAAATTTTACTATTCGCGCCTTGTACGTTTTACTATCAAATTGTAAAATAACTTGCATATATTTCAATATATCTTGTATACAAAAAAATCAATAATGTGTCCTTCAGAATAATACCGAACCGTTGCAGACTTTTCGTCGGTAAAATATCGATTTGTAAACGGCAAATTTTTTACGTACTGTAATGTTTAACTCTCTTATTGATTTACGGGGTTTGGAGTGTACTTTATTAAAATAATTTATCTTCTTTTACTTTCTTTATTTAATCTTACGCTGACAACATTTCAATTCTACGTTTAACTTACTTCTAATAATTATATCAAATCAAACACCTATTAATTGTTGAATTGGCGAATATCGCACTTCCTCGCTAACAAAAAGAAAATAATAACTATCGCGAATATTATCATTTTCTTTCTTCACGTTAGTTTGAGGTTTCTTTCCATTACACCTTCTTATTACATCTAATATTCTTAAATCTACATCCCGGGTTTCTAATTACAACTAAATTTATTTAATTATGATACGGTTTTACGCGGTTTTTATGCACTTCCACAGTTTTATTTTTTATTTTAATAATCACATTGGGTGAATTTTCAAGAAAGACTTTATAATGTCCGATGTATAAAGGTTCTAATTTATTAACACCTTCACTTTTTAATACTATTATCTACCCTAAGTTTTCTTTTATTTTTTGATTCAATGAGGTTATTTCGCACATCGTCCCAAGCGCTTTGTAAGCGAAATTTCAATTCGGTTTGACGGTAAATTTGACGGTAAATTAAATTTTTTTCCAAATATCAGCTCATACGGCGTATATTTAGTTTCCGTATGCACTGTATTATTAAATGAAAAACACCAAAAGGGCACCCATGTACTCCATGTAAATGGAAATTTATTTGTTTGAGTACGTAAGTATTAAAGTAAAAACTATCAAATAGTGTCTAAACGACTTCCAAGGCATTACAATGATATCCAAACGATTTTAATGTATTCTTCAGAATTTCTGTAACATTTACAAACTCATCCCGTGATGTCAAAAAATATTTAAACGACTATTTAGACATTACAAAGATTTTCAAATGGGTCAAATGTATTACCGAGAATTTTATAGAAGATTTTCAAAGTTTGTTATGATGTCTAATATTTTCCAAAACTATCAAAATGGGTCTAAACGATTTCTGAGGCATTACAATGATTTACAAACGATTTTAATGTGTTTCTATGAATTCCTAGAATATTTCCAATCTTATTTCAAGACGTCTAAGACTTTCCAAAACTATCAAAAAGTGTCTAAATGACATTCGAGGTATTATAAGGATTTCTAAACGATTTTAATGTATTCCTGGGAATTTCTGGAACATTACCGAACATAATCCAGGATGTCTAAGGATTTCCAAAAGTATCAAAAAGTGTTTAAACGACTTCCAAGGCATTACAGTGATTTCTAAACGATTTTAATGTGTTAATAGATATTCCTAGATCATTTCTAACCTTATTTCAAGATGTCTAAGCCCCTAAGCATTTGTGAGTGTTTTCTAATGATCCTAATGTTTCATGGTGATAAGCTGTTGAAGACAACTGCTTAATACCTAAAAGTTTTGCTGATTCTTTAAAGACATTTGCCGCAAATTCTTTACCCTGATCTGTAACAATTTCCGTTGGAATGCCAAATATTAAAATAAAATTATTGACGAAAAACTGTGCTACCGTTACGGCTTCTTTATTTCTCAATGAGTAAGCTACCACGAATTTAGTGAGTTCGCATTGTCATCGTTATCTTGAACAAGTGGACCCACCAAATTCAAATAGACTTTTTGAAATGCCGACAAAGAAGTAGTGGTGATTGACAAGGGTTCCACATTATGTTTTGAATGCTTGTACCTTTGGCAATCATCACACTTTCTCACGAAGTTAGATACATCGTTTCTCAGATCTTCCCAAAAATAATATTTTTTGATGTTAGCGTACATTCGGTTAATTCCTGAATGTCCTCCAGTAGGAAGCAAATGAAAATCGTTCAGGATTAATTGACGCGTTTGTTTACATTTAATTGTAAACAAACGTTGTATTGTTGAAGCTTTATTGATACTTTTGAAAATGGAGCAATTAATTTCTCAATTTGTTCACATTTATACATGTATAATTTTGGAATTACGTATTTTTTACAAATATCATTCAAGTGTCTCAACTTTGCGTCTAGGGCAGAAGCTGATAGACAACTTTTTATATAAATTACTTTTAATTTCATATCATAGTATATATTACCCAATTTTATTATTCAAATTTATTTTATTCAAATACGTTTTATTATTTAATTCTCGAATTTCTACCGAATTGAGGGGCGGCTTCAATACTTCAACAATGCTAGGATGGCCAGTTCCGCCATTGCTTTCATCACTTGAAGATCCTCTAAAATGAGCAGATAAATTTAAATTTTTTTTACTTTAAGCTCTAGTAACTATGAAAACATTATTTGCTAATTCTTTTAAGTCGTTTGAGTCAATTTTTATTCTTGATAAAGCATCAGCAGGTGCGTTATCTTTTCCCTTTACAAATTTCACCTCGAAATCAAACTCCTCTAGCACCAACCTGAATCTTGTTAGTCTCGACGACGGATTATTCATACCAAATAAATAGACTAATGGTCGATGGTCTGTGTATATTTGAAATTTACGTCCAAAAAGATAAGGGCGAAAATGTTTTACTGACCAAACAATAGCTAAAAGCTCTTTTTCGATATTGGCATAATTAATTTCGGATTTGTTAAGGGCTCCGCTGGCGTATGCAATCGGTTTATTGTTAGAATTACCTAAAACTGCACCAATTGCATAACCAGAAGCATCCGTCCTCAGAACAAATTCGTAAAAAAAACGGAGGTAGTCCCATTCTGAGTCCATACATTACGTGTCCTGAAACATTTTTCGTGCGTTTGTATAAACATTGAAACATTTACTTGATAAGGACTTTTACCCAAACAAAATGATCACGATATGACACTCATTTAATGATAATTGAACGTCCCTTATTTAAGTTTCGTGGTTTATCTACACGGTGGTAACGACCAATCATGGATAAAGAAGGTGACCACTCATCTGTTTGAAATCTCTTCAAAATATTGAGAACAGAGCTTTCTACAATGTATATCGTTTAACTTTCATCCTTAAGGATACCATGCAGAATTAAACAATCCCTTCTGGAATAATTCTCTAGATTATCGATTTTCTTTTCATTGTTCGTGACGGTTTGTGATAAAAAATGCAAAACAGTAATCATTTTATGTTGAAAATGGTTCAAATCTGTGCGAATTGATTTAATTACATCCCAGCGGAAGCAGTAGCATTTTCACTATCAGTGAAAATGAATTAAATTCTGGTGTAATGGGCATACCTTCAAATTCTGAAAATTTCATGTCTATGTCTGCCAAAATTTATTGCACATTTGATTACTTCACAATTGAGCAATCAATATTTCATTATTCAAGATTTAATGATTCTTGACCAATTAGACAATACTTAGGAGCAACAAGGTTCTTGAAATCAGATAGGATTTTGTCTATTTATTTTCAACATCTAATGGGAGATTCAATCTCGGTCGACTTTGAAGACTCAAGCATAATATAAGAAACACACCCAACATTAACACGAATAGTGTTTAGAGCGGTCGATATTTTTGAAGTAGGATTGGGTTGAGATTTGATTAAGTTGATCAAGAACAATATTTAAGGCGACGGACGTTTACGAAATCGGCCGAGATTGTTTATCCCATTAATTGTTGAAAATAAACTACCCAACTCAAACCGACTTAACCAAAACTCACTTCTTCTTCTTCTTCTTCACAAAACGGGGCAATATCTTGGTGTGTGAGCTATAATATCTCTTATATCACCAGTCACCTGTTTTTGTAGTATCTCCGGTTAATTAGCCCTGTGGGAGCATAAAATGAATAACATACGAATTGTACAAATGAAAATAAACCTCTCGGAAGGGGAATGATCCTTCCTTGCACTACTAATAAAGCAACAGCAACTCAAGCAAAAGTTAGTCCGAACGGCGACAAATGCAGCTCCCCGGGTCAACCCCTCGAAAGGAAAAGCATCTACCAAACAGACCGTCATGCCCTAACTACATAAACAAAAAGCCCTCCACAAACTAAATAAAGATTCCATTATTACATAGAAAATAAAGAAGCATTCTTAGAACTGGTAATTTATTTGTGGCCAATAGACAGCTTATGCTGTATGGAGGAAAAATCCCCATACTTCGCAGTTTGCTAAACATTCTACCTCTCTCCAGCTTATACACTTCACATTCCAAAATAATGTGGTTGAGATCACTGTACTTTCCAGCTACAGCTCGGTGAATCCGCCATTCCTATCCGGTACATATGAGCAGGAAACATGCCGTGACTCATTCGCATCCGACTGATTGTAGAAATCATATGTTTAGACTCAGAGACAAAAGACCCATACTTCCCTCTCTGACATCACCCTTAATCAACCACAAAGCACGACCCTTGATTCTGCTACTACCATTCCATTCTTGCTGCCACATATTCCAAGTTTCTTCTTTCATTTCCCTAAAGATATCGCAAATGTCCTTGCTGAGCTGGTAGAATGGAAATCGTTCTGTTCCGCCGCCAGCCTATCGGCCATCTCATTCCCGACAATCCCTGCGTGGCCGGGGATCCAAGCAAATTCTACCCTTAATTCCCCTGCAGCACATTGCCAGCTAAGTTCTTTGACTTTGTTCACCAGATAATGTACCCTCGACCTTCCACCCATAACCTCATCCAACGCACGAATTACACTCAACGAATCCGAAAATACGACTACTGGAGTAATTCCATTTGTTTTTATGTAATTCAAGGCCCACCAAACAGCAAACAGTTCCGCCACAAATATATTTGTATAATCGGGTAGCTTACCCGAATGAGACAACTCCAACTGGGGCGTGCAAACGCCAAAATGCACCCGCTTTACCGGATCGGTTGTCACCGACGCATCAGTGTACATAAAAACTGTATTAGGCCACAGAGTCAAAGCTTCTCGTATAAAAACCGCGTTATAATTAAAATTGACTCCCGGTAATGATTGTCTAAGCCTTGCGCACAACAGATTAGTTCTGATCTTGGGAAGGTGAATAAAGGCATCATACCCCACCGAGTACATGTCCAACACGCCACATCAACCAATCTGGGTAACCAAAACTCATACCTCCGCACGATATGTGCCACTCTGCTATCGGCTACTCTGCCCTCTCTATGAAGTCGGCTCAAGCTATTCATCAATCTTCCAACCGAACCCGTTCTAAACTTGTGATTCCTTGCAACAAATTTATCCATCAGTAGTTGAAGCCTCAAGTCCAGAGGCATTATATTTGCTTCGACCAATAGCGCATTGCAGCAAAAAGACAATTGCCGACTCCTCTTCCCTTTCTAAACCCAGACACAGATTCGCCGAACATTGAATTAGATTCCATCCACCATTCCATGCGTGCCAACAGCATGCGCTCGAGTAGCTTCCTCGGGCAATTAATTAGTGAAATTGGCCTGTACCCCTGTCTTGTGTTCGGATTACCGCCCCTTTTTGGGATCGGAACCACACTAAATTTATGCCAATCTTCCGGAATACTGCCCCCTTTCAGGATATTATTAAATATCTTCAGTAAGACACACTTGCCCCTATCTGAAACATTGCACAGCATAGCATAACTCACACCATCCGAACCCGGGGATGTAGATTTATTAACTCTCAAAGCAGACTCCAACTCCACCGCATTAAAAGGTCTCCCAATGCTGATGTTATTTTCTTCAATTATATAAGTTTCAACCTCTTGGGCAGCTGGTACATAATCTGGGCACAGATGTGACATAAACTCACGAGTCCATGACTGATCCGTGCAAATCTGGGATTCAGTATTGTTGACTGATCTGTCGTAATGTCTGATGGTGCTCCATATCCTTGTCATCGATGACTCTCTAGTTAAGGATTCGCAGAAATTCTTGAAAGATTCTCTCTTCTTTTTGAGTAGCATTCTTTTGGTCAAAGCCAAGTATCTTTTCACAATGATAAAGTTTATCTCACAAGGATCGGCGAAAAACTGCCTGGTTACCATCTTTCTGAGTGCCACAATTCTAGCGCAATCTGCATCCCACCATCTATAACGACAGTTCGATTTTGTATTTAGCTTTAGCTTGGGGATAAAATACTTAGCCGCCTCCCTTATTGCCGTCAATAGTGATTCATAAGACGGTATACTTTCCAATTCTAGACAGCTGTTGATGTGTTCGGCAAAACTTGCCCAATTAGCTTTCCTGTAGTTAAATTTGTCTGTTGTTTGGGCACTAAAAATCCTCGCATTTGCTTGAACGTTGGTAGATATCCTGGCAAAAACCGGGAAATGATTGCTTCCCAAAGTGTCCATACCTGTATTGGAGACAACGTCACGTGCCAGATCCGAAGAGCAGATGATTAGGTCAATGACACTGATATTGTTGTTCCTATTCAAAACAGTAGTCCTTTTTTCGTTCATTATAGACAGATCAAGTGCCTCTATCAAGTCAAATAAGGCCAGTCCTCTCGCATTTGTGGTATAACTACCCCACAGTGGATGGTGTGCATTGAAATCTCCCAAAATGACAAAAGGTGAAGTAACGTTTAGAAGAAGTTGATTCCAATCTTGAACGTCAAAGGTTAAATATATCCCGCCACGAATATTATTCCTTTAAACCTGAACTTGACGAAGTGAATTCTTTCCTCATGCATAACAGGATTGTTGATCCATTCCACTTGTACACTTCTTTTAATCAAAACTGAGAGACCTCCATAACCGTTTGTTCTGGTAATGTGTCTAGCCTTAAAACCGGGGGTTGTTACTAAAAAGTTCTTCTTAAGCCATGTTTCACATATGATTATTATATCCTGGGGGTAGTCTGCGATAAAATTATACAAATCAGCTTTATTCTTTATCTGCTTAAACTACATGAGTTCCATAACATTATGTTTGTGTGTGAACCTGGATTATCCATTAAATTGGTTTGATGTATTATCAGAGAAATGAACGTGGGCTACTATGGCAGATGGAGTTTCGAATGATGCAGAGATAAAACTATCATTAGATACTGATAGGGACCTTACCTCGATTTCGCGATCTTGGGGATTCAAGTTTCCATCGCACGTTTCTTCGATGTTAGTTCTAATCTGGCCTCTATCAAAACTTTCCTCGGTGGGTCGGATTTTTTGAATTAATGCTTCCGGGGTTCTTCCGTCTTGAAAAAACATGAGCTCCGGGGGTGTTCCGCTTCTTCGTTTTGGAGAGCCGCCCGGAACATTTGATTTGACTACTCTCTTATATGTAAAATTTTTCTTAAATTGTGGGGGCATTTTGTTTCCGTTCGCATTTGAACCCGTATTAATCTGATTATTTGAAGGTAACTTAGGGAAGTTTATGTCGTCGTTTAGCCTGTTTATCGTATATTGCTTATCGGATGTATTACTTACTGCCATCATTGCTTCATACGCTGAAATATTATAGATAGGCATTAGTTTTTTGATTTTGGTTTGTTTGAGGAATTCGGGACATAATCTTTCAGCAAAAGGTGTGCCCGTCTCTGTCGATAAATGGTTACCCTTACAGAAAATGCAGCTGGGGTTTGCTTTGTTGGTGCATTGTTTAAGATCATGTTCCTCTGCACATCCTGGACATCTTATTTTTGATTTGCAAATCTTCTTTGTGTGCCCATATCGACAGCATTTATGGCATTGGACAACTGGTGCTATATATATTTCGGTTTTTCTGACATTGAAAAAAAGTTTAACATAATTAGGTAATACGGTTCCTGCAAAAGTCACCAGAATTGTTGAGGTATCTCTATATTCAAACTCGGTTTGAGAGCCTGTAGCTCTGCTCATTTCTTTAACTACTTTCCTTTTAAATAATAATAATAATAATAATAATAATAATAATAATAATAATAATAATAATAATAATAATAATAACTTTATTCAGGCTTCATCATATACAAAGAGTACTAACAAAAAAAAAAAATATATTCCATTATATATAAGGTTATGAACTTAACGAATTACAGAAAAAAAAAAAAAAAAAAAATATATATATATTAAGCCTGAATTTAGGCGGAGTTCAGGTAATACCTGTTCTACCACTCAAACCCAATCAAATATAGTAATAAACCCAAAAAAAAGTTCAATGACAACTGAGCACCACTGGCCAGTGTCGAACATGCACAATACTTAAAACACATACTATATCATAGAGCGCTCAAAAAACATCACACTAGCATCTCAACCCCCGAGGCCACCAAGCACGAGACCGCAGTCATCCACCCAAAACCCAGTCCCGTATAGATTTCTTAAATCGGTTCAAGGGTAGACCCACTAAATATTTAGGAAGATTATTATACACAGATGTAATTTGGTATGAAAAACATCTCTTAAAAAATTCCAAACGATGGGAAGGAGGAGTTAACCTACCCCTGAACCGGATATTGACATTGTGTACGTCCGTTCTGAATTTAATTCGCTCGAATAGATAAGGGGGACTCCGCTCCGTTATAATCTTATAATAAAAGCATGCTTTATGAACATACCGACGCGACTTCATATTCATCCATTTAAGTTTCCTAAAAGCAAAAGAGACATGATTATACTTTCTCAAGCCAAAGATCAGCCGGACACAAGAATTCTGGAGTTTTTGAATTTTCTGCTGATGACGGTAGTCAATAAATGAACCGTAAATGCTATCACAATAATTAAAATGTGATAAGACGAGAGAGTCACACAAGAGTTTTTTAACAGAATTTGTAAGGCAATGTCGATTACTGAAAACCAGTCTCAGAGAGCCATATGCTCGCTTCAACAGCACATTAACATGTTCCCTAAACTTTAACGATTCATCAATGACTAGGCCAAGGTTCCTAACAGACCCACTCAGAGGGAGTGGCACATCTCCCAAAAAAATGTAATAGAATCTGTCAATAAAGATTTTTTTCAATTTAGTAGGACCAAATAGAATCATTTGGGTTTTCCTTTCACTAATTCTAAGACAGTATTCCTGAGCCTCTCTGATGATATTAAAAAGATCACGTTTAAACTCATTAAGCCCTTCTTCAAAGTGGCTTTCAGGGAAGGACAGGTAGATCTGAGTGTCATCAGCATAATAATGAATCTTGCAAAAATCAACAAAGCTGTTAAAATTTATAGTATAAATCTTAAACAAGGTGGGCCCCAATACCGAACCCTGCGGCACCCCAGACTTGATATCCAATGGACCAGAGACGTTGCCCTCAATACTGACCGACTGAATTCTACCTTTAAGGTAGTTGAAGAAAAAATTCAGCACGTCGGAGTCGGCACCAATATGCTTAAGAATTGACAGTAATAAATTATGGTTAAGTGTATCAAACGCCTTCGAGAAGTCCAGCAATCCTAACAGGGTCAACTTATTGGAGTCAGTAGCTTTGACAATGTCGTCAACTATGTTATTCAGAGCAGACTCGCATCCATGACCCTCCCTGAAGCCTGATTGGTTCACCGGAATGATGCGCTCGGAGTCCAGGAAGTCTATCAACTGGCTGTTAACAATCTTTTCCAAGACCTTGGACAAAGAACACAATATACTTATGGGCCTCAAGGAAGAATAATCAGTGGGATTAGACACTTTAGGTATCGGAATGACAATCGATTTTTCCCATATTGAAGGAAAAACACCTTCCAGCAGACAAGTATTAATTATGTTTACTATATGAGATAAAATTACAGGACAAGCCATTTTAATAAAATGAATTCCAATACCATCCGCACCAATAGCATTAGACCTTACGCTCTGTAATACTTTCATGATAGAACTTTCTGAAATGAGACTAAATTTAAAGGTATTAGGGCCAAACTTAGAGTTGTTGAAAATGGTTATCAGATTATCAACTTTACAATCACCAAAGCACTGGGACTTCAAAAAATAGTCGTTTAGTTCAGAAGGGTTTTTTAAGATATTTGGCAGGGAATGATACTGAAGTTTAAGTAGATTATTTCGACGTAGCACTTTCCACGGATTAGCAGAATTTTGGATTTGATGAGTCATAAAGGCACGCTTCTCATTTTTAATAGAATTATTCACCAGATTCCTCAAATCCTTATAATAATTCCAATCGGCCAGATTCTTTGTTCTTTTATATTTAGAAAAGGCTTTATTTCTTAAGTCCTGCATAACCCGAATATTATCAGTAAGCCACGGGCAAGGGACGTGGTCACCAGAAACCTTAACTAGCGGGGCAAATCTATCAATAGCCAAAGTTAACAAACAATTAAATAAATTTACTTTCTCATCGATATCACGTAAGTAAAATATATTGTCAAAAGGAAGAGTCCGCAAGAAGGCCAAAAAAAGGGACAGGTCAAAATATTTTAGAGACCGAACATACCTAGAGGAGCCAGACGCCTCAAAAGATAAATTGAATTTGCAAGAAACGAGTTCATGATCACTCACATCGTGGACAGAAACAACCTTTGCCTCAACAATAAGTTCATGTAAGTTGCAAAAAATTGCATCAATTAAGCTACCTTTAGTGGCAGTTATCCTAGTCGGTTGATCAATGGCTAACGATAAATCAAAGTTCCCAAGCATCGTCAGAAACTCATCACAGTAAGCGTCAGCCATATCAAGCAGGTCAATATTGAAGTCACCACACAGGACACAGAGATCACAGCAGGGACGCATTAAGGAGAGGGAGGTTTCCAGCTCATCAATATAAAATCTTTTCTTGTACAACTCTGACCTATAGCTGACACCGAAACGGATTTTTATTTTATTTATAGTAAAGGATATCCAGCATTGCTCAATAGAATCACTACTCTCCACCAGAGTAGACTTCAAATCGTTCTGCACGTATATTGCAACTCCTCCCCCTCTACCAACACGATCTCGTCTATAGAGATGATAACCAGAGATGTTAACCAGATCGCTAGAGATATCCTCCGAGAGCCAACTTTCAGATAAAGCAAAGATGGAAAAGTTATTTTCCAGAATAACGTGACGTACACTGTCAAAATGAGCCACGAGTGAACGGACATTCAGGTGAGCAGCCGCCAACCCGCAAAAAGCAGCCATGGGAGAGAAACAAAAAATGAAAAAATAAAAGCAAAACAAAATAATAATTCAACAAGCACTCTATAACAAGCACACAGCAGTAACGTGCAGGAGCAATCCGCGATCAATGCCTCTTCTGACTGAAAGAACTGCTCTTTCGTTGTCTGCAATCAAATTATGTTTAATATCCTCTTCAGAAAAGGATGTATCTATATTTCTAACGATGGCTCTGCACGAAATTAAATGTGTTGGTATGTAAGTCCTCCAGTTGTTAATAACGTCGAAGTTGGCATCTAAAAATTTGTTTGCATTAATGTGAGAGTCGAATTCGGCTGCTAATCTATTTCGTCCCCGTTTTTCGATCAATTTTACACCTGGTATCATCTGATCATAGAAATATTTCCCTATTTTCATATCGCTTAAGGCTGTTATATTTTTGTCTATTGATTCAATGTGCACGATGAAAGGAGAAGCATCCAAGTTGGAGAAACGGCAGTTGTTGAAATTAAATGACAAATTATCAAATAGGCATCCTTTGGTTTGTAAGATTTTTTTTCCAAGATTAATGATATCATCTGTAATGATTAGTTTTTCTTTTGAGTTAATTTGAATACAGCCGCGCTCTACAGCGGCTTTGCATTGAGCAACGTTTAAATTAATGTAATCAAATGAACTAGAATCGAAAAGATTGTCAAAATTAGCGTCAATGTACCTTATAAATTCGAGAGCGTCCTTGAGATTTATTAAATCATCGCATCTGTCGAGATCTTCCACAAAATTTTTATTAGCCATGTTAAAGAAACGGCGGAGGTGGTTGTCCACCCCCGCCTGCGAATATTATATACAACAAGCAACCAACCAAAAGCAACCACCAAGCAAAGCGAAAGAAAAGCAAGATCGCAAAACTCACCACAGGCTACCGAAGAAGCTTGAGTTTGCTCATACTCATTCAAAACAATGCGATTGCGTTGCTTGGGATTTCTCAACATTATTTCTTCAATATCGTCTTGGACTCAAACGGATAAATTGCTAATATACTAGGTTGGAAGATTCTATTCTATTAGGTTGATCATGTTGGGTTGGATCGAGTTAGGTTAAAATGCAAGAGAATAAAAAAAGAAAATTACATAATAATATCATATATTATATTTTCCATTTAATTACAAATAAACAATTTGTTGTTCAGTGGCTAATGGGTACATACTCGTTTTGTTATAACATTATCAAGACATTATTATCATTAATATTAATAATAAAAGAATCTTAGGCACATTCATGTAAATACTACCTCAGTGTGAGTGTAGGAAGTATTTTCTTTTAGTAGTCGTATTTTATAAAATTAGGCTACTTAATAATAAGTATGGTAATACCTTCTCTATCTACGCATTAATCAACAAATAAATCGCGGTAATAAGTATTGCACTGCTCTTATCCTCCCTATCTGTTCATAGAAACATTGTTAATAAACTTTTTTTTATTAATTAATCAAAATTTTCGTTTCATCATGGCACCGAATTGAATTGATTCTTTTTTTTAATATCCCGGCATAAACAATGTTTCTACAATATCACACATTCTCTCGAGACGAAATAGATAACAAACATATACATATAAAAAAATTATTAAAAAACAAAAAAGCGAGACTAATAAAAAAACATCTTTTGCACGGTTTCTTCACAGGTACAAAAATAAAATACTTATTATATCCAGACTGTAAAAACGCTTAATTTGGTTTTCCTTTTGTCACTTTAACTACATATGTACATTTTATAATAATAATAATCAATATAATAAATTTAATAATGAAAAAAAAAACAACTATTAAAGCCGAATCTTTAAAAAAATAATAATAATTAGGTAAATTAATAAAAATAAACAAATTAATTACATAATAACAAAATAACAATATTATCTATAAAAATAATTAATAAAAAAAAATAGAAAATTTTGTTGTTATCTCCAACAAATTAATAATACATGTTTCAGCTATTTGGCGGGTGATGTTGGTACTGTATTTGATGGTGCGAATTATTACTGTACTCCATCATGTGACTTTGAGCATCCAAGTTTGATTGACTATCCGAATTTCCGTCTATGCATTCAGCCTCGTATTTAATTCCCCTTTTAAATCGGCCGTATAATGACGAGTATGGGAGGTTGTAGTGAATTGCAGCTTGGTTAATCGACATGTGGCCCAATCTAACACAAAATAAAATATTATTATATGAGATGATATAATTTACGTTCAAATTATAATCAAATATTAAAAAAAAAAATACTATTTAATACGATAACTTAAAAAAAATTAAATTATCTTTTACATTTATGTATTGACACATCATTTCAATCCAAATAGGGGAATTCCTACATTATATCTAAGAACCTGCAAAAATTGAAGCAATCAATATCTATTTTTTTAAATATAAAAAAAATTCTGCAAACCACGGTTAAGATTATCTTAAAACAAAGACATGTAAGATTGAAAAATAAACAAGCATTTTCTGATTTAGATGACCTGACCAAATCTTCAGTGCTGATAGTTATTTTGGGAAAAAAATGGCAGAAAGAATCTATTTAGCAAAAGTTATTTGGCTCGCTTTAAGTAACCATATAATAAAGCAGTTGGTTGGTAATAAATAAACAATCCTACATTCATTTAATATCAACAATCTTCTCGTTTATTGGATGGCTAATAAAAAAGGCCGGGTTATTAGCGCACTTCTCAGTGAATGATTCCATGACATTTTTGTTTCAAATGATAACACACCTAATAATTTTCAAGATTTATGCCATCAATCTTTATCCAAAAACACGACTTCTTTATTACAATTTTTCACTTATATGGAACAAATAGAAAATGACAAAGTTTGAGCTCAAAAAATAATAATATCAAGTGCGTTTGGAAAAGACTTGAACTCTTCTAAAAGACTTGATACTGATTTTAAAATTCTTAAAATGCTTCTAAAAGACTTGATTCTGCATCCAGAAGACTTGATATTGCTTCCAGAAAATTTGAACTGCTTCCAGAAGATTTGGTACTACGTTTGAAAGAATTGATAATGCGTCAAGAAAACTTGAAATGCCTCTTGCAAGCTGCTTCTAAATGACTTGATACTACTTCCGAAAAATTTGAAATACTTTCAGAAAACTTGAAATACTTCTATAAAACTTAAAATGCTTCTAGAAGATTTAATACTGCTTCCAAAAGACTTGAACTGCAACCAGAAGACTTGACACTGCTTCTGGATGACTTGATACTGATTTTGAAAGACTTGAAATGTTATCAGAAGGCTCGATACTGCTTCTAGATCACTTAACACTGCTTCTAAAAGACATACATTGCTTCCATAAAACTTAATATCTTTCTAGAAGACTTGACATTGCTTCCAGAAGACTAGAACTGCTTCCAGAAGATTTGATACTGCTTCTAGAGGACTTGAGATATTTTCAGAAGAATTGCAATGCTTCAGAATATTTGATACTGATTCTAGACTATCTGATATTGATTTTGAAAAGATTGACATTGCTTCTAAAAGACTTGAAATTTGTCTAAAAAAACTTGTCATGCTTCAGAAGACTTGATACTGCTTCTAGATGACTTGAAACTACTTCCTTACTTGAAATACTTTCAGAAGGTTTGAAATGCTTCTATGAAACTTAAAATGCTTCTAGAAGACTCGATATTGCATCCAAAAGACATGATATTGTTTCCAGAAGACATGAAATTCTTCAAAAAACTTGATACGGAAGATTTGATATTGATTTTAAAAGACGTAAACTGCTATAAGAAGACTCGATATTGCATCCAAAAGACTTGATATTGCTTCCAGAAAATTTGAACTGCTTCCAGAAGATTTGGTACTACGTTTGAAAGAATTGATAATGCGTCAAAAAAACTTGAAATGTCTCTTGCAAGCTTGCAGTGCTTCAGAAGACTTGATACTGCTTCTAAATGACTTGATACTACTTCAGAAAAACTTGAAATACTTTCAGAAAACTTGAAATACTTTCAGAAAACTTGAAATACTTTCAGAAAACTTGAAATACTTCTATAAAACTTAAAATGCTTCTAGAAGATTTAATACTGCTTCCAAAAGACTTGAACTGCAACCGGAAGACTTGACACTGCTTCTGGATAACTTGATACTGATTTTGAAAGATTTGAAATGTTATCAGAAGACTCGATAGTGCTTCTAGATCACTTAGCACTGCTTCTAAAAGACATACATTGCTTCCATAAAACTTAATATCTTTCTAGAAGACTTAACATTGCTTCCAGAAGACTAGAACTGCTTCCAGAAGATTTGATACTGCTTTTAGAGGACTTGGAATGTTTTCAGAAGAATTGCAATGCTTCAGAATACTTAATACTGCTTCTAGACGATCTGATATTGATTTTGAAAAGATTGATATTGCTTCTAAAAGACTTGAAATTTGTCTAAAAAACTTGTCATGCTTCAGAAGACTTGATACTGCTTCTAGATGAGTTGATACTATTACCAAAAGAATTGAAATACTTCCAGAAGACTTGAAATACTTCCATAAGACTTGAAATGCTTCCAAAAGATTTGATACTGCCCTTGAAAGAATTGACACTGCTTCTAGAAGACTTGAAATGTTTCCAGAAGACTAGCAATGCTTCAGAAGACTTGATACTGCGTCTAGATGACTTGAAACTACTTCCTTACTTGAAATACATTCAGAAGGTTTGAAATGCTTCTATAAAACTTTAAATGCTTCTAGAAAACTCGATATTGCATCCAAAAGATATGATATTGTTTCCAGAAGAGATGAAATTCTTCAAAAAACTTGATACTGCTTCTGGAAGATTTGATATTGATTTTAAAAGACGCAAACTGCTTTAAGAAGACTCGATATTGTATCCAAAAGAATTGATATTGCTTCCAGAAAATTTGAACTGCTTCCAGAAGATTTGGTACTACGTTTGAAAGAATTGATAATGCATCAAGAAAACTTGAAATGTCTCTTGCAAGCTTGCAGTGCTTCAGAAGACTTAATACTGCTTCTAAATGACTTGATACTACTTCCGAAAGACTTGAAATACTTTCAGAAAACTTGAAATACTTCTATAAAACTTAAAATGCTTCTAGAAGACTTAATACTGCTTCCAAAAGACTTGAACTGCAACCAGAAGACTTGACACTGCTTCTGGATGACTTGATACTGACTTTGAAAGACTTGAAATGTTATCAGAAGGTTTGATACTGCTTCTAGATCACTTAACACTGCTTCTAAAAGACATACATTGCTTCCATAAAACTTAATATCTTTCTAGAAAACTTGAGATTGCTTCCAGAAGACTAGAACTGCTTCCAGAAGATTTGATACTGCTTCTAGAGGACTTGGAATGTTTTCAGAAGAATTGCAATGCTTCAGAAGACTTGATACTGCTTCTAGATGACTTGAAACTACTTCCTTACTTGAAATACTTTCAGAAGGTTTGAAATGCTTCTATAAAACTTAAAATGCTTCTAGAAGACTCGATATTGCATCCAAAAGACTTGATATTGCTTCCAGAAAATTTGAACTGCTTCCAGAAGATTTGGTACTACGGTTGAAAGAATTGATAATGCATCAAGAAAACTTGAAATGTCTCTTGCAAGCTTGCAGTGCTTCAGAAGACTTGATACTGCTTCTAAATGACTTGACACTGCTTCTGGATGACATGATACTGATTTTGAAAGACTTGAAATGTTATCAGAAGGCTCGATACTGCTTCTAGATCACTTAACACTGCTTCTAAGAGAGATACTTTGCTTCCATAAAACTTAATATCTTTCTAGAAGACTTGACATTGCTTCCAGAAGATTTCATACTGTTTCTAGAGGACTTGGAATGTTTTCAGAAGAATTGCAATGTTTCAGAATATTTGATACTGGTTCTAGACTATCTGATATTGATTTTGAAAACATTGATATTGCTTCTAAAAGACTTGAAATTTGTCTAAAAAAACTTGTTATGCTTCAGAAGACTTGATACTGCTTCTAGATGACTTGAAACTACTTCCTTACTTGAAATACATTCAGAAGGTTTGAAATGCTTCTATAAAACTTTAAATGCTTCTAGAAAACTCGATATTGCATCCAAAAGATATGATATTGTTTCCAGAAGAGATGAAATTCTTCAAAAAACTTGATACTGCTTCTGGAAGATTTGATATTGATTTTAAAAGACGCAAACTGCTTTAAGAAGACTCGATATTGTATCCAAAAGACTTGATATTGCTTCCAGAAAATTTGAACTGCTTCCAGAAGATTTGGTACTACGTTTGAAAGAATTGATAATGCGTCAAAAAAACTTGAAATGTCTCTTGCAAGCTTGCAGTGCTTCAGAAGACTTGATACTGCTTCTAAATGACTTGATACTACTTCAGAAAAACTTGAAATACTTTCAGAAAACTTGAAATACTTTCAGAAAACTTGAAATACTTTCAGAAAACTTGAAATACTTCTATAAAACTTAAAATGCTTCTAGAAGATTTAATACTGCTTCCAAAAGACTTGAACTGCAACCGGAAGACTTGACACTGCTTCTGGATGACTTGATACTGATTTTGAAAGATTTGAAATGTTATCAGAAGGCTCGATAGTGCTTCTAGATCACTTAGCACTGCTTCTAAAAGACATACATTGCTTCCATAAAACTTAATATCTTTCTAGAAGACTTAACATTGCTTCCAGAAGACTAGAACTGCTTCCAGAAGATTTGATACTGCTTTTAGAGGACTTGGAATGTTTTCAGAATAATTGCAATGCTTCAGAATACTTAATACTGCTTCTAGACGATCTGATATTGATTTTGAAAAGATTGATATTGCTTCTAAAAGACTTGAAATTTCTCTAAAAAACTTGTCATGCTTCAGAAGACTTGATACTGCTTCTAGATGAGTTGATACTATTACCAAAAGACTTGAAATACTTCCAGAAGATTTGAAATACTTCCATAAGACTTGAAATGCTTCCAAAAGATTTGATACTGCCCTTGAAAGAATTGACACTGCTTCTAGAAGACTTGAAATGTTTCCAGAAGACTAGCAATGCTTCAGAAGACTTGATACTGCGTCTAGATGACTTGAAACTACTTCCTTACTTGAAATACATTCAGAAGGTTTGAAATGCTTCTATAAAACTTTAAATGCTTCTAGAAAACTCGATATTGCATCCAAAAGATATGATATTGTTTCCAGAAGAGATGAAATTCTTCAAAAAACTTGATACTGCTTCTGGAAGATTTTATATTGATTTTAAAAGACGCAAACTGCTTTAAGAAGACTCGATATTGTATCCAAAAGACTTGATATTGCTTCCAGAAAATTTGAACTGCTTCCAGAAGATTTGGTACTACGTTTGAAAGAATTGATAATGCGTCAAAAAAACTTGAAATGTCTCTTGCAAGCTTGCAGTGCTTCAGAAGACTTGATACTGCTTCTAAATGACTTGATACTACTTCAGAAAAACTTGAAATACTTTCAGAAAACTTGAAATACTTTCAGAAAACTTGAAATACTTTCAGAAAACTTGAAATACTTCTATAAAACTTAAAATGCTTCTAGAAGATTTAATACTGCTTCCAAAAGACTTGAACTGCAACCGGAAGACTTGACACTGCTTCTGGATAACTTGATACTGATTTTGAAAGATTTGAAATGTTATCAGAAGACTCGATAGTGCTTCTAGATCACTTAGCACTGCTTCTAAAAGACATACATTGCTTCCATAAAACTTAATATCTTTCTAGAAGACTTGACATTGCTTCCAGAAGACTAGAACTGCTTCCAGAAGATTTGATACTGCTTTTAGAGCACTTGGAATGTTTTCAAAAGAATTGCAATGCTTCAGAATACTTAATACTGCTTCTAGACGATCTGATATTGATTTTGAAAAGATTGATATTGTTTCTAAAAGACTTGAAATTTCTCTAAAAAACTTGTCATGCTTCAGAAGACTTGATACTGCTTCTAGATGAGTTGATACTATTACCAAAAGACTTGAAATACTTCCAGAAGATTTGAAATACTTCCATAAGACTTGAAATGCTTCCAAAAGATTTGATACTGCCCTTGAAAGAATTGACACTGCTTCTAGAAGACTTGAAATGTTTCCAGAAGACTAGCAATGTTTCAGAAGACTTGATACTGCGTCTAGATGACTTGAAACTATTTCCTTACTTGAAATACATTCAGAAGGTTTGAAATGCTTCTATAAAACTTTAAATGCTTCTAGAAAACTCGATATTGCATCCAAAAGATATGATATTGTTTCCAGAAGACATGAAATTCTTCAAAAAACTTGATACTGCTTCTGGAAGATTTGATATTGATTTTAAAAGACGCAAACTGCTTTAAGAAGACTCGATATTGTATCCAAAAGAATTGATATTGCTTCCAGAAAATTTGAACTGCTTCCAGAAGATTTGGTACTACGTTTGAAAGAATTGATAATGCATCAAGAAAACTTGAAATGTCTCTTGCAAGCTTGCAGTGCTTCAGAAGACTTAATACTGCTTCTAAATGACTTGATACTACTTCCGAAAGACTTGAAATACTTTCAGAAAACTTGAAATACTTCTATAAAACTTAAAATGCTTCTAGAAGACTTAATACTGCTTCCAAAAGACTTGAACTGCAACCAGAAGACTTGACACTGCTTCTGGATGACTTGATACTGACTTTGAAAGACTTGAAATGTTATCAGAAGGTTTGATACTGCTTCTAGATCACTTAACACTGCTTCTAAAAGACATACATTGCTTCCATAAAACTTAATATCTTTCTAGAAAACTTGAGATTGCTTCCAGAAGACTAGAACTGCTTCCAGAAGATTTGATACTGCTTCTAGAGGACTTGGAATGTTTTCAGAAGAATTGCAATGCTTCAGAAGACTTGATACTGCTTCTAGATGACTTGAAACTACTTCCTTACTTGAAATACTTTCAGAAGGTTTGAAATGCTTCTATAAAACTTAAAATGCTTCTAGAAAACTCGATATTGCATCCAAAAGACATGATATTGTTTCCAGAAGACATGAAATTCTTCAAAAAACTTGATACTGCTTCTGAAAGATTTGATATTGATTTTAAAAGACGCAAACTGCTATAAGAAGACTCGATATTGCATCCAAAAGACTTGATATTGCTTCCAGAAAATTTGAACTGCTT
Source organism: Onthophagus sagittarius (assembly GCA_036711965.1). Classification (NCBI taxonomy): domain Eukaryota; kingdom Metazoa; phylum Arthropoda; class Insecta; order Coleoptera; family Scarabaeidae; genus Onthophagus; species Onthophagus sagittarius. The sequence goes on along the minus strand of JASERS010000001.1, from coordinate 91,538,241 downwards.
CCAGAAGATTTGGTACTACGTTTGAAAGAATTGATAATGCGTCAAGAAAACTTGAAATGTCTCTTGCAAGCTTGCAGTGCTTCAGAAGACTTGATACTGCTTCTAAATGACTTGATACTACTTCCGAAAGACTTGAAATACTTTCAGAAAACTTGAAATACTTCTATAAAACTTAAAATGCTTCTAGAAGTCTTAATACTGCTTCCAAAAGACTTGACACTGCTTCTGGATGACTTGATACTGATTTTGAAAGACTTGAAATGTTATCAGAAGGCTTGATACTGCTTCTAGATCACTTAACACTGCTTCTAAAAGACATACATTGCTTCCATAAAACTCAATATCTTTCTAGAAGACTTGACATTGTTTCCAGAAGACTAGAACTGCTTCCAGAAGATTTGATACTGCTTCTAGAGGACTTGGAATGTTTTCAGAAGAATTGCAATGTTTCAGAATACTTGATACTGCTTCTAGACGATCTGATATTGATTTTGAAAAGATTGATATTGCTTCTAAAAGACTTGAAATTTCTCTAAAAAACTTGTCATGCTTCAGAAGACTTGATACTGCTTCTAGATGACTTGAAACTACTTCCTTACTTGAAATACTTTCAGAAGGTTTGAAATGCTTCTATAAAACTTAAAATGCTTCTAGAAGACTCGATATTGCATCCAAAAGACATGATATTATTTCCAGAAGACATGAAATTCTTCAAAAAACTTGATACTGCTTCTGAAAGATTTGATATTGACTTTAAAAGACGCAAACTGCTATAAGAAGACTCGATATTGCTTATAGATGAGTTGATACTATTCCCAAAATTGTTTTAAAAGACTTGATATTGCTTCCTTGGTGAACTGCTCTCAGAACATTTACTACTGCCCTTGAAAGACTTGACACTGACTTGACTCTAGAAGACTTGCAATGATTCAGAAGGCTTAATACTGCCTCTGGAAGATTTGATACTGCTTTTAAAAGACTTAAAATGCTTTTTCACAAAAGTTGACAACCTTGATATTGCTTCTAGAAGATTTGATATTGCTTTCAAAAGACTTGAAATGCTTCCAAAACATTTAATACTACTTTTACAAGAATTAAAATTGTTGGCAGAAAATGTTGTTTATTGGACAAAATGCAATATACATAAAGCATTTATCTCGTGAATTGGGAGATGTAGAGGAAAATTTTTGAAATAAAAAGTCTTCCTTATTGATTCTAATTGCATTTCCATTAACTACATTTGTTTCATAAACCAGCTCTGTCAACCCAATTGCTTCAAAGGCAAAAAGTGTCAAAGTTAATCATTTTCAGTGTGAATAGTATGAATTACCTCGAGAATTAAGAATTATAGAGGATAATTTTTAAGATAAAGCTGACTTTAACTGCATTTTCATTATACATTTATTCTACAAAACAAATTCTGCCAACCCAATTGCTCCAACACCAAAAAGAGTCAAAATTAATCATTTTAGTGTGAATAGTATGTACAATCTTAAAAACTGAGAGATGTAGAGGAACATGTTTGAGATAAAAAGTGTTGCTTATTGACATTAATTGCAATTACATTAATTACATTTATTCCATAAAGCAGTTGTGCCAACCCAACAGTTCCGAAAACGAAGAAAGTCAAGATTAATCATTTTTAGTGTGAATAGTATGTAATATCTCGAAAATTGGGAGATGTAGAGGAAAATTTTTGAGATAAAGAGTCTCCCATATTGACACTAATTGCATTTTCATTAACTACATTTATTCCATAAAGCAGTTGTGCCAACCCAACAGCTCCAAAACCGAAGATAGTCAAGATTAATCATTTTTAGAGTGAATAGTATGTAATATCTCGAAAATTGGGAGATGTAGAGGAAAATTTTTGAGATAAAGAGTCTTCCTTATTGACTCTAATTGCATTTTCATTAACTACATTTATTCCATAAAGCAGTTGTGCCAACCCAACCGCTCCAAAACCGAAGATAGTCAAGATTAATCATTTTTAGAGTGTATAGTATGTAATATCTCGAGAATTGGGAGATGTAGAGGAAAATTGTTGAGATAAAGAGTCTTCCTTATTGACACTAATTGCATTTTCATTAACCACGTTTATTCCATAAAGCAGTTGTGCCAACCCAACAGCTCCGAAAGCAAAGAGAGCCAAGACTAATCATTTTTAGTGTGAACAGTACGTAATTTCTCGAGAATTGGGAGATGTAGAGGAAAATTTTTGAGATAAAGAGTCTTCCTTATTGACTCTAATTGCATTTTCATTAACTACATTTATTCCATAAAGCAGTTGTGCCAACCCAACCGCTCCAAAACCGAAGATAGTCAAGATTAATCATTTTTAGAGTGAATAGTATGTAATATCTCGAAAATTGGGAGATGTAGAGGAAAATTTTTGAGATAAAGAGTCTTCCTTATTGACTCTAATTGCATTTTCATTAACTACATTTATTCCATAAAGCAGTTGTGCCAACCCAACCGCTCCAAAACCGAAGATAGTCAAGATTAATCATTTTTAGAGTGAATAGTATGTAATATCTCGAAAATTGGGAGATGTAGAGGAAAATTTTTGAGATAAAGAGTCTTCCTTATTGACTCTAATTGCATTTTCATTAACTACATTTATTCCATAAAGCAGTTGTGCCAACCCAACCGCTCCAAAACCGAAGATAGTCAAGATTAATCATTTTTAGAGTGTATAGTATGTAATATCTCGAGAATTGGGAGATGTAGAGAAAAATTGTTGAGATAAAGAGTCTTCCTTATTGACACTAATTGCATTTTCATTAACCACGTTTATTCCATAAAGCAGTTGTGCCAACCCAACAGCTCCGAAAGCAAAGAGAGCCAAGACTAATCATTTTTAGTGTGAACAGTACGTAATTTCTCGAGAATTGGGAGATGTAGAGGAAAATTTTTGAGATAAAGAGTCTTCCTTATTGACTCTAATTGCATTTTCATTAACTACATTTATTCCATAAAGCAGTTGTGCCAACCCAACCGCTCCAAAACCGAAGATAGTCAAGATTAATCATTTTTAGAGTGAATAGTATGTAATATCTCGAGAATTGGGAGATGTAGAAGAAAATTTTTGAGACAAAGAGTCTTCCTTATTGACTCTAATTGCATTTTCATTAACTACATTTATTCCATAAAGCAGTTGTGCCAACCCAACCGCTCCAAAACCGAAGATAGTCAAGATTAATCATTTTTAGAGTGAATAGTATGTAATATCTCGAGAATTGGGAGATGTAGAGGAAAATTTTTGAGATAAAGAGTCTTCCTCATTGACTCTAATTGCATTTTCATTAACTACATTTATTCCATAAAGCAGTTGTGCCAACCCAACCGCTCCAAAACCGAAGATAGTCAAGATTAATCATTTTTAGAGTGTATAGTATGTAATATCTCGAGAATTGGGAGATGTAGCGAAAAATTGTTGAGATAAAGAGTCTTCCTTATTGACTCTAATTGCATTTTTATTAACTACATTTATTTCATAAACCAGTTGTGCCAACCCAAAAGCTCCGAAACCAAAGAGAGTCAATATTGATCATTTTTAGTGTGGATAGTATGTAATATTTTTAGAATTGGTAGATGTAGAGGAAAATTTTTGAGATAAAGAATCTTTCTTTTTGACTCAAATTGCATTTTCATTAACCACATTTATTCCATAAAGCAGTTGTGCCAATCCAACAGCTCCAAAAGCAAAGAGAGTGAAGATTAATTATTTTAGTGTGAATAGTATGTAATATCTTGAGAATTGGGAGATGTAGAAGAAACTTTTTGAGATAAAGAGTCTCCCATATTGACACTAATTGCATTTTCATTAACCACGTTTATTCCATAAAGCAGTTGTGCCAACCCAACAACTCCGAAACCGAAGATAGTCAAGGTTAACAATTTTTGGTGTGAATAGTATGTAATATCTCGAGAATTGGGAGATGTAGAGGAAAGTTTTTGAGACAAAGAGTTTTTATTACGTAGAAATTTTAATTTTTTCGAGGTTGGCAGTAGAAAAATTCAACGTCAATACATAAATATCAACGATTATTTAAATTCTTTTAATTATAAAATTCAATATTAATCATGGACAAAGTATTCACTCAGGTTCTTTTTCTTTTTCATATAATTATTAATCTGTTTATTATTCGTCAACCCATTCGTGAACAAAAGAATTATAAAAAATAACGCACTTAAATTAATTACCTGACTGCTTCTAACGCTTCGCCCATAGCATCTTCAGACCAAGGCGTAGGATTAGATCTACTTAATTCGATCCCTTCCCTTTTACACCTTCCGTATAACGTCCCCGTTGGAATCCCAAATTCGGTCGAAGCTTTCTGCACGGACGTTTGGCCAGATCTTATGGATTCTAAAGCTTTTTCTAAATCTTCCGGGGTCCACGTCGTGGGCGCCGCGTTAAACGGTGCGGCCAATCGGATCCCTTCTCTCCGCGCTATTTTGTACAAGGTGCTGCTCGGAATACCGTAAGCTTTACTGGCTTTATTCGCGGAAATCGTTCCTGTTCTTAAAGCCTCCAGCGCGGAATTTAAACTTTCCTCCGTCCAGGATTTCGTCGGACCCTCCTTTTTCGGGGTGTCTATCCCCAATCGATGGGCTCGTTGCCATAACGTCGTCGATGGGATTCCGTAAGTTGCGGATGCTTTTGTTAGGCTCATATTGTGGTTTCTGAGGGCGTCTAAAGCTAATTCCATGTCTTCTTGCGTCCAAGTTTTTGGCCCGCCACCGTGTCCCCGTCCCGAAGGATGATCCGAATGGCCGTTACTTTTTATTGAGGAGGAATCTAAACTACAATCTAAATAAGATAAAGTTAATATAAATCTTTTTGATTCAAAAAATCGATTTTTACCTAATCCATGAGGTCCCGTCGGGGGCATCATCCCTAATAACTCGGGGGTTATCATCATCGTGTGTAACTCAGGTTTCCCCTCATCTACGCTATCCATTGAGTGATCATGCCCCGATATCCGACTCCCATCCATTTCCAATAAAGATTGGTCGTCATCGTACGATTGAAGAGCCTCCAATTTAATATTAATACTGCTAGATTCTTTTTTGATGTCGCAATATTTTACGGTCGAATCTAAAAGGAATTTGACGATTCGAAATCATAAAGCGCCTAACTTGAAAGGGGAAGAAAAAATAAAGGAAGAATTATTTTTATATACCTGATAGGTCAGTCCTATCGATTGAAGAGTTAGTCAGCAATGTTCTAGTGGGAGAGTGGTCATGCATGTCTACGTTTCCGACCGGGATAGCAGTCGGTGCCAGCGGCTCTGGTGGGAAATCATCGTTATCCACTCCGAACTGAGAGAACGAGAAAGTCTGTATTTTCGAGAATCAAAAAAAGAATACTCGAGTTAGTCTTGCCAGCAGCCGTTACAGGATTTCGAAGCAAAAAAATGGGTTAATCGGCGGGTTATTTACAGTTTTAAAACAGTTAGTGGATACTAATAACTACACTACATGATCTAATCTAAAAGTATTTCTATACATTATTATTAAGAATAAAAAAAAAGTTGTGGTTTTTAAGAAAGTCGGCATACGAATATAATAAAGATTGAAACTGAAATAAGATTGTGATATTACTGGTAATAACCTAAGGATGTAAATATAATAACGGAATACGTAACGCTAAAATCATTCGATCTTTATTTTGAACCGTAACGCAAAGATTTATATCTAGAATTAAAAATATTCCGCTTATAAAATGAGTTTGTTAGAATAAAATTCTTTTCGTTTTATTTCTGGATGTTAAGAGGCGATTTATACTTTAAATTAAAACTAAAACTTGAAAAAAAAAATGTTTTATTTGGGCATATACTTTAAGACAAACTATAACAGTTATAATGTTTTATAACAAATACGATTTTCGTATTTGTTAAAACTTTAAAAAGCTGTTCCAACTTTATTTTGAGACGTTATTTTTTTTGAAGAGGACATATTTTGAATTAAGACTTAATACCACTTCCAGAAGATTTCATACTGCATCTAAAACACTTCAAATGCTTGCAGAAAAATTTGATACTGCTACTGAAACAATTGGTATTACTTCCAGAAAACTAGTAATGCTTCCAGAAGACTAAATCTGCTTACAGAAGTCTTGATACGAGTGTTTGAAGACGTCACTGTTTCTAAAAGACTTGGTATTGCTTCCAGAAGATTGGATACGCTTCCAGAAGACATGATATTGCTTCCAAAAAACTTAGTGTTGCTTCCAGAAAACTTGGCATTGCTACCAAAATTCTTGGAATGTTTTCAGAAGACTTGATACTACTTCTAAAAACTTGGTATTATTTCTGGAAAAGTCGAAATGTGACCAGAAGACTTGCAATGCTTTCAGAAATCTTGATACTTGCATCTGAAGATTTGATACTGCTTACAAAAGGCTTGGCATTGCTTCTAGAAGACTTAAAATACTTCCAGAAGACTTGAAATGCTTTGATATGGCTTGAACTGCTTTCAGAAATCTTGTTATTGGTACTTGAAAACCTGAAACTGCTCCTAAAAGACTTAGTATTGCTTTCAGAAGGCTTGAAATGTGTGCAAGAGAAATAAAATGAAATAAAGTTTCAACTGCTTTCAAAAGACAGTAGTTTTTTGTATTGCAAAAGGCAGGAAAGTGTTCATAAAATTTGACTTTGTGCCAGATATGTGGGTGCTCTATATGGGCGTTTGAAGACTTGTCATTGTTTCTAAAAAACTTGGTATTGCTTCCAGAAGATTGGATACGCTTTCAGAAGACATGAAATTACTTCCAAAAAACTTAGTATTGCTCCTAAAAGACTTGGTATTGCTTCTAGGAGACTTGCAATGTTTCCAGAAAACTAAATTTACTTAAGGAAATCTTGATACTGACGTTCGAAGACCTGTTACTACATCTAAAGACTTGGTATTGCTTCCAGAAGATTGGATATGCTTTCAGAAGACATGAAATTGCTTCCAAAAAACTTAATATTGCTCCTAAAAGACTTGGTATTACTTCCAGGAGACTTGCAATGTTTCCAGAGAACTAAATTTACTTAAGGAAATCTTGATACTGACGTTCGAAGACCTGTTACTGCATCTAAAGACTTGGTATTGCTTCCAGAAGATTTGATATGCTTCTAGATAACCCGATATTGCTTCTAGAAAACTTGGTATTGCTTCTAAAATACTTGATATTGATTCTAGAAGACTTGAAACACCTTCAGAAGACTTAATACCGGTGAATAGTCTTCTGTGGTATAGTAATAACTCATGCTGTCAACAGGTTGGCAGGCAACCTAATGAGCAAGACATAACAGCTCATACTGCAAACAATTGGTAGTCTTTAAGATAATGGGAAGTGTTCGAAACTATAATAGCTCATGCTGCCAACAAGTTGGCAGACTTCAACGTGTTATGCAAAACTTTGGAGACATAATAGCACATGCTGCCAACAAGTTGGCAGTCTTTAAGATAATATATAGTCTGTGGTACAGTAATAACTCATGCTGCCAACAACTTGGCAGACAAACTGATGAGCAAGACATAACAGCTCATACTGCAAACAATTGGTAGTCTTTAAGATAATGGGAAGTGTTCGAAACTATAATAGGTCATGCTGCCAATAAGTTGGCAGACTTCAAACTGATACGCAGAACTTTGGAGACATAAGAACTCATGCTGCCAACAAGTTGGCAGTCTTTAAGATAATGTATAGTCTGTGGTATACTAATAACTCATGCTGCCAACAAGTTGGCAGACTTCAAACTGATACGCAGAACTTTGGAGACATAAGAGCTCATGCTGCCAACAAGTTGGCAGTCTTTAAAATAATATATAGTCTGTGGTACAGTAATAACTCATGTCGCCAACAAGTTGGCAGTCTTTAAGATAATATATAGTTTATGGTACAGTAATAACTCATGCTGCCAACAACTTGGCAGACAAACTGATGAGCAAGACATAACAGCTCATACTGCAAACAATTGGTAGTCTTTAAGATAATGGGAAGTGTTCGAAACTATAATAGCTCACGCTGCCAATAAGTTGGCAGACTTCAAACTGATACGCAGAACTTTGGAGACATAAGAACTCATGCTGCCAACAAGTTGGCAGTCTTTAAGATAATGTATAGTCTGTGGTATACTAATAACTCATGCTGCCAACAAGTTGGCAGACTTCAAACTGATACGCAGAACTTTGGAGACATAAGAGCTCATGCTGCCAACAAGTTGGCAGTCTTTAAAATAATATATAGTCTGTGGTACAGTAATAACTCATGCTGCCAACAAGTTGGCAGTTATTAAGATAATGTATAGTCTGTGGTATAGTAATAACTCATGCTGCCAACAAGTTGGCAGACAACCTAATGATAATGGGAAGTGTTTGAAACTATAATAGCTCATGCTGCCAACAAGTTGGCAGACTTCAAACTTATACGCAGAACTTTGGAGACATAAGAACTCATGCTGTCAACAAGTTGGCAATCTTTAAGATAATATATAATCTGTGGTACAGTAATAACTCTTGCTGCCAACAAGTTGGCAGACAAACTAATGAGCAAGACATAACAGCTCATACTGCAAACAATTGGTAGTCTTTAAGACAATGGGAAATGTTCGAAACTATAATAGCTCATGCTGCCAACAAGTTGGCAGACTTCAAACTGATACGCAGAACCTTGGAGACATAAGAGCTCATGCTGCCAACAAGTTGGCAGTCTTTAAGATAATATATAGTCTGTGGTACAGTAATAACTCATGCTGCCAACAACTTGGCAGACAAACTAATGAGTAAGACATAACAGCTCATACTGCAAACAATTGGTAGTCTTTAAGACAATGGGAAATGTTCGAAACTATAATAGCTCATGCTGCCAACAAGTTGGCAGACTTCAAACTGATACGCAGAACCTTGGAGACATAAGAGCTCATGCTGCCAACAAGTTGGCAGTCTTTAAGATAATATATAGTCTGTGGTACAGCAATAACTCATGCTGCCAACAACTTGGCAGACAAACTAATGAGCAAGACATAACAGCTCATACTGCAAACAATTAGTAGTCTTTAGGACAATGGGAAATGTTCGAAACTATAATAGCTCATGCTGCCAACAAGTTGGCAGACTTCAAACTTATACGCAGAACTTTGGAGACATAAGAACTCATGTTGCCAACAAGTTGGCAATCTTTAAGATAATATATAATCTGTGGTACAGTAATAACTCTTGCTGCCAACAACTTGGCAGACAAACTAATGAGCAAGACATAACAGCTCATACTGCAAACAATTGGTAGTCTTTAAGACAATGGGAAATGTTCGAAACTATAATAGCTCATGCTGCCAACAAATTGGCAGACTTCAAACTGATACGCAGAACCTTGGAGACATAAGAGCTCATGCTGCCAACAAGTTGGCAGTTTTTAAGATAATATATAGTCTGAGGTACAGTAATAACTCATGCTGCCAACAGGTTGGCAGGCAACCTAATGAGCAAGACATAACAGCTCATACTGCAAACAATTAGTAGTCTTTAAGATAATGGGAAGTGTTCGAAATTATAATAGCACATGCTGCCAACAAGTTGGCAGTCTTTAAGATAATATATAGTCTGTGGTACAGTAATAACTCATGCTGCCAACAAGTTGGCAGACAACCTAATGAGCAAGACATAACAGCTCATACTACAAACAATTGGTAGTCTTTAAGATAATAGAAAGTGTTCGAAACTATAATAGCTCATGCTTCCAACAAGTTGGCAGACTTCAAACTCATACGCAGAACTTTGGGGACATAAGAGCTCATGCTGCCAACAAGTTGACAGTCTTTAAGCTAATATATAGTCTGTGGTACAGTAATAACTCATGCTGCCAACAAGTTGGCAGACAAACTAATGAGCAAGACATAATAACTCATGCTGCCAACAAGTTGGCAGTCTATCTTTTTGTTTATCTTGGAAAGTTCAATCAAGAAATGTAACTGATATTAAAAATATCCTAACATTGAAATCGAAAATAATCAAAACATATAAATCAAACTTTAGTATGCATACTTTCCTATCTCATTTAAGTTTTCTTATAAAATCATCCGTAATATTTGAATTAATTTTTAAACAAATTTTTGATTTATTTCTAACAAATCTACAGAAAGGAACACCTTTCTAATTAATTGAAAATATATTTTTAACTTAAAACCTTACTTGTTCAGGTAACGGTCCATGACTAGTCATATTAACGCGGGTCTCTTCACTCTCCGTAAGTTTCCTCTTCTTACTCTCCTCGTCTAAGGCAATTGGCATCTCATTTTCCTCGTCCGAACCGACGTCGTTATTCACTTCATCTTTACCGGTATTTTCCGTGTTATTCTCTTTATTGCAATTTTCCTTATCGTCCTTATCCTGCGATTTCCGCCTTTCCGCCCGTTTCTGCTTGTGTTTCCTGTTGTTGCTTTCCGTTACGGATTTGTTGTGTTGCGGCTTAGGAGATCCGATCCGTCGTATTTTGTGTCTTCTTCCTTCGAACGCGAAGCTCGATTCGACGTCCTCGTTCTCGTCCGGATTCTCGCACAAACCTTTTATTTTTAGTTGATCCGCTGTTTTTAATAACGACTGAAATAATAATAATAAACATTAATTTTGATTAATTTACTAATAATAATAATAAAAATGTGTTTGTTGTAATTGTGGTTATCGGTTTTGTGAAAACATCCGATTGTATGCAGATTTAGAAAATGGTGAGAAGGAAATTGTTTCTTGAACAACATGTAAATGTATGTGCACTTTCCACAAAGGCGAGAAAGTGTTGGATGTCGAACAGGCGGATGTCGCGAGAATTTAGAGAAGTGGAATCGAAAGCAGATGATAAACGGTGCGCGGGGAGATGATGATGATGATGAGCTCGGGGATTAAGAGAAACTCTGCATTAATCTTCAATCGAGCGTAACATTTTGCAATAAATTCTAGATAACAAATAATAAAAAAGTGCTATGAAAAGTTTTATTAAATAAATGGTACGTTTTAATTTAATTACTTGAATAAATATACTTTTTTAAAGACAAAAAAAGTTTTAAATTAATTAATTGATTAATAAATTAAATTAATATTTTTTTGCCTAAATTATAATCAATATATGATTACTGCTTCTTCACATTGTTTGCTAAAAAGATGTTGGGTATTATATTATCTGTGGAAGCAAAGAAAGGAGTAGACATCCAAAAGATTGTCTTGTAAACAAAAAATGGTCTTATTCTGCTTCATTCAGAGTTTGAGATATTAGGCTTAAATTATAAGCAGAATGTGATTTCTGCTTTATGCCAAAAAACTGCTGAATATAATGTTTAATTGTGGAGGTAAAGAAGGAAGTCGAGACGCTCGAAAGATTATATTAAAAAAGAAAAAAATGCTCGTATTTTGATTCATGTATTTGATTACTGCTTCTTCACGTTGTATGCCAAAAATCTGTTGGGTGTAATATTAACTGTTGAGGCAATGAAGGAAGTCGAAACACTTGTAAGATTGTGTTACAAACAAAAAATGCGATGCGTGATTGCTGTTTCTTCACGTTGTATGCCAAAAAACTGTTGAGTATAATGTTAATTGTTGAGGCAAAGAAGGCAGTCGAGACACTCGAAAGATTATGTTACAAATAGGAAATGATCCTATTTTGCTTCATGTATTGGGTTTAAATCATAAGCAATACGTGATTGCTGTTCCTTCACGTTGTATGCCAAAAAACTGATGAGTGTAATGTTATCTGTGGAGACAAAGAAGAGAGTCGAGACTCTCGAAATATGTCTTGCAAACAATAAATCGTTCTATTCTGCTTCATTCAGAGTTTGAGCTATCGATTTCTGTTACTTCACGCTCTATACAAAATCTGTTGGATTTAAAATTAACAGTGAAGGCAAAAAACACGGTCCAGATGTTTGAAACGTTGCGCTTCAATCAATACTCGAACAAATAGCAAACAGGAACCGATCGAAATAGTTACTATGATAACCTGCTCTACTATTTTATACCTGCTCACGCCCGCTCACGATGTAGACCCACACGGGTCACGCACGGCACTCACGTGGATATCATACATGAATCACGTGGGTCACGTCAATTCATGTAACGTTCGATCAGGTGATTAAATATATGAATCAAAACAATGAGCACAAGTTGGCAGACTTGAAACTGATGAGCAGAACTTTGGCGACATAATACCTTATGCTGTCAACAAGTTAGTAAACTTTAAACTAATGAGAAGGACTTTGGAGACGAAATAGCTCATGCTGCTAACAAGTTTACAGTGCTTAACATTATTTATAGTCTGTGGAACAGTAATAGCTCATGCTGCCAACAAGTTTGCAGACTTGAAACTGATGAGCAGAACTTTGGCGACATAATACCTTATGCTGTCAACAAGTTAGCAAACTTTAAACTAATGATGAGAAGGACTTTGGAGACGAAATAACTCATGCTGCCAACAAATTGGCAGACTTGAAACTGATAAGTAGGACTATGGAGATATAATAGCTCATGCTGCCAACAAGTTGGCAGACTTGAAACTGATGGGTGGACTGTGGAGACATAATAACTCAAGCTGCTAACAAGTTGACAGTGCTTAACATTATATATAGTCTGTTGAACAGTAATAGCTCATGCTGCCAACAAGTTGGCAGACTTGAAGCTGATAAATAGGACTATGGAGATATAATAGCTCATGCTGCCAACAAGTTGGCAGACTTGAAACTGATAAGTGGACTGTGGAGACATAATAACTCAAGCTGCTAACAAGTTGACAGTGCTTAACATTATATATAGTCTGTTGAACAGTAATAGCTCATACTGCCAACAAGTTGGCAGACTTGAAACTGATAAATAGAACTATGGAGATATAATAGCTCATGCTTCCAACAAGTTGGCAGACTTGAAGCTGATAAGCGGATTGTGGAGACATAATAGCTCATACTGCTGACAAGTTGACAGTGCTTAACATAATATATAGTCTGTTGAACAGTAATAGCTCATGCTGCCAACAAGTTGGCAGACTTGAAACTGATAAGTGGACTGTGGAGACATAATAACTCAAGCTGCTAACAAGTTGACAGTGCTTAACATTATATATAGTCTGTTGAACAGTAATAGCTCATACTGCCAGCAAGTTGGCAGACTTGAAACTGATAAATAGAACTATGGAGATATAATAGCTCATGCTTCCAACAAGTTGGCAGACTTGAAGCTGATAAGTGGATTGTGGAGACATAATAGCTCATACTGCTGACAAGTTGACAGTGCTTAACATAATATATAGTCTGTTGAACAGTAATAGCTCATGCTGCCAACAAGTTGGCAGACTTGAAACTGATAAGTGGACTGTGGAGACATAATAACTCAAGCTGCTAACAAGTTGACAGTGCTTAACATTATATATAGTCTGTTGAACAGTAATAGCTCATGCTGCCAACAAGTTGGCAAACTTGAAGCTGATAAATAGAACTATGGAGATATAATAGCTCATGCTGCCAACAAGTTGGCAGACTTGAAACTGATAAGTGGACTGTGGAGACATAATAACTCAAGCTGCTAACAAGTTGACAGTGCTTAACATTATATATAGTCTGTTGAACAGTAATAGCTCATGTTGCCAACAAGTTGGCAGACTTGAAACTGATAAATAGGACTATGGAGATATAATAGCTCATGCTGCCAACAAGTTGGCAGACTTAAAGCTGATAAGTGGATTGTGCAGACATAATAGCTCATACTGCTGACAAGTTGACAGTGCTTAACATAATATATAGTCTGTTGAACAGTAATAGCTCATGCTGCCAACAAGTTGGCAGACTTGAAACTGATAAATAGGACTATGGAGATACAATAGCTCATGCTTCCAACAAGTTGGCAGACTTGAAGCTGATAAGTGGATTGTGGAGACATAATAGCTCATACTGCTGACAAGTTGACAGTGCTTAACATAATATATAGTCTGTTGAACAGTAATAGCTCATGCTGCCAACATGTTGGCAGACTTGAAACTGATAAATAGGACTATGGAGATATAATAGCTCATGTTGCCAACAAGTTGACAGTTATTTTTTTGATTATCGATGCTTTATTCGAAATTTTAATCAAAAAATGAAAGCAAGAAAAAAAGCAAAAACATTACATGATACAAAAATTTATGCCCGCTCACGGTGGGTCACGCATGACCCAACGTGACCCGGCGGAACTCACGTACTTTGCACATCTCTACTACAATGTTACAACATATCACGTTTAGAGTATATTTTTAATGAGAAAATTAGAAGATACGCAAATACAGACTACATATATTATAGCGGAGAAGCCAGATCATTGATATAGTATGGACACGTCATGCGAATAAGAAAAATCCAAAAGAAAACAATAAATAATAATTAATTATGTAATATTATCCAAGCTATCAAATTATGGTGCCAAAGTTATAGCTCATCGTCCAACTGGTCGAGATAATAGGAATTTTATGTTTTTCTACGGCAGTTGCATCTCCAAGCGATTGGATTACGGACTTCAAAATAATTTCCAGATATTTCTCTTAGCCAATTTACTCATAAGGATTTTTTTTTCCGAAACCTCTAGGCCTCACCCTTGTTGAGATACAGGGTTAATTAATGTTTATACATGTTTACCAAAAGACAACCAGCAATGTATGCAACAAGTTGATATAAAAATTTAATATGGCATTATATACATAATTCAACATTTAAGCAAAAGAAGAAAAAGGGCAAAGAGTTTAAGAGTTCAAGTTTACGCTGAGTCCATTGTCACTCTCAAGTTTTTGACTGTGTTGGTGAAATGTATAACATTATCACTAAGTATCGGTTGCGTATCATTGGAAGAATAAATTTTGCTAGGAAAGGTTTTCAACAGAATCTATAGCTCGCATCTTGGCAATATTCAAACTCAGGTCAAATCGTTTTGAGCAGTAATATACTGGATAGATCGTCATCTGGAGCTCATTTACAGTTATTAATGCACAAATTTGAAGCAAGTTGTATGAAATGGATTTAGTAAGACTGTTTATAAAAATTGAAACCAATACTTTTCCATGATGCACACCACAATAATTTTGAAACATAGAAGAAGAAGATGAAGTGTCACCCACATAGAAGAAACGATAAGAAAGGTATGACTTAAACCAAGTAATGCACTCAGGAAAGAGACGACACCAAGTCAGATATAATCCACAGCATCAAATGTTTTGCTGAACCCCAGCAGAACTAATCATCAGTAACTTTGTCGAGTACCGATCTCGTACTATGATTTGGTCAAAAACCAGATTGATACTCTGTATTTAGCTCATCAAGCTAATCATGCATTTGGTTGTACACCAAGCCGTAGATAATACAGAAAGTATCAATATTAGTCAATTCGCTTAGGACACTTAACCATAGGAATGGGTACAATACACGTCTGTTTTCAAATTGCAGTAAAGGTCCAAGACTGTATGGAGAAATTAAAGATATGACGCAGTGGTGCAATAATCATGTGCAAGATCGTTACTAACATCGTCAGCACCAACACAAATAACGTGTTTTTTGCAAGAACGTCCCGAATCTGAGACTCATCCAACATGGTCAAGGAAAATCGAGAATTGACAAGAGGAGAAATACTGATATTGAGGAATGTTGAATTCTTGATTGACTCGTTGAGAGGAATGGGGGAATTAGCAAATAATCATCTAAAAAAATAAAATCAAAACTATGGGAGAAAAGAGTTTTAATTATGCCAAAAAAGTGTGGCCTTTCAAAATGTTTTTGGTGTAGTTTAAGGTAACGTCTGATAAATGTAAATTTTTTCCAAAATAATTCCAAACTGTGTAATAAAACAAAGAGGGACATCGATAGATTGACGGCAAGAGGCAATGAAGAGAAAGATGACAAGAAAAAGAACATAAAGATCGAAATAAAAGAATAAAAAATTATTTTTGTTATTCTTTACAATCATGATATGATGTTATTCTATGGAGGGTTCCAAGTAATATCAGAGGCAATGAGAAGTTGAGTTGGCCAAAAAGAGAGAAAGACGACTTTCATTGCACCAGAACTGAATTATGGACTACAAAAAAAGCCACACAAACAGGCATACAACCTCTTGGGTTTTATGCCTCATCAAAGGGGATCTAAAAATGCTCTCAAATTTCCTGACCAACTATGTGTCTATGAAATATTAACTATTCCTTATTAGACAAGCTGAGGATCAAACTTATCGACATTGCAACGACAAATCAGAAACTATACAAAAGCACAAAATTTTCAGTAAAGCTCTTTTGACATCCACTGAAAGTTCATTGAGGACCTATTTTTGCTTTAAATTTTTGGAGGGCCAAAATTGCAATAGAAAGAAAGTTCGGAACCAAATCTAGATTAGGAAGAATTTCTGGCAAAGTTGGGTTTCGATCGTTAATATAGATCTATGAAGAGTGGACACACTTTCTTAGAGGGACTTAGGAAGAGAAAGATCCTATAACTTCAGTCAAATTCTTGCTAAAATGAGTAATTAGCAATATTATCAACAACGATAGTGTATCTTTTAAGAATTCATAAGATTGGGTTTGGATTGTTCATATAGAACTGTCAAGAATGGACTCATCTTCTTAGAAGATTTTAGGAAGAGAAAGATCCTATAATTTCAGTTAAATTCTTGCTAAAACGAGTACTTAGCATGTATTGTTGCAGAAATATGTGTCCTTACCAATAGATATCATTTCAATTCAAGAATCATTCTAAATGAATATCATCAACAACAATAGTCTTTGTATCTTTTAAGAATTCATGATAAGATTGGATTTGGATTGTTAATATAGAACTGTTAAGAATGGACTCATCTTCTTAGAAGGTCTTAGGAAAAGAAAGATCCTATAATTTCAGTTAAATTCTTGCTAAAACGAGTACTTAGCATGTTATGTTGCAGAAATATGTGTCCTTGCCAATAGATATCATCTCAATTCAAGAATCATTCTAAATGAATATCATCAACAACGATAGTCTTTGTATCTTTTAAGAATTCATGATAAGATTGGATTTGGATTGTTAATATAGAACTGTCAAGAGTGGACTCATCTTCTTAGAAGGTCTTAGGAGAGAAAGATCCTATAACTTCAGTTAAATTCTTGCTAAAACGAGTACTTAGCATGTATTGTTGCAGAAATATGTGTCCTTACCAATAGATATCATTTCAATTCAAGAATCATTCTAAATGAATATCATCAACAACAATAGTCTTTGTATCTTTTAAGAATTCATGATAAGATTGGATTTGGATTGTTAATATAGAACTGTTAAGAATGGACTCATCTTCTTAGAAGGTCTTAGGAAAAGAAAGATCCTATAATTTCAGTTAAATTCTTGCTAAAACGAGTACTTAGCATGTTATGTTGCAGAAATATGTGTCCTTGCCAATAGATATCATCTCAATTCAAGAATCATTCTAAATGAATATCATCAACAACGATAGTCTTTGTATCTTTTAAGAATTCATGATAAGATTGGATTTGGATTGTTAATATAGAACTGTCAAGAGTGGACTCATCTTCTTAGAAGGTCTTAGGAGAGAAAGATCCTATAACTTCAGTTAAATTCTTGCTAAAACGAGTACTTAGCATGCATTGTTGCAGAAATATGTGTCCTTACCAATAGATATCATCTCAATTCAAGAATCATTCTAAATGAATATCATCAACAACGATAGTCTTTGTATCTTTTAAGAATTCATGATAAGATTGGATTTGGATTGTTAATATAGAACTGTCAAGAGTGGACTCATCTTCTTAGAAGGTCTTAGGAGAGAAAGATCCTATAACTTCAGTTAAATTCTTGCTAAAACGAGTACTTAGCATGTATTGTTGCAGAAATATGTGTCCTTACCAATAGATATCATCTCAATTCAAGAATCATTCTAAATGAATATCATCAACAACGATAGTCTTTGTATCTTTTAAGAATTCATGATAAGATTGGATTTGGATTGTTAATATAGAACTGTCAAGAGTGGACTCATCTTCTTAGAAGGTCTTAGGAGAGAAAGATCCTATAACTTCAGTTAAATTCTTGCTAAAACGAGTACTTAGCATGCATTGTTGCAGAAATATGTGTCCTTACCAATAGATATCATCTCAATTCAAGAATCATTCTAAATGAATATCATCAACAACGATAGTCTTTGTATCTTTTAAGAATTCATGATAAGATTGGATTTGGATTGTTAATATAGAACTGTCAAGAGTGGACTCATCTTCTTAGAAGGTCTTAGGAGAGAAAGATCCTATAACTTCAGTTAAATTCTTGCTAAAACGAGTACTTAGCATGCATTGTTGCAGAAATATGTGTCCTTACCAATAGATATCATCTCAATTCAAGAATCATTCTAAATGAATATCATCAACAACGATAGTCTTTGTATCTTTTAAGAATTCATGATAAGATTGGATTTGGATTGTTAATATAGAACTGTCAAGAGTGGACTCATCTTCTTAGAAGGTCTTAGGAGAGAAAGATCCTATAACTTCAGTTAAATTCTTGCTAAAACGAGTACTTAGCATGCATTGTTGCAGAAATATGTGTCCTTACCAATAGATATCATCTCAATTCAAGAATCATTCTAAATGAATATCATCAACAACGATAGTCTTTGTATCTTTTAAGAATTCATGATAAGATTGGATTTGGATTGTTAATATAGAACTGTCAAGAGTGGACTCATCTTCTTAGAAGGTCTTAGGAGAGAAAGATCCTATAACTTCAGTTAAATTCTTGCTAAAACGAGTACTTAGCATGTATTGTTGCAGAAATATGTGTCCTTACCAATAGATATCATCTCAATTCAAGAATCATTCTAAATGAATATCATCAACAACGATAGTCTTTGTATCTTTTAAGAATTCATGATAAGATTGGATTTGGATTGTTAATATAGAACTGTCAAGAGTGGACTCATCTTCTTAGAAGGTCTTAGGAGAGAAAGATCCTATAACTTCAGTTAAATTCTTGCTAAAACGAGTACTTAGCATGCATTGTTGCAGAAATATGTGTCCTTACCAATAGATATCATCTCAATTCAAGAATCATTCTAAATGAATATCATCAACAACGATAGTCTTTGTATCTTTTAAGAATTCATGATAAGATTGGATTTGGATTGTTAATATAGAACTGTCAAGAGTGGACTCATCTTCTTAGAAGGTCTTAGGAGAGAAAGATCCTATAACTTCAGTTAAATTCTTGCTAAAACGAGTACTTAGCATGCATTGTTGCAGAAATATGTGTCCTTACCAATAGATATCATCTCAATTCAAGAATCATTCTAAATGAATATCATCAACAACGATAGTCTTTGTATCTTTTAAGAATTCATGATAAGATTGGATTTGGATTGTTAATATAGAACTGTCAAGAGTGGACTCATCTTCTTAGAAGGTCTTAGGAGAGAAAGATCCTATAACTTCAGTTAAATTCTTGCTAAAACGAGTACTTAGCATGCATTGTTGCAGAAATATGTGTCCTTACCAATAGATATCATCTCAATTCAAGAATCATTCTAAATGAATATCATCAACAACAATAGTCTTTGTATCTTTTAAGAATTCATGATAAGATTGGATTTGGATTGTTAATATAGAACTGTCAAGAGTGGACTCATCTTCTTAGAAGGTCTTAGGAGAGAAAGATCCTATAACTTCAGTTAAATTCTTGCTAAAACGAGTACTTAGCATGCATTGTTGCAGAAATATGTGTCCTTACCAATAGATATCATCTCAATTCAAGAATCATTCTAAATGAATATCATCAACAACGATAGTCTTTGTATCTTTTAAGAATTCATGATAAGATTGGATTTGGATTGTTAATATAGAACTGTCAAGAGTGGACTCATCTTCTTAGAAGGTCTTAGGAGAGAAAGATCCTATAACTTCAGTTAAATTCTTGCTAAAACGAGTACTTAGCATGCATTGTTGCAGAAATATGTGTCCTTACCAATAGATATCATCTCAATTCAAGAATCATTCTAAATGAATATCATCAACAACGATAGTCTTTGTATCTTTTAAGAATTCATGATAAGATTGGATTTGGATTGTTAATATAGAACTGTCAAGAGTGGACTCATCTTCTTAGAAGGTCTTAGGAGAGAAAGATCCTATAACTTCAGTTAAATTCTTGCTAAAACGAGTACTTAGCATGTATTGTTGCAGAAATATGTGTCCTTACCAATAGATATCATCTCAATTCAAGAATCATTCTAAATGAATATCATCAACAACAATAGTCTTTGTATCTTTTAAGAATTCATGATAAGATTGGGTTTGGATTGTTAATATAGAACTGTCAAGAGTGGACTCATCTTCTTAGAAGGTCTTAGGAAGAGAAAGATCCTATAACTTCAGTTAAATTCTTGCTAAAACGAGTACTTAGCATGTATTGTTGCAGAAATATGTGTCCTTACCAATAGATATCTTCTCAATTCAAGAATCATTCTAAATGAATATCATCAACAACGATAGTCTTAGTATCTTTTAAGAATTCATGATAAGATTGGATTTGGATTGTTAATATAGAACTGTCAAGAGTGGACTCATCTTCTTAGAAGGTCTTAGGAAGAGAAAGATCCTATAACTTCAGTTAAATTCTTGCTAAAACGAGTACTTAGCATGTATTGTTGCAGAAATATGTGTCCTTACCAATAGATATCATCTCAATTCAAGAATCATTCTAAATGAATATCATCAACAACGATAGTCTTTGTATCTTTTAAGAATTCATGATAAGATTGGATTTGGATTGTTAATATAGAACTGTCAAGAGTGGACTCATCTTCTTAGAAGGTCTTAGGAGAGAAAGATCCTATAACTTCAGTTAAATTCTTGCTAAAACGAGTACTTAGCATGTATTGTTGCAGAAATATGTGTCCTTACCAATAGATATCATCTCAATTCAAGAATCATTCTAAATCAATATCATCAACAACGATAGTCTTAGTATCTTTTAAGAATTCATGATAAGATTGGATTTGGATTGTTAATATAGAACTGTCAAGAGTGGACTCATCTTCTTAGAAGGTCTTAGGAAGAGAAAGATCCTATAACTTCAGTTAAATTCTTGCTAAAACGGGTACTTAGCATGTATTGTTGCAGAAATATGTGTCCTTACCAATAGATATCATCTCAATTCAAGAATCATTCTAAATGAATATCATCAACAACGATAGTCTTAGTATCTTTTAAGAATTCATGATAAGATTGGATTTGGATTGTTAATATAGAACTGTCAAGAGTGGACTCATCTTCTTAGAAGGTCTTAGGAAGAGAAAGATCCTATAACTTCAGTTAAATTCTTGCTAAAACGAGTACTTAGCATGTATTGTTGCAGAAATATGTGTCCTTACCAATAGATATCATCTCAATTCAAGAATCATTCTAAATGAATATCATCAACAACGATAGTCTTTGTATCTTTTAAGAATTCATGATAAGATTGGATTTGGATTGTTAATATAGAACTGTCAAGAGTGGACTCATCTTCTTAGAAGGTCTTAGGAGAGAAAGATCCTATAACTTCAGTTAAATTCTTGCTAAAACGAGTACTTAGCATGTATTGTTGCAGAAATATGTGTCCTTACCAATAGATATCATCTCAATTCAAGAATCATTCTAAATCAATATCATCAACAACGATAGTCTTAGTATCTTTTAAGAATTCATGATAAGATTGGATTTGGATTGTTAATATAGAACTGTCAAGAGTGGACTCATCTTCTTAGAAGGTCTTAGGAAGAGAAAGATCCTATAACTTCAGTTAAATTCTTGCTAAAACGGGTACTTAGCATGTATTGTTGCAGAAATATGTGTCCTTACCAATAGATATCATCTCAATTCAAGAATCATTCTAAATGAATATCATCAACAACGATAGTCTTAGTATCTTTTAAGAATTCATGATAAGATTGGATTTGGATTATTAATATAGAACTGTGAAGAGTGGACTCATCTTCTTAGAAGATTTTAGGAAGAGAAAGATCCTATAATTTCAGTTACATTCTTGCTAAAACGAGTACTTAGCATGTATTGTTGCAGAAATATGTGTCCTTACCAATAGATATCTTCTCAATTCAAGAATCATTCTAAATGAATATCATCAACAACGATAGTCTTAGTATCTTTTAAGAATTCATGATAAGATTGGATTTGGATTGTTAATATAGAACTGTGAAGAGTGGACTCATCTTCTTAGAAGGTCTTAGGAAGAGAAGGATCCTATAACTTCAGTTAAATTCTTGCTAAAACGGGTACTTAGCATGTATTGTTGCAGAAATATGTGTCCTTACCAATAGATATCATCTCAATTCAAGAATCATTCTAAATGAATATCATCAACAACAATAGTTTTTGTATCTTTTAAGAATTCATGATAAGATTGGGTTTGGATTGTTAATATAGAACTGTCAAGAGTGGACTCATCTTCTTAGAAGGTCTTAGGAAGAGAAAGATCCTATAACTTCAGTTAAATTCTTGCTAAAACGAGTACTTAGCATGTATTGTTGCAGAAATATGTGTCCTTACCAATAGATATCTTCTCAATTCAAGAATCATTCTAAATGAATATCATCAACAACGATAGTCTTAGTATCTTTTAAGAATTCATGATAAGATTGGATTTGGATTGTTAATATAGAACTGTCAAGAGTGGACTCATCTTCTTAGAAGGTCTTAGGAAGAGAAAGATCCTATAACTTCAGTTAAATTCTTGCTAAAACGGGTACTTAGCATGTATTGTTGCAGAAATATGTGTCCTTACCAATAGATATCATCTCAATTCAAGAATCATTCTAAATGAATATCATCAACAACGATAGTCTTAGTATCTTTTAAGAATTCATGATAAGATTGGATTTGGATTGTTAATATAGAACTGTGAAGAGTGGACTCATCTTCTTAGAAGATTTTAGGAAGAGAAAGATCCTATAATTTCAGTTACATTCTTGCTAAAACGAGTACTTAGCATGTATTGTTGCAGAAATATGTGTCCTTACCAATAGATATCTTCTCAATTCAAGAATCATTCTAAATGAATATCATCAACAACGATAGTCTTAGTATCTTTTAAGAATTCATGATAAGATTGGATTTGGATTGTTAATATAGAACTGTCAAGAGTGGACTCATCTTCTTAGAAGGTCTTAGGAAGAGAAAGATCCTATAACTTCAGTTAAATTCTTGCTAAAACGAGTACTTAGCATGTATTGTTGCAGAAATATGTGTCCTTACCAATAGATATCATCTCAATTCAAGAATCATTCTAAATGAATATCATCAACAACGATAGTCTTTGTATCTTTTAAGAATTCATGATAAGATTGGATTTGGATTGTTAATATAGAACTGTCAAGAGTGGACTCATCTTCTTAGAAGGTCTTAGGAGAGAAAGATCCTATAACTTCAGTTAAATTCTTGCTAAAACGAGTACTTAGCATGTATTGTTGCAGAAATATGTGTCCTTACCAATAGATATCATCTCAATTCAAGAATCATTCTAAATCAATATCATCAACAACGATAGTCTTAGTATCTTTTAAGAATTCATGATAAGATTGGATTTGGATTGTTAATATAGAACTGTCAAGAGTGGACTCATCTTCTTAGAAGGTCTTAGGAAGAGAAAGATCCTATAACTTCAGTTAAATTCTTGCTAAAACGGGTACTTAGCATGTATTGTTGCAGAAATATGTGTCCTTACCAATAGATATCATCTCAATTCAAGAATCATTCTAAATGAATATCATCAACAACGATAGTCTTAGTATCTTTTAAGAATTCATGATAAGATTGGATTTGGATTGTTAATATAGAACTGTGAAGAGTGGACTCATCTTCTTAGAAGATTTTAGGAAGAGAAAGATCCTATAATTTCAGTTACATTCTTGCTAAAACGAGTACTTAGCATGTATTGTTGCAGAAATATGTGTCCTTACCAATAGATATCTTCTCAATTCAAGAATCATTCTAAATGAATATCATCAACAACGATAGTCTTAGTATCTTTTAAGAATTCATGATAAGATTGGATTTGGATTGTTAATATAGAACTGTGAAGAGTGGACTCATCTTCTTAGAAGGTCTTAGGAAGAGAAGGATCCTATAACTTCAGTTAAATTCTTGCTAAAACGGGTACTTAGCATGTATTGTTGCAGAAATATGTGTCCTTACCAATAGATATCATCTCAATTCAAGAATCATTCTAAATGAATATCATCAACAACAATAGTTTTTGTATCTTTTAAGAATTCATGATAAGATTGGGTTTGGATTGTTAATATAGAACTGTCAAGAGTGGACTCATCTTCTTAGAAGGTCTTAGGAAGAGAAAGATCCTATAACTTCAGTTAAATTCTTGCTAAAACGAGTACTTAGCATGTATTGTTGCAGAAATATGTGTCCTTACCAATAGATATCTTCTCAATTCAAGAATCATTCTAAATGAATATCATCAACAACGATAGTCTTAGTATCTTTTAAGAATTCATGATAAGATTGGATTTGGATTGTTAATATAGAACTGTCAAGAGTGGACTCATCTTCTTAGAAGGTCTTAGGAAGAGAAAGATCCTATAATTTCAGTTAAATTCTTGCTAAAATGAGTACTTAGCATGTTTTGTTGCATAAATATGTGTCTTTGCCAATAGATATCATCTCAATTCAAGAATCATTCTAAATCAATATCATCAACAACGATAGTCTTTGTATTTTTTAAGAATTCATGATAAGACTGGGTTTGGATTGGTAATATAGAACTGTGAAGAGTGGACTTATCTCTTTAGTAGGACTTAAGAAAAGAAAGATTCTATAACTTCAATCAAATTGTTGCTAAAATGAGTTCTTACCATGTTTTGTTGCAGAAATCTTTGTCATAGCCAATAGATATCATTTCAATTCAATGAAATGACTAAGTTTGTAGCTAAATTTTTATCAAATATGCCAAAGGTGACATCCCAAAAAAATTGAAGAATTCCAGAGTATTGTAAAAACTGAACGTAATTTAACTATAGAAAACAGCAGCCACAACGGAGTATGATAAGCAATATGATATGATTAGACAGAATTGTTATGAATATTCTTGAAAAATCCACACAAGAAAGATTACTTAGAGAATCAGATCAAACATTGAATAAAGCGATTGATTTTTGATTTTTTTTATTTTTTTAAAATTGATTGCAAAGAGAGATTGTAAAGAAGAAACGTACTAATGATATTAAATTATGTTTAGATCTAAAATTTTTAAATGAAGCTTTTTCTTATTCCTGATAAGATCTCTGCTCAATTTGCTGGTAAAATGTTTTTCACAACATTTCATATAAAAATGGATCCTTTAATAAAAATCAATCTTTTATTAACAAGAATGTAGACTTTTGCACTTTTGGTACTTTATGTGGTCGATACAAATTTTGTAGAATGAAGTTTAGAAAATATTTCGCTCCGAAAATATTTGAAAGAAAAAATTAAGAATTGTTTGGTAAATTGAACGGTGTCGGATTATATTATGATGATATTGTAGTGATAGGCGAAATTGAGCAAGAACGTCATGTTAACTTGAAAGTAGTAATGGAACGCGCCTAAATAAAATAAAGTTAATTTTGTTGGAATTGAGTCGTTTTCTTCAAGTAGTAAATATCATATATCCATGTTATCATAAGTAAGGTTAAGAATAAAATAAAGACTTAAAAATTATAATTGACTTGGGTTCGATTAATTTAAAACATAAATAAAGAGAGATAATGATGATAATGATAGAATGGTCTCCATAATTCTCGATGATCTCTGTATCTTTCAAGATTTTCTGCTTCATGGAATTATTTAGCCACTTCTCAATATTCTTTTAGTAAAGTGTAGAATTTACTCTGACACTGAAAATTCAAGAATAAAGATCGACTATTTGCCTAGAAATAACTCCAATATTCTATTTTGCTAGTATACAAGATGTGATTTGATCATTATGATTTCATGATTTTCATCACGGCCTTTAGTATAGTAAGCGAAATGTGGATAACACTTTCATGTTTTTATTTTCCTTTTATCTTTTTTTTCATAATTATTGAGAGAAATCAGAATGGGGATAATAAGAGGATACAGAAGATGATAAGAAGAAGTCGGAGATTTTAATTCAAATAATTATTTGATTCGTTACGAAGTTATTGTTATTGTACGAAAAACCACCATCACCTCATTTAATACAATGTTATTTTTTTATATACGGGTACTAATAATAATAGCACGGCATAGTTACGAATGGATGAATCTCTATAACAAACAGAGTTTTACTTTCACTTTCAGTTTCCAAAGACAGTGAAAACCAAGTGGGTACGTGTGTGCAGTAGTACTACGGTGGAGGAGGACGAAGGAGCAGCACAGAATCGTCCTTGAACCGGGATATTATTGATTGGTCCTAAACGCACCAGCATCACTTTCGCTCACTCCCCTTATTATTATTTTTTTTTTGTTGAAAATTTTCGAATCGCAAACTTTTTCGGTCGATTAATATAAGCTAAAGTAAAAGTTGAATTCGATAACATTTCATCGGGGTGACCATACTTACTAAAAGAGGGTGGGGACCACCCCACCGGGTCATGAAACTTGCCGTTATAAAGTTTTATTGGGTCGGTTTTGCCTCGGTTTGGTGTAGGAAGAAGATATAAAAGAAGAGAATGCAAGGAGCAAAACAGAGAAATACCGAGAGGAGCCACCCGGTTTTTCTTTTCTGTTTTTAAAAGGGGTGGTTCTAAGAACGGATTTTTCTCAGAAGGGGATTTTCCTCCCCCACCCCGCCCATCCCCTCGGACACTTTCGGGGGGAAAATGCATTCCGTGCACCAGAGTCAGAGCCACACATGCACACGATGATGACACATACTTACGGGAGAGGGCGCAGTCACAACGTGAGGTAGAAGAGGGTTGCGTTGGGGACCCGCGCGAAGCGCCACTAAGACTGGAGCCTTCGCAAGAGGCCTACCACTACAGGGGGATGCTGTACGCCAGCAGCGGTAGATCGAGAAATGGTCGGCGCACGCATCGAAGTAGTTGCTTTAATTGAGCTTTTTTTGCGCGACCCGTATATATAGATATACAAGACGAGGCCTTTTTCCAAAGCCCGACCGAAACCCACCCTCCCCCCGCCCCCGTTTACATCGATGCTCTCACACCGCCTCTCGACGTTTAGACCCAACATTCTAAATCTAATTATCTTTTCAATTTTAAACATCAAAATATGTTACATCATTCTTCCCATAAAGATATCAACAACCCTTAAAAGTAAACTTTAACTTTGTTCATTCAATAATTTGAAGAAATCGCACAAGTAATTTCTAAGGGAACGTTTTGATGGTTTTTCTAAGAATGTCTCGAAGTGGGCGAAGATGAAGGAAAAAGGAATCTGGCTAAGAAGAAAAAGAAGAGTGTTGGGTAAAAAAGATAGAGATGGGTAGAGGGTGGATGGATGAATCCCGGGAAAGCGGGGCTATACGGGCCGACCTAAAAACGTGCGCCGAAACGCCACACAGGCCTACGATTGATTTTTATTGTCGTTGCGATCCGGGCAACGCGCGGGGGAACGACGAAAAGAGTGGACGAGGATAGAGAAAGATGGGGTGAACTAGGTGGTGGTGGTACGTGCGGGTTTTACCCCAATCCCGGGTAAATCGGCATCGTTCCCGATGTTTTATACAGATGCGAGGTACGATTCTGTCGGCAAATGTAAACGGGGCTATTTCATTTTTTTTAAACTTAAATTCAATATAAAGTTTTGAAAATAAAGTTAATTTTATTAAATTTCTATCAAATAAATCGACTATTTTAAAACCAAGGTCGTTTATGGCCGAGGGGCTACAACCAACAATACAAACAGAAAGTGGGTAGTTACCAAGGTCAATAAAGCGTATTGTACCAGGTTGGCCATAAACTGAAAAACGCGTTTTGAAGGGTAAAAAGGGGGTCACTATCATTTTTTAGTTAAATTTATCTTATAGATAATCCATCCACTAACCAATCAGAATGCGTAAAATAACCGAAACCATGGTAATAAATCCTTAGATATCTTAATCAGAAAATGGCAGTAACGAGCCTTACTATCTCAAGTTATCTCACAAATAAAAAATCCCTGAGATACGATACCCAAAGACTTCAACGATATTAGGGTTAAATTTTTAAATTGGTAACGATATAGTCAAAAGACCTAATATTTTGATTTTAACAAATTTTATCCACAAATGACATCGCTGAACTTAATTGAGATTTTTCTAATATTTTGTATAAATTTAAAAATTCTTTAAAAATCACTTTTTTAGAAAATTGTTAGGAAATTATTTTCAATTACTAATTGAAGCATCTACCTTCCGAAAATGAAATCAATTTTAAAATTTCTCACTTAGTTCTTAAGATATAAGATGTTGAACTTAATTTCGATTTTTCCAATATTTTGCATAAATTTAAAAATTCCTGAAAAATCGATTCTTCGAAAAAGTAGTATGAAATTACTTTTAATTACTAATTGGAGCATCTACTTTCTAAAAGTGAAGTCAATTTGAAAATATCTCACTTAGTTCATGAGATATTAGCTTCTGAACTTAATCGGGATTTTTCCAATATTTTGAATAAATTTAAAAATTCCTGAAATCTCGATTTTTTGAAAAATTGTTATAAAATTACTTTCAATTACTAATTGGAGTATCTAATTTTTAAAATTGAAGTCAATTTCAAAATATCTCACTTAGTTCTTGAGATATTAGCGCTGAGCTTAATTGGGATTTTTTCAATATTTTGTATAAATTTAAAAATTCCTGAAATCTCGATTTTTTGAAAAATTGTTATAAAATTAGTTTCAATTACTAATAAGAGCATCAACTTTCTAAAAATGAAGTCAACTTGAAAATATCTCACTTAGTTCTAGAGATATAAACTACTGAACGTAATTGGGATACTTCCGATATTTTGTATAAATTTAAAGATTCCTCAAAAATCCATTTTTTGAAAAATTGTTAGGAAATTACTTTCAAATACTAATTAGAGCATCTACTTTCTAAAAGTGAAGTCAATTTGAAAATATCTCACTTGGTTCTTGAGATATTAGCTGCTGAGCTTAATTGGGATTTTTCCAATATTTTGAATAAATTTAAAAATTCCTGAAATCTCGATTTTTTGCAAAATTGTTATGACATTACTTTCAATTACTAATTAGAGCATCTACTTTCTAAAAGTGAAGTCAGTTTGAAAATATCTCACTTAATTCTTGAGATATAAACTACTGAACGTAATTCTGATACTTCCGATATTTTGTATAAATTTAAAAATTCCTGAAATCTTGATTTTTTGAAAAATTGTTATGAAATTAGTTTCAATTACTAACTAGAGCATCTACTTTCTAAAAGTAAAGTCAGTTTGAAAATATCTCACTTAGTTCTTGAGATATAAACTACTGAACGTAATTCTGATACTTCCGATATTTTGTATAAATTTAAAAATTCCTCAAAAATCCATTTTTTGCAAAATTGTTATGACATTACTTTCAATTACTAATTAGAGCATCTACTTTCTAAAAGTGAAGTCAATTTGAAAATATCTCACCTAGTTCTTGAGATATAAACTACTGAACGTAATTGGGATATTTCCGATATTTTGTATAAATTTAAAAATTCCTCAAAAATCCATTTTTTGCAAAATTGTTATGAAATTACTTTCAATTACTAATTAGAGCATCTACTTTCTAAAAGTGAAGTCAATTTGAAAATATCTCACTTGGTTCTTGAGATATAAACTACTGAACGTAATTGGGATACTTCCGATATTTTGTATAAATTTAAAGATTCCTCAAAAATCCATTTTTTGAAAAATTGTTAGGAAATTACTTTCAAATACTAATTAGAGCATCTACTTTCTAA
Source organism: Onthophagus sagittarius (assembly GCA_036711965.1). Taxonomy (NCBI): domain Eukaryota; kingdom Metazoa; phylum Arthropoda; class Insecta; order Coleoptera; family Scarabaeidae; genus Onthophagus; species Onthophagus sagittarius. The sequence goes on along the minus strand of JASERS010000001.1, from coordinate 91,508,317 downwards.
AAGTGAAGTCAATTTGAAAATATCTCACTTGGTTCTTGAGATATTAGCTGCTGAGCTTAATTGGGATTTTTCCAATGTTTTGTATAAATTTAAAAATTCCTGAAATCTTGATTTTTTGAAAAATTGTTATGAAATTAGTTTCAATTACTAACTAGAGCATCTACTTTCTAAAAGTAAAGTCAGTTTGAAAATATCTCACTTAGTTCTTGAGATATAAACTACTGAACGTAATTCTGATACTTCCGATATTTTGTATAAATTTAAAAATTCCTCAAAAATCCATTTTTTGCAAAATTGTTATGACATTACTTTCAATTACTAATTAGAGCATCTACTTTCTAAAAGTGAAGTCAGTTTGAAAATATCTCACTTAGTTCTTGAGATATAAACTACTGAACGTAATTCTGATACTTCCGATATTTTGTATAAATTTAAAAATTCCTGAAATCTTGATTTTTTGAAAAATTGTTATGAAATTTGTTTCAATTACTAATTAGAGCATCTACTTTCGAAAAGTGAAGTCAATTTGAAAATATCTCACTTAGTTCTTGAGATATAAACTACTGAACGTAATTGGGATATTTCCGATATTTTGTATAAATTTAAAAATTCCTCAAAAATCCATTTTTTGCAAAATTGTTATGACATTACTTTCAATTACTAATTAGAGCATCTACTTTCTAAAAGTGAAGTCAATTTGAAAATATCTCACTTAGTTCTTGAGATATTAGCTCTAGAGCTTAATTAGGATTTTTATAATATTTTGCATAAATTAAAAAATTCCTGAAATCTCGATTTTTTGAAAAATTGTTATGAAATTTGTTTCAATTACTAATTAGAGCATCTACTTTCGAAAAGTGAAGTCAATTTGAAAATATCTCACTTAGTTCTTGAGATATAAACTACTGAACGTAATTGGGATATTTCCGATATTTTGTATAAATTTAAAAATTCCTCAAAAATCCATTTTTTGCAAAATTGTTATGACATTACTTTCAATTACTAATTAGAGCATCTACTTTCTAAAAGTGAAGTCAGTTTGAAAATATCTCACTTAGTTCTTGAGATATAAACTACTGAACGTAATTCTGATACTTCCGATATTTTGTATAAATTTAAAAATTCCTGAAATCTTGATTTTTTGAAAAATTGTTATGAAATTTGTTTCAATTACTAATTAGAGCATCTACTTTCGAAAAGTGAAGTCAATTTGAAAATATCTCACTTAGTTCTTGAGATATAAACTACTGAACGTAATTGGGATATTTCCGATATTTTGTATAAATTTAAAAATTCCTCAAAAATCCATTTTTTGCAAAATTGTTATGACATTACTTTCAATTACTAATTAGAGCATCTACTTTCTAAAAGTGAAGTCAATTTGAAAATATCTCACTTAGTTCTTGAGATATTAGCTCTAGAGCTTAATTAGGATTTTTATAATATTTTGCATAAATTAAAAAATTCCTGAAATCTCGATTTTTTGAAAAATTGTTATGAAATTTGTTTCAATTACTAATTAGAGCATCTACTTTCGAAAAGTGAAGTCAATTTGAAAATATCTCACCTAGTTCTTGAGATATAAACTACTGAACGTAATTGGGATATTTCCGATATTTTGTATAAATTTAAAAATTCCTTAAAAATCCATTTTTTGCAAAATTGTTATGAAATTACTTTCAATTACTAATTAGAGCATCTACTTTCTAAAAGTGAAGTCGATTTGAAAACATCTCACTTGGTTCTTGAGATATTAGCTGCTGAGCTTAATTGGGATTTTTCCAATATTTTGAATAAATTTAAAAATTCCTGAAATCCGGATTTTTTGAAAAATTGTTATGAAATTAGTTTCAATTACTAACTAGAGCATCTACTTTCTAATAGTAAAGTCAGTTTGAAAATATCTCACTTAGTTCTTCAGATATAAACTACTGAACGTAATTGGGATACTTCCGATATTTTGTATAAATTTAAAAATTCCTCAAAAATTCATTTTTTGCAAAATTGTTATGAAATTACTTTCAATTACTAATTAGAGCATCTACTTTCTAAAAGTGAAGTCAATTTGAAAATATCTCACTTAGTTCTTGAGATATTAGCTGTTGAGCTTAATTGGGATTTTTCCAATATTTTGAATAAATTTAAAAATTCCTGTAATCTCAGTTTTTTGAAAAATTGTTATGAAATTTGTTTCAATTACTAATTAGAGCATCTACTTTCTAAAAGTGAAGTCAATTTGAAAATATCTCACTTAGTTCTTGAGATATAAACTACTGAACGTAATTGGGATACTTCCGATATTTTGTATAAATTTAAAAATTCCTCAAAAATTCATTTTTTGCAAAATTGTTATGAAATTACTTTCAATTACTAATTAGAGCATCTACTTTCTAAAAGTGAAGTCAATTTGAAAATATCTCACCTAGTTCTTGAGATATAAACTACTGAACGTAATTGGGATATTTCCGATATTTTGTATAAATTTAAAAATTCCTTAAAAATCCATTTTTTGCAAAATTGTTATGAAATTACTTTCAATTACTAATTAGAGCATCTACTTTCTAAAAGTGAAGTCGATTTGAAAACATCTCACTTGGTTCTTGAGATATTAGCTGCTGAGCTTAATTGGGATTTTTCCAATATTTTGAATAAATTTAAAAATTCCTGAAATCCGGATTTTTTGAAAAATTATTATGAAATTAGTTTCAATTACTAACTAGAGCATCTACTTTCTAAAAGTAAAGTCAGTTTGAAAATATCTCACTTAGTTCTTCAGATATAAACTACTGAACGTAATTGGGATACTTCCGATATTTTGTATAAATTTAAAAATTCCTCAAAAATTCATTTTTTGCAAAATTGTTATGAAATTACTTTCAATTACTAATTAGAGCATCTACTTTCTAAAAGTGAAGTCAATTTGAAAATATCTCACTTAGTTCTTGAGATATTAGCTGTTGAGCTTAATTGGGATTTTTCCAATATTTTGAATAAATTTAAAAATTCCTGTAATCTCAATTTTTTGAAAAATTGTTATGAAATTTGTTTCAATTACTAATTAGAGCATCTACTTTCTAAAAGTGAAGTCAATTTGAAAATATCTCACTTAGTTCTTGAGATATAAACTACTGAACGTAATTGGGATACTTCCGATATTTTGTATAAATTTAAAAATTCCTCAAAAATTCATTTTTTGCAAAATTGTTATGAAATTACTTTCAATTACTAATTAGAGCATCTACTTTCTAAAAGTGAAGTCAATTTGAAAATATCTCACTTAGTTCTTGAGATATTAGCTGTTGAGCTTAATTGAGATTTTTCCAATATTTTGAATAAATTTAAAAATTCCTGTAATCTCAATTTTTTGAAAAATTGTTATGAAATTTGTTTCAATTACTAATTAGAGCATCTACTTTCTAAAAGTGAAGTCAATTTGAAAATATCTCACTTAGTTCTTGAGATATAAACTACTGAACGTAATTGGGATACTTCCGATATTTTGTATAAATTTAAAAATTCCTCAAAAATCCATTTTTTGCAAAATTGTTATGAAATTACTTTCAATTACTAATTAGAGCATCTACTTTCTAAAAGTGAAGTCAATTTGAAAATATCTGACTTAGTTCTTGAGATATTAGCTGTTGAGCTTAATTGGGATTTTTCCAATATTTTGAATAAATTTAAAAATTCCTGTAATCTCAATTTTTTGAAAAATTGTTATGAAATTTGTTTCAATTACTAATTAGAGCATCTACTTTCTAAAAGTGAAGTCAATTTGAAAATATCTCACTTAGTTCTTGAGATATAAACTACTGAACGTAATTGGGATACTTCCGATATTTTGTATAAATTTAAAAATTCCTCAAAAATCCATTTTTTGCAAAATTGCTATGAAATTACTTTCAATTATCAATTGGAGCATCTACTTTCTAAAAGTGAAGTCAATTTGAAAATATCTCGCTTAGTTCTTGAGATATAAGCTGCCGAGCTTAATAGGAATTTTTCCAGTATTTTGTATAAATTTAAAAATTCCTGAAAAATCGATTTTTTGAAAAATTGTTATAAAATTACTAAGCAGAAGATGGTTGTAAACGAGCCTTAGAAGTTCAATCAATTAATTTATTTTCTATTATGTACTGCTTTCTTAATGTTGATTGTGAAAGATACGTGTTTTGATTTTTATTATTTAATTAAACAAAATAAGTTAAGTTTGAAACCAGTAAAATAATAGAAATGAATCAAAAATATGTGGATAATTTAAAAAACGCAATTGTGTAATATTAGACAATTTTTTTTTAACTCTTAAATGATGACACTTTTGTAGATTTTTTAACAATTCCCCAGTTGTATATCTAGGTTGTTTCTGGTTATGAATTAAGTGTTTATAGTTCATTATCAACAATATTTATGCAAAAAGTATCTTTCTCTAGGTAAGTTCTTTCTTAGGTTTTGAATTGTGATTTTGTATTGATAATCCGAAATGATGATATTTTGAAGATATTTGCTGTATATTTGCAAATTCTTCATTTTCAGGTTGTAACTGGTTATGAATTATGCTTTTCCACACCATTATGAACAATTTTCACGAATGAGGGCTTTGATCGTCCATTTTGATTTTTGAATTATGAAAAAGTTTTGCAATAAAAATCATCAATTATGATGTTTTAGAGATTTTGATGTCAAACTGTAATAACCAAATTCTAATGAGTTCTGGATTTTTGGTGTATATTTCGAAAATGTTCTCTTTATTCCCGCAATCTTGTCATATCTAGGTTGTAACTGATTACAGATTATGGTTTTCATACTTTCAAAAAATTGTTTAATAAATCAAACTTTTCATACTCATGTTTTATTCCTTAAAACTACCTCGTATGACCGAATATGATATGGCCAACATACTAACATCACGTGAATTGCCATCACTCAATACAAATAGATCTCCAAATACTCAAATTTTCCTCTAACAAATTTATCATTTACGAATAATATATCATCTAATATAACATGTTAGAGTCAATTGTAGAAATTTTGATGATTTTTAGTAAGTCCTAAAGCACTGTTTTATTATAACTGAAATATTTGGGTTATGACCTTGGGATAACAAAGACCGATATTAAACCGAGATGGTATAACGGAATTTTGAATGTCGCATGCCAAAACGGAGACTAAAAATAAAAAAGGAAATCTCTGAATCATAATAGAATGGTAACGGGAGAATGACGTTGGCGACTAAGGGTAAATCTTGAACGGAGTTAAATGAAGTTAGAAAAATTTTCGTGTTAAACTGGCGTAAATAAATTGATAAATAAAAGAAGGAACTTCAACATTTGTGGATATAAAAAGGATTAGTTGCTTTAAATTCTTACTAAACACGCACATCAATTTTGAATATATGCATAATTATTACGTATTTTCAGATACAATGGAGATCATGAGTTAATTCTGGTGTTTCTTTGTTGGCAAATTCTATTCGAAAAGGAACAATCTTAGGACACTTTAGGGTGGTGAGATTAACCCTCACCAAAACACAAACTACCTACATATTACTTTCTAAAAGAAATCTATGATGGCTTCATTTCATGCAGAATGATGCAGATACTTAAATAACTCCCTAATCAGATGTGGGGAGTATGTCTTGAATAACGTGATGAGAACACGAATGAACATGTTTATTCTTGCTCCAATACATATCTATTCCACCCCGGGACATGGAATGAAAATAGATTTAAGCTAGTAAATTAACCCTCATGGGTATTATTGAAGTTCACTGGAAAAGTAAGAATTATTTCAATAACTCAGAACTTAACGAGCATCAAAATGAAGTCTTTAATACTTTTTTCATCAGCAGAATTGTAGTGAAAATCCTAACTAAACTTTGGAACCCAACCCAACCCAAGCAAACTGAATAAGCGAATAAATTACGATCCTCTAGAAATATTTGACACGCATTCATTTGATTTGTGTGCGATGTATCGACGTTATGAGTACAAAAGTAAAGTATTAAAAATAAAAATCAACTTTTTCTTTCAGCTAAAGCTAAACTGGAACTATCCCGAAAGATAGACTCGATGAGACGCTGGGACCAGAAATATAAAACCAGAACAAATTCGAGAACAAAAAACGTGGGGAAGTCGACGAGGTATATCATCAGAATATCGTCAATTTTGAAAATCTCGACGAAGTAATGATAAACGATTTCTTATACAAGTATTGAGTGTTTAGTTCACCTTCCAAGTCATCAAATGAATGGTATCATCTAACACCGCTAAGGTCATTTGTATGAGCAATATCCAGATTGTGTCGTGCAAGAACACATGATCTTATATTACAACGTATATCGTTATTATGTTGACTAATTCTTTTCTTTAATTTTTTTTCCAAATTTCAACTCAATGGGTAAAGAAAATAAATTAGTCAACATAAAAGCAGTATACGTTGTAATAAAATCGTAATAATAATACGATCGTGTGTTTTCGCACAACATAATCTGAATATTGGTCAGCATTTGATTTCGACAATACCAGAGTTCTAGATGTTAACAACAACCATTATAATACAGCTTTCTTAGAAATGCATCACATAGCAACCATCCAAAACTCTATTAATTATAGAACGGATATAGACTTTTCAAGTTGTATTTATTCAAGGTCACTTATGGACGAGGCGCTATATTTGATATTAACAGGAATTCGCGGCCATATTAAATGGTAAATGTCCTCTTATAAGAAACTTTATACAGGTTAAAACACTTATATCAAAAAAGTTTTAAACAAAAGTTACTTGAAACTACTTTCCGTATATCTTGGTGTACAAATAAAATAAAAATGATAATAGCGATTAAAGTATGTTTGTAAATGGAACTTTTTTTAAAAAGATTTGATTATTATAAACTATGACGTCATTGTGGAATTGTTAGGCGTGTTATTACGATAACAGAAACAGTTTCCACTACAATTTTAAGTTCTCGAATTTGGAAAAGGCCTTAATTATAATAGGAACTAAACAAAAATGGTAAGTATTGAAATTAAATATTTAAAATGTTGTCCTTTGCAACAAGGCAGTAGCCTTAATGATCACTAAAAGCACGAATTGATGACCCTTTAGTGACTCTTTAGGTGATTCTATAACCCCTTAAGGACATCATTTCTTCACAAAATTGTATACAATCATCAATTATGATGTTTCTTCATCTACAAAAATCATCTTCTGATATCTCTCACAGTAAAGCCTGTTTATAGAGATGTTGTGTCTCCTTTTTGAAAATGTGTTGAATAGATCCTGTATTGACATCGAAATTTTAGGCTAGTTGACGAATCAAGGTATGTGGATTATCTGTTATTTCTTATAACCTCATAACTTCAATTGTTGCAACATTCGATGAATAGCATTTTAACAATTTGTAACACGTTTTGTGTGTTAACATTTTGTAACACACATAACAATCCCATAATGACGTCGTGATTTGGTTGACACTATGTCAAATCTTTTTAAATAAAAGTTTCGATAACCATAACTCAAACTGCTGATGATTTCATGATTTTTATTTTATTTCTATACAAAGATATGCGTAAAATAGTTTCAAGAAACTTTTATTTAAAACATTTTTTAATATAAGTTGAAATTAATGCTGTAGAACCATTATTTCAAATTTTTTGTATACCTTGTGTATGCATCAAAGGCAATGTCGCTTGCAGGTACTACATTTGATATATCATCACAAAATCGTCAATTTTGAAAAAGTTTGCGAATCGCCCGCAAGCGACCTCGGAAAAGTAATGACAAGCTATTTCATCTCGACGATTTCAATGATCAAAATCAAAAATCGTCGACTTTATTGAACTGCATTGTTTTGATCGCAAACGACCTCGGGAAAGTGATAATAAATCGGGTAATAAATGACCAAGAGGTATGGACATCGTACTGATAACCTTACCCAACCCAACTAAATTTTACAACCCAACCCAACCTAAGATAACTAAGAATTAAAATCCACCCTAACACACCTAAGCCTTACAACCCAACCCATCTAATCCAACTCAACTCAACATAACATAACAAAACGAAGTTTTACATTCCAATCCTACTTAACCCAACCTAACATAAAGAATCCTTACAACACAACCTAATATTGGCTATACCGTAACGATTTATCGTAGCGATCAAATTGCACAGTCCGTTTGCACAGTTTCATCGAAAGTCCCTATTGTTCCCACACATTTACGATATCTGCGTCAATTTTCAGTTCTTCTCAGAAACTTAGACGAGACCATACAGCCGGTACGATATTTATGGCGGCACGGAATGTGGGTTTTTATAGTTGCAGATTCGAGAAATAACATGGAAAATTTAAAGGCCCGTCTCTGCTTGCAAATATTAAGCGTTGCTTCTATACAATAGCGGCAAGAAGTATCCAACGACCGTACGTGGGCAATAAGTATAAAAATGATTTATTCAGGATAAACGGTCCACAAAGTAATTAATGAAACAACTTTTCAAAATTGCTAATATATTTCGAATGTATTTTTCATTCTTCTTCAGAGCATTTATGTTGCTAAAATGGAGATTTTTTTATTATAATTAATGAAAAGGTTTTCTAACATGAGCATCCAACATATGTTGAAGACGCCAAAGAACAAAATAAGATGAAATTAAACTTACTTATTTTAAAAAGCATGAAATATAAAAAACGTCTTGGTCATAATAGAAAACACATTAAAACTGAGTATCGGTAAATTAAAATAACAAATTAAAAGTTCAACAAGAACGTGTAAAATTTAACAATACAAAATGGACTCGATGAGAACGTTAAAATGTAAAAATTGATATGAAAAAAAAACCTGTTTTCGATCGCAAACACAACCCCGAAAAACGAAACTGCGCACAAACCGAAATTTACCAAAAACAAAGCGGAAACTTTAAAAATTTAAATTTCAAAAATTCAAACAAAGAAACGATTTATCAAATAAAAACAATAAAACGTAATCAGAATAATTAATACAGACTATGTAAATAAGAAAATGCAATTAACAATCAAAAATGAACCTACTAACTTAAAAACTAGAAAACCATATCATTAGAGAAAGTAGAAACATTATTAATATCATGATTATGTTGGGTTGGTGGATTATAGTTATGGTTAGTCTTGTCCCTAGTAAACAAGTAAGCATATATGTTACTTAAATTCTGAGTATCCGTTCTATAGTTAACAGTATTACTAGTGTAATTTATATGGACCATCTCTAAGAAAATTCTATTGTAGTAATTAGATTCAACATCCAAAATTTTAACGTTATCAAAATCGAAGGTGTGTTTGCAATCCTGAACATGTTGGGATAATGCACAAGCGGTCTTATTCAACCGGCAGTTACGTTTATGTTTAGAAATTCTACTTTTAAGCCATTGAGAAGTCTGACCAACATATTTTCCACTACAATCGTTGCATAAAATGCAGTAAATTAAATTGGATTTAAATTTGTTTTCTGTAGCGTCTTTAAGTTTTGTGAAATGGTTACCAAGTTTGTTATCGTAGCACTCAACTACTTTTAAATTGTCAATCACTGATAATGTTTTTTTCAAAGAATCACTTAACTTCTCGATATAAGGTAGTTTTTTATAAACGATAGGTTCAGTTGTAAGTAAAGATGGATTAATTAAACTGACCTGGTTTATGTTATTATTAATTAACGGTGTTGAAAATAAAATTTTATTAATTAATTTACTTGGGTAACCATTATTAACAAAAGTTTTTTGTAGAAATTCAAAGTTTTCACGAAGAAATTCTTTATCACAAATGTTGGAGACTCTGTGCTTCATGCAACGTACAGTTGAAAGTTTGTGCTTAAAGCTATGACTTGAGAAATAATTAAGATAACGTCCTGAGTAAGTCGGTTTAACGTACCAATCAAACTTAATCTTATTGAAACCGTCTCTGATTATTTTAGTATCCAAAAAAGGAATGCTATTATTACTTTCCAACTCCATTGCAAACTGAATGCTCGGATGAAAATCATTAAAACAATTTAACACTGTATTGGCATCATCCTTGTGTACCCCCAAAACCAAATCATCAACATATTTCTTAATGAAATTTATACGAAAAACTGAACCATTATTAATCAAAATCTCGTCCAACGCATAGTCCATCACAATCAAAGCCAAGACAGGTGATATTTTAGATCCCATAGGTGTACCTTCGACTTGATGATAAATAAAATTATCAAATGTAAAAATTGAAGTGTCAAAAATCAACTTTAAACCTGTTAAAAAGGTATCCCTATCCCTAGAGCAATGTTCAGCAATTAAATTCCATTTTTCCTTAATTATCTCATTAACCAAATCCAAAGGGATAACGGTGAACAAACTAACAACATCTAAAGAAATTAAGATGTGATTTTCGGGAGGCTGTAACCTCTAAACTCTTCAACAAATTGAAAAGTGTTAGTGGTGTTATAATTAGTTCTGTTACTAAAAGTCCGACTTAATATATCAGAAATGTGACCCGACAAATCGTACGATGCCGCACCAATGGAAGAGATGATAGGTCTTAAAGGTACTCCTTCCTTAAAAATTTTTGGCAGAAAGTATGCTTTGGCTAAAATAGAATTAAATAAAAATACACAAACAAAACTCTGCGTTCAAATTTTAATAGGTTGTCTTAGTCCTAAAATTTACCAAATTCTAACTAAACTTACTGCACCAGATCTTCCTAATACACGATCATATGATGAATTAATCAAACTTTTACGTGAATATCTAGCACCTCAGGCCGCCTCAGTGTAACTGCCGAGCAGCATACATTTTACACCCGATTACAAGGAGAGGGAGAATCAATTCAATGCTATGTTGCTGAATTACGAAAACTTACCACAAATTGCGATTTCAATTGTGTAAAATGTAAAACATCAACCATAGAAACGCATTTACGCGCACAATTTATTAGAGGAGTCCGTGATACAGAAGTACGAGAACGGTTATTACAACAAAAAAATCCAACTTTCGATGATGTAGTACAAATAGCAAAATTAATGGAAGTATCCAAAAGAGAATCATCATTAATGCAAGCTCCGAGACAAATAAATGCGATTCAGAAGAAATCAAATCATTTTAATGATGCGGCAAAACAGGCCATAAAGCTAATAATTGTCAAGCGAAAAACTTAAAATGTTACAAATGCAAGAAAGAAGGATGTGCATGTACAATCGGTTTGTATGCAGCGAAATACAAAAGCAAAAATACAAAAACAAATCGATACTACAAGTGAAAACGAACAAGAAGAAGAAGAAATTCATCCAGTCAACGAAATTGTTGCAATTAATTCATTAAATACATCTAAAATTCTATTGCCAATTCGAATAAACGACGGAAAATGTAACATGGAATTGGATACTGGCGCAGCTGTTTCCACGATTTCTGTACAACAGTTTAAGAAAATATGTCCCAATGCAACTATACATCCTACTAACGTGAAATTACGGACATATACTGGAGAAATCATACATCCTACTGGTTCTGCGATGATCAAACAGCCGAAGGAAAGCTATATGTTTTACCTTTACAACTTGATGCCATATTCGGAAGAGATTGGTTACAGAAAATAAAAATAAATTGGCCAGAAATCAATAATATACACATGGATATAGAATTGGAAACGTTTCTAAACTCATACAGAGACGTGTTGTCCAACGAGTTGGGAGAAATTCCAAATTATAAATACAGCCATAAATTCATCGATCCAAATACTAGACCAATTTTCTGCAAACCCAGACCTGTACCGTACGCTTTACAGCCAAAGGTGGAGGAAGAATTGGATAGATTGGAAAGGCAAGGAATCATAGAGAAGACAATCCATTCAATGTGGGGTACACCCATCGTACCGGTTTCAAGAAAAGATGGAAGAATAAGAATATGTGCAGCATACAACATTACCATAAATAAATATGTGCAAGAAGACCGTTACCCGATTCCAAGAATAGAGGATATTTTCAATAAAATGAAGGGCGGCAAGTATTTTTGTACGATCGATGTAGCAAACGCTTACCTTCATATGAAGATGGACGAAGAAAGTTCCATGATCCAGGCGATTTCTACGCACAAAGGTGTTTACAAGGTGAAGAGATTAATGTTCGGAGTTAAAACTGCTCCATCTGCATGGCAACGATTCATGGATAAGTTGATGCAAGATTTGGATGGTGTCGTTTCTTTCTTCGACGATATCGCAGTTCAAGGTGCAACTATGGAAGAATTATATCATCGTCTACATGCAGTTATGCAGAGACTGAGTCAGAACAATTTACACTTAAACAAGAAAAAGTGTCAGTTTTTTAGAAAACAGATTTCTTACTTGGGACACATAATAGATGCAAAGGGTTTACATACTGCACCTGAGAGAGTTGAAGCAATTTTAAGAAGTGAAAGGCCAACAAATGTTTCACAATTAAGAAGTTTTCTGGGATTGGTTCACTATTACCAGTCATTTTTACCGAACTTAGCATCTAAATTATATCACTTATACCAATTATTAAAAACCAATGTTAAATTCATGTGGAGTAAACAATGCGAAAATGTATTTATTAACCTAAAGAAGACCCTTACAAGTACAAAAGTTCTAACGCCATTCGATCCTGAATTACCATTGACATTGGCTACGGACGTTTCACCCACAGGACTTGGTGCTGTTATTTCCCATACGATGCCAGATGGAAGTGAACGACCAATTGCCTATGCTTCAAGATCCTTAAAGAAAGCAGAACAAAACTACAGTCAACTGGACAGGAAAGCAACTGCAATAGTTTGGGGAATGCGAAAGTTCTTTCATTATTGTTATGGACGACGATTTACGCTGATAACTGACAATCAACCATTAGTGCGAATTTTTCATCCACAAAAAGATTTACCTGCTACATCAGCTATTCGTTTAATCCATTATGCTAACTATATTTCAGGTTTTAATTATGACATCAAGTACCGCAACTCCAAGGCCCATGCTAATGTGGATTATTTATCCAGAACGCCAGTTTCTAAAGCGTCATGTCTAAATCATGATTCGCATGAATTATTCCAAATCAACCAAATCGAACAATTGCCTGTAACGAAGAATGAAATACGAAAAGCTACACTTCGAGATCCATTGCTGAAGAGGATTTATATTGCAATCGAAACAGACGGTGAAATGCCGAAAGGATTCCCACGAGAAGAGTTCACTATTCAAGACGGATGTTTATTACGAGGAATTCGAGTAGTGATAGCAGAGGAATTGCGAGAAAAAATTCTAGAAGAATTACACCAGGCACATGCTGGAATCGTAAGAATGAAATCTCTGGCGCGAAGTTACGTATGATGGCCAGGTATTGATGCCGATATCGACAATTTAACTAAACAATGCATCAGTTGTGCACGAAATAGAAATAATCCATATACCCATATAGTTAGTGATAATATTAGTGATTTTGTCTCTCACCACATTCTTGGTGTCTGTTTTCAGTTCGTTAATGATGTTCTCTAAGTACATCAACAACCTTTTTAGATCGAAATTATGAGCATCCACTGGTACGTTAAATTTCGGACCAAGCGAAAGTAAGTTTACAACCTCCTCAGGGACATCTACAGATGTTAAATTGACTAACCATTTTTTGTTATCATTAAAGAATTTTACGTTATTTTTGGACCTGGTTAGCATCATCTTAAACTTTTTTATATTACTTTTTCTAACATTACAAAAAATCTTATTGTATTTGAATTTAAGAGAATCAACAAAATTATTATAAACATTGGATGGTAACAAGGCTTTTATGCCGTTGGACAAATTGTTAAACGAGACTTTAATTTTACTCAAATTATCTATAGTGATTTTTATTTCTAAATTTAATGTGCTTACTGCCCACCTATCTTTCAAACTTTCCAATCTTCTCAGGAGGATTGATGAGTCAGTTTCTATCAGGTTCTATCGTGTCTTTTTTTGAAATTTAAATTTTTTAAGTTTCCGCTTTGTTTTTGGTAAATTTCGGTTTGTGCGCAGTTTCGTTTTTCGGGGTTGTGTGGATTTGTTATTTTAATTTACCGATACTCAGTTTTAATGTGTTTTTTACTATAACCAAGACGATTTTTATATTTCATGCTTTTTAAAACAAGTCGGTTTAATTTCATCTTATTTTGTTCTTTGGCGTCTTCAACATATGTTGGATGCTCATGTTAGAAAACCTTTTCATTAATTGTAATAAAGAAATCTCCATTTTAGCAACATAAATGCTCTGAAGAAGAATGAAAAATACATTCGAAATATATTAACAATTTTGAAAAGTTGTTTCATTAATTACTTTGTGGACCGTTTATCCTGAATAAATCATTTTTATATTTATACAATAGAACATTATTGATTTTTTTCTTTCTGCGAATTTTGGTTCAACAAATATCCTATCATCCGCGATGGAAGACGATGACGCAATTGCGGTCTTAGGATTACTTATTTTGTGTAACATGAAATGAAAACTATGAAAAAAGTCAAACTCTCATATAAATTTATTAAATGAGTTGAAATTCGCTTCAAGAGATTCGCAATACTATTTAAGGATGAATGTTATGGATGAAGAAACGGAATGATAGATTTCAAACTGACTTGAGGACAAACCATCTTGCGTTTAAGCTCAATGCGATGGACATTGGAAGAGAATTGTGGTGAGTTGAATAAATGGGCAAACAAGAGCAGGCTGATGAGTGTAAGACTTATTGGTTGACATCCAAAAACCACTTGTTTCAGTTAAGAAAGAAAGGCACACGTAAGAATGAGTGAAGGTGTGTCTCAACTGGATCCGGGAGCAGTGAGAAAAGATCCTGTAGAAGGACGAAAGCATGCTCTTGTTGTTGACCACTGATAAGATATCGTAGATACGTTCTCTTACAAGTACTCGTTTCAATCTCAAACACCTACATCCCGCGATGAAGCACGGCGAATATTGTTTCTTCTTCAATTTTGTTTTTGTAGCACTAAATTAACTCTTCTGATTAATCACGGTATTCGCTAAGTTGTGTTTGTGATATGTTCTTTTAAAATTAAATATATGTCAATTGAATTTGTCAATATTTAGTAGATTTTGCACCTATATTTTGTAGTCATATTTAAAATCCGACATAACACAACTAATCCTTACAACTAAACCTTACAGCCCAACCCATCTTACAACTCAACATAACATGGTAAATCTAAGCATTACAATCTAATCCAACTCAAGCCAACTTAAAATAATAAAGTCTTACAGCTCAATTCAACTCAACATAACATAATATAATTAAGCCTTACAATCCAATCCAACTCAAGCCAAACTAATATAACGAAGTCCTACAACCCAATCCTACGAATCCCAACCTGTCGTATTAGGTTTAAGCCTTATAGGCCAACCCAACCTAATTATATCTTACAACCCTACCCCACACAAGTAAATCTTACAACCCTTGCAACCTTTACAACCTAACATAACCAAACTTTACAACCCAACCCATCAAATCATAACGCAACAAAGCCTCACAATCTAATCCTACTTAACCTAACCTAAGATAAAGAAGTTAGGATAAAGAAATAAAGATAAAGAAGTGTTACAACTCAACCTAACACAACCAAGTGTAACCAATCCAACCCAATACATTTAAGCTTTACAATTTTAATCCTACCCAACACAATTAAGTTTTATAATCCAACCCAACACAACATGACACAACTAAGACTTACAATCGAATCCTACTCAATCCAACCTAACACAACTAAGCCTAACAAGCCAATACAACACAACTAAGTCTTACAATCCAATCCTACCCAACCCAACCTAACACTACTAAACCTAACAATAGATACAACACAATTAAGTCTTACAAATCAGCCAAGACAAGCAAGCTTTATAACACAACCCAACCCAAGGCAACTAAACCTTGCAACCTGAATTTGTACTTTATTGAGAGAGTATATAAAAAATTGCCGAAGATAGTAATTAGGCAATTCAAAGTAGAGATGTGCAAGTGTGTGATTTTTCATGCCCACTCACGATCTATTCCACGTGGATCACACACAACACACGTTAATATCATATATGAATCACGAACTCACGCGTGATTCACGTGAAATCATGTCTGATTACTTGTTAATTTGATTATTAATTACTCGTCTTTGATAGAATGGCAGAATTTACAGGAAATTTAGTTTTATCATATTCTGAAATAAATGAGACTGTACGTCGGTTTTCAGAATTAATTTTAACAGAAACTCTACATTTATGTTTTCAAAGGATAGCTGCTTTTTAGGCCACTTTTAGAATGGTACTTTAATAGGTATTTACATTTAATACATCGAGCAAAATCGAAAGCTTTATTGAGTATTCTATAAACAAAGTGCTTTTACGTAAATAAATACATGTTATAAACGTAGACAAAAGATTTAATTGGAGGAGGATATAGTTTGGAAGCCAAAAATTCTAAAAGATATGACTTATTTTTAATAAAAAAAAACGAGTTATTTTGGATAGAACGTTAAAGGGAATACAAATTTGGGTGTGCACACAACTAAGCCTAACAAGCCAATACAACACAACTAAGTCTTACAATCCAATCCTACTCAACCCAACCTAACACAACTAAGCCTAACAATAGATACAACAAAATTAAGCCTTACAAATCAGCCAAGACAAGCAAGCTTTATAACACAACCCAACCCAAGGCAACTAAACATTGCAACCTGAATTTGTACTTTATTGAGAGAGTATATAAAAAATTGCCGAAGATAGTAATTAGGCAATTCAAAGTAGAGATGTGCAAGTGTGTGATTTTTCATGCCCACTCACGATCTATTCCACGTGGATCACACACAACACACGTTAATATCATATATGAATCACGAACTCACGCGTGATTCACGTGAAATCATGTCTGATTACTTGTTAATTTGATTATTAATTACTCGTCTTTGATAGAATGGCAGAATTTACAGGAAATTTAGTTTTATCATATTCTGAAATAAATGAGACTGTACGTCGGTTTTCAGAATTAATTTTAACAGAAACTCTACATTTATGTTTTCAAAGGATAGCTGCTTTTTAGGCCACTTTTAGAATGGTACTTTAATAGGTATTTACATTTAATACATCGAGCAAAATCGAAAGCTTTATTGAGTATTCTATAAACAAAGTGCTTTTACGTAAATAAATACATGTTATAAACGTAGACAAAAGATTTAATTGGAGGAGGATATAGTTTGGAAGCCAAAAATTCTAAAAGATATGACTTATTTTTAATAAAAAAAAACGAGTTATTTTGGATAGAACGTTAAAGGGAATACAAATTTGGGTGTGCACACAACTAAGCCTAACAAGCCAATACAACACAACTAAGTCTTACAATCCAATCCTACTCAACCCAACCTAACACAACTAAGCCTAACAATAGATACAACAAAATTAAGCCTTACAAATCAGCCAAGACAAGCAAGCTTTATAACACAACCCAACCCAAGGCAACTAAACATTGCAACCTGAATTTGTACTTTATTGAGAGAGTATATAAAAAATTGCCGAAGATAGTAATTAGGCAATTCAAAGTAGAGATGTGCAAGTGTGTGATTTTTCATGCCCACTCACGATCTATTCCACGTGGATCACACACAACACACGTTAATATCATATATGAATCACGAACTCACGCGTGATTCACGTGAAATCATGTCTGATTACTTGTTAATTTGATTATTAATTACTCGTCTTTGATAGAATGGCAGAATTTACAGGAAATTTAGTTTTATCATATTCTGAAATAAATGAGACTGTACGTCGGTTTTCAGAATTAATTTTAAGAGAAACTCTACATTTATGTTTTCAAAGGATAGCTGCTTTTTAGGCCACTTTTAGAATGGTACTTTAATAGGTATTTACATTTAATATATCGAGCAAAATCGAAAGCTTTATTGAGTATTCTATAAACAAAGTGCTTTTACGTAAATAAATACATGTTATAAATGTAGACAAAAGATTTAATTGGAGGAGGATATAGTTTGGAAGCCAAAAATTCTAAAAGATATGACTTATTTTTAATAAAAAAACGAGTTATTTTGGATAGAACGTTAAAGGGAATACTAATTTGGGTGTGATGCAACTCCTCCGTATTAAGATTGATAAAAGGTAACTACACATTTTTTTTCATCACAGACGAAATGATGTAAAAGCTTTCAAAAAACCTCAAAGTAAGCTAGATGATGTTGAGCACACCTTTTTCGAGTGTGCAACAACATAATCCCAACCAACTGTGTTAAAGTCATGGTGGAAAGTGAGGAAAGCTGGAATACAATGAAGAAGTTTATAAGGGAGGTCATAGCCGAGAAGGAGGCAGAAGAGAAAATGAGGTTGATTAACATGTAGGTATGATGACGATGGAAGAGGAGGAGAACCTTAAAATGCATAAATTTCGTTCTAGGACGCCAAATATCTGCATTTATTATTAAAGAAAAATTTAAAAATCAGCACACCGACTCACGCCGAATAAATCATTGCTCACGATTACGCATGCTCACGTGAGTGATACCCGCTCACGGTGAGTCACGCATGAACCATCGTGATCCGGCGTGACTCACGTAATTTGCACATCTCTAATCCAAAGTGAATTGAATTTTGATCGAAGACACAAACATCGTTAGTGCTTAATGAGAGATGTAAGAAATCTTGTACTAAAATTATATCACTCATGACAAAGAATATCAGCAATTAAACTCATCAAAATTTTTCTAGTACTAAAACGCTAGAGTTGAAGATCAATTCAGGAAAAGTGAAAAGAAATCACAAAAATCTACTTCTCAAGGGTTCTTAAAAATGAGGTAATCGACTTTGAGAAAAGTTTTATCAAGAGTTTTGTTACAGATCTGTAAGATTTAAAATAATAGCACCAGCTCAACAAAAACTAAATCTATAGATAACATGGTATAGTTTAGTTCTTTAACAGAATTAATTCATCACTTAAAATATCAACAAAAATATTTTATAAACAATAAAAGTTTTAAATTAACCAGCACATCAATAACCGAAAATTCAGTTATCACATCAACAGATGTGATATAAACGACCAATACAACAATGTCACCCCTAAAATGTACAGTCGAACCCTAAAATACTCTCCCCCCAAAACTTTTTTTTATGCAAACTGAATCCACAATGCGCACTCACAGCCGGATTTTAATCGTATTAGTGATCATTCCCGGCAATTTAATATTTACAATATAATACAATAGCGTTCGACGTTTGCAGGAAATGCAATAATGCAATCCGGCCCGAAATAATTTCGTTATTGGTTTATTGAATTGGACGCGTTCCAACTGCGCCAATTAAAAAATTATGCATAATTTTAATCAATTTTAATTAGGATCTCATCCGAAAATTAACCAATTAGAATTATTGGAAGAAAAAAAAGTTTTCGATCAATAAAACGCCGTTCCCTGTAAAAACAGCCCAAAGAAAATAGCACCCTCATTTTCACCAGGGAACACTAGATGGTGCTCGCGAGAAAGAGACTCGATATAAGTTGTAAAATCAATAATAGTAATCAAACGAAATAATAGAGGAAGAATAGGGTCTGATCGATATTAAATTGGAACGAATTAAAGGTAATAATAGGGAGTTGCAGGTATAAAAAATGAATGAAGAAGGGTTTGTTTTTTTTTAATTTGTTCTTGTATTGTCATTGTTTTTCTTTTGTTACAAAAAAAAATGATTGAAAAGCTGTGTTATTTCGAAAATGAACAAAATACTCATTCAATTCCCTTTTTGTTTATAAACTCCGGATTTGTGATTCAACCAAATGAATCAACTCTTGATATTATTATTGTGACTATTTATGTCTCCTTAAAAACCCATTTATAGAAAATATACTTAACAATTTGTATAAAAAGAGTTACGCCCATTTTTCAACAAAGGTTCTTCAAAGTTGACTCATACTTTTCACCAAGTTAAGATAAATATCTAATACTGCATAGGAACCTCAGATTGACTGAGAATTTTGCATTGGGGGCTTAGGTTATGGATGTAAGACTCATACAAAATCCAACTGACCCAGTGGTTAAATATTAATAATCAAAGATAACAGCAATTACAAGCTGAACAAGAAATTGAAAAAGGACTTAAACTTTAGCGTAAAAATCATCTTCAGTAATGAGATGCTTTTTAAATAAATTCTCAATATATTCAAAAAGTTTCTGCTTGATCTTTGATCTTCTTCAAAAATGATATCGATAAAGCCATCACCGTCAACAGGGGACAAAATCATTTTCATTTAAGCTCAAATTAAACAACACGGGCAAGAGTTTTTTGTAGTTGAAATCTTAAAGACAACATAATCAAAGCCATCGCTCAATTCATCCTATTCTCTACATTAAAATCATTCTTAATCTAATTTGGGTGTGGTGCAACTCCTCCTTATTAAGATTGATAAAAGATAACTACACATTTTTTTTTCATCACAGACGAAATGATGTAAAAACTTCCAAAAAACCTCAAAGTAAGCTAGATGATGTTGAGCACACCTTTTTCGAGTGTGCAACAACATAATCCCAACCAACTGTGTTAAGGTCATGGTGGAAAATGAGGAAAGGTGGAATACAATGAAGAAGTTTATAAGGGAGGTCATAGCCGAGAAGGAGGCAGAAGAGAGAATGAGGTTGATTAACATGTAGGTATGATGACGATGGAGGAGGAGGAGAATCTTAAAATGCATAAATTTCGTTCGTTTAACCCAGCTCTGGAACGTCAAATATCTGCATTTATTATTAAAGAAAAATTTAAAAATCAGCACACCGACTCACGCCGAATGAATCATTGCTCACGATCACGAATGCTCACGGTGAGTCACGCATGAACCATCGTGAGCCGGCGTGACTTACGTAATTTGTACATCTCTAGTCCAAAGTGAATTGAATTTTGATCGAAGACACAAACATCGTTAGTGCTTAATGAGAGATGTAAGAAATCTTGTACTAAAATTATATCACTCATGACAAAGAATGTCAGCAATTAAACGCATCAAAATTTTTCTAGTACTAAAACGCTAAAGTTGAAGATCAATTCAAGAAAAGTGAAAAGAAATCACAAAAATCTACTTTTCAAGGGTTCTTAAAAATGAGGTAATCGACTTTGAGAAAAGTTTTATCAAGAGTTTTGTTACAGATCTGTAAGATTTAAAATAATAGCACCAGCTCAACAAAAACTAAATCTATAGATAACATGGTATAGTTTAGTTCTTTAATAGAATTAATTCATCACTTAAAATATTTTATAAACAATAAAAGTTTTAAATTAACCAACACATCAATAACCGAAAATTCAGTTATCACATCAACAGATGTGATATAAACGACCAATATAACAATGTCACCCCTAAAATGTACAGTCGAACCCTAAAATACTCTCCCCCCAAAACTTTTCAAAGAACCTCAGATTGACTGAGAATTTTGCATTGGGGGCTTAGGTTATGGATGTAAGACTCATACAAAATCCAACTGACGAAGTGGTTAAGTCTCAATAATCAAAGATAACAGCAATTACAAGCTGAAGAAGAAATTGAAAAAGGACTTAAACTTTAGCGTAAAAATCATCTTCAGTAATGCGATGCTTTTTAGATAAATTGGCAATATATTCAAAAAGTTTCTGCTTGATCTTTGATCTTCTTCAAAAATGATATTGATAAAACCATCACCGTCAACAGGGGACAAAATCATTTTCATTTAAGCTCAAATTAAACAATACGGGCAAGAGTTTTTTGTAGTTGAAATTTAAAGACAACATAATCAAAGCCATCGCTCAATTCATCCTATTCTCTACATTAAAATCATTCTTACGATTTTTGTACAATCTCAAGGTGGTACTTTGATTTTGATAGTGCAGCACGAAACATTACCAATGTTGTAAGATAAACTGTAAGAATATGGTAAAATGAGCAACCCAACCCAACTCATACACATTTCAACTGACCCAACGGCTCAATGTCAATAAGCATAGACAATGACAATTATAAGTTGAATTTAGGTAGGGTTTAAAAAAGAACTTAAACTTTGGCAGAAAAATCATTTTCAGTAATGATATGGTTTTTGGATGAAAAGCTATGCAAACAATCCGAAAAAAATTACTATATGTTTTGGGTTTTGAGTCAGTGATATCCTAATTCTGGTGTGCTTCAAAAATAATATTGTTAAAGCCATCACTGTTAATGACGGATAAAATCAATGATAACCAATTTCCTTTAAGCCTAAGTTAAGCAATATGGACGAGATGTAGTTCAGTGTGGTAAAGTTATAGGATGGCCAGAAAGTTGCAAACGTTCAGACAGGGCCAAAGAAAGAAAACTTGAGGAATCTATTGAACTTTAAAGAAGTTCTAAAAACTTTAAAGATTACCTAACCGAATACATATTCGAAGAAGACTGCCTGATAGAAGATGGCGGCTAGGTACCATACTAAGCGAATGATATGAAATAATGGTGATGATGGCTATGCGGAGAGGATTACGAAAGAGTGGAACATCTTCTCAAAATAATAGGTCAGGTGATCATGCAGGCCATAATACTTTTGACTTTTCTTGTTAACTCGTGCAAGTTGTATCATTGTGTTCCGTTGGATTGGGCTAAGTTGAAAAGGAAGAAATGGGTCTTGAGATCGCGCCTGAAAAAACAGTGAATACTTTGAAGGGAGTGATGGTATCAACCTACGGACCGAGAGCAGAAAAGAGAAAGTTCTACAGAATAATATAAAATAATGGGAGAAACGACAGCCCGGGATGAAATGAATGCGCAAATATGAAACGAGTGGGAGACCAGACGAGCAAAGAATTCAAAAAAGATCCGCTGGACGCAACTGATGACTTCTAAAACTGATGCTATGGAAACTTTAATACACGGTGGGACACTTGAACCACGTGATTTTAAAAGAGATATTCTCTCGTTATAAAAAATATACGCGTGTGCTATATATTGTTGTATTTGTTGGACCTTAGCATTTCATTGCAAGACTGTAAGTTATCATCATGGAATCGTAGACGTTAGAACATCGAATGTTTGCATACGATTTTTTCTTCTTTAAATAACGAAAAATCCTCGCATGTCACAATCTTACACCAGATTCATAATTTTCGAACTATGGACTCAATAATTAAAAAGAAAAACGCCCGATCCTCAAAGTACTGCGTGAATACAAGCGATATAAAGAAGTCCAAGCTCGCAAAATTTTTGCTAAACTTGAAACCAGTAATCTCTTCTATAAGATGGATTTTGCTTCTGTCTCAACAATTTTATCTTTGTAACCTAACGATTGTGCAGAAGCTAAATATGACGAATTATTGCTTATGAACACAATTTGCGCGGGAAATGCTTACACTTTATGAGCAAAATGAAAATATTATGGTAGCAATGAGTCATGAAGCCCATTTATATCTTACTTAGTGAGATGACCTAATAACTCCACACGAAACCGTTGCACAACCCTAAAGTTAATATTTTGTTCCTATCTAGGTCTAATCCTATATAAAACTCTTTCCTAAAATGAATATTTACAGAGAGTTTGATACTGGCTCTATATGACGATGGATCTATAACTATAAATCTATCAGGCTTCAATTTTCAATAAACATTCAATAATTCAATGAGTAGTTGAATTGGCAATTTTTGGTGTGATAAGCACTAAGCCAACGCTACCAATGGAAGTTATAGTTGCATACAGAGAAAGTGGCAAGAACTGCCATTTACAGATTTAGACAATATTCTCGAATCTGTTCCGACACATTTCACCAATGGGCTGCAGAAGATACCATAAGTACCAATGTTGTGCTATCAAATCCGTCAGAGTTAATGGTTCCATTATCAATGCTTAATGCTCAATACCAGATAAAACTACAGGAAGAGCAATCCTAGGTTGAAAATGATAATTTTCTGGTTCAAGCAGATATTTGCATGTTCACAAATGGACCAAAAACGCCAGAAAAAGTCGAGGCTGGAAACACTTTAATGACATGGGAGCTAAAATGCTTTTGAAGAGAGGGGTGAAGAACCTGAAAACACGATTTTTTGTTGGATAGTCAAGCTGCTCTTCAGGCACTGCAAGCTGTGCAAACGATGATGGCTTTGGTTAATGACTGTAAGAGAAGTTGAAACACCCTGAGAAGTGATAATAAAGTTTTACTGATCTGGGTGTCAGGTCCCTCTGAAGTTACTGGCCATGAAGATTCAGATGAGCTAGCACGAGTTTTTGTAGGGGCAGGGCCAGTAGTATCATTTGCGATGGTCATACACAGGATTAGATTATGGGTTGAGGAAAGACTTCGCCTCGTATGGACCAGTTCTTCTGGAATGAGTCATGAGTCATGACAAACTAGGAAATGTTTTAGGATTCGCTTGCAATAGAGTCCTAATGTGTATTTTTACTAGGCATTGTCGATTAAGGATATACTTCAACTTGTGTGGTATAGAGAATGATGTTGAATACTGTATATGTCTTCGAGATTTAGTGACTCGTTATGGCCTTCCTTCATATAGGACAAGTCCCGTACATTGGTTGAGTTAAAAATTCAATCAATTAGCTAATAACTCAAATCAATGTTGACTTGTTAGAAGAAAGATTGAAGACCAACGCCTTCAGCATTTAAAATTATGCACATCACAATAAAACTGTTGTTACATGACGCAGAAAGTATTAAAATCATTGTTGCACTTTGCCAAACGCTTAATGGTTATTATTATTATTAATCACAATTGGAACTTAAGACTGAAATATAGACTGAAAGGTTTAATATGGTGTTCTAAAAATTAATAAATAATAATGTAAGTATTGTTCATATTTGTTTTAATAATATCAAGATATTGAAGTAAAATCATCTACAAATAACTCTTTTTTTTATTAAACACAATTTCCTTTCACTTTCAAAGTACAGAGAATACGAAGTAACAGTTTAATAGAATAATAACCGCAAGTTTATAGATATAGTAAAGGTGCAGCCACGGCAATCGTTTTTCGTTGCAAAAGAAGAATTCCAAATCTGTGCCGCAAAATCGGCGAATGTTTCCTCCTCCTCCTCCTCTACACCAAGGAGGTTGAAAAGAAAATACGGCCAAGTGTCGCAACGAGAGAACGAACGAAAGAACGTACGAACGTACAAACGAACGGACGATGTGAAAGGCGTCCCACGAAACCGAGGAAACGAGGAGCCGTTCACCTCTCATGGAGAGAGGAGAATCAAGAAAGGGAACATCATCTCGGAGAGTCCGGGGAAAAGCGCGTCGGGTTTTGGGTTTTCCACATACCTGCAATTCCGCCTGCGAAACATCGATTTCTCCTTTGTACACGAACTCGATGATAAATTTCAGGTCTGCGTAACAGACGTCTTGTGGCATTATGATTGTTGGGTGTTTGCAGGGGTTTTCTAATAGGAGCTTTTGGAAATATGCAGAACAAGCTGAAAGAACCACCTAGGAAATAATTAGAGAAAAAAAATTATTATGATTTTGAATGGGGAAAAAATTAAATTGAAAGGGATGATGATGGTGATGAAGAAAAGGAAGTATAGTGCACTCCGGTTAAATGAAACTTAATTTTTAGTTACTTATTAGATGAAATAATTCGGGTAATCGGTCTAACTTGTCTATTAATTTATTTTATATTAAAACGCAACTTCATACGTTTGAATCATTAACTAAATAATTCTTGTATGTAACAGCGATTATATACATTATTTTAAACAAGACATATTCATTTCCAATTTAACTCGTAATTCATCCCTTTATCTTTTTACTTATTTATATTAATTTTCTGCCAAAAAGATCATCCTTGGTCTTCATTTATTTCTTCGCATACCTTCAACCATTGATCTAATTAGAATGTTCTGATCATTCTTTGATCTTCATATTGACAATATCACCTAGTATATCTTAATTTTTTAGTTCTTTAGTAGTAGATCTTCAATTTTAACGATGATTCATTTCCTCATCTCCATATTAAAGTAAGGTCATTTTTAATCAATTTTTTTATTTTACTATCATCTAAGTCGAAATGCAATCTTACATACTTCAATATTGATCTCAATTCTTGAATAAAACAGCTATTATCATAGACTTTATTTTAAAGGAGACATCATCATCTTCAATGTGATCCATGACTAATCAAAGAAGCAGATAATGTTCGAAAAAACGAGAGGGTACTTTTATTCATTCAAGATTAGATTCTGATTGAAAACTACAACATACAACTCATAGAATATCAAATCTTCTTGTTAGAAGATTACTACTTGTTAAGATTAGAAGACTACTCTGTTGAGTAGTAAATATTGCATATAAAAGATGCAATGCTGAGATGAAACGTCATATTGTATTTCTAATAAACTAGGCTGATGACTAAAGATGCAACGTTTTATCTTTTATATATCTTAGATGAGTATCTTTTATATGTAAACGACTTGGTTGGGTTAAATTGGATTAGATTGAATTGAGTACTAATATAGTACTAGCGATGTGCAGAATTTGAAGCAAGAAGGCTGGGGTGGTGAACAGTTTGCGAAAATGTTAAGCTCAGAATCAAAAAACCATCGTTATGTTTGCGAAGATTATGCGATATAAACGGAAGATCGACCAAAAATTCCAAAAACCACGCATGGGGAAAAAGAGAGAAGACGAAAATGACTTGAGAAGATGGATTGAGAGTTGGAAAAGGAAAAGCTTAGCGATTACCATGCTGAAAAGAGTAAGAAAGAAGATACGGGGAAACCTTTCTCTATCCAGAAGAACCATGCGTCCAAAATTGATATTGATAGTTTAAGACTACATGCTGCTAATGGAAGACATGGTATTACTAATAGTATACTTCCAATAGACACGAAATATTTGCAAATGCACAATAGTGCTAGATGATGCTCAGGTGTAAAAGAGATGATTACATTATGTTTGCAAAATATATATACTGGCTAGAAATCTTGCTTTGCAAAAGGATTTTAGTTTATAATCATCAGCTGTATTCGCGCCAATCAACATTAATAATTTTTTTTAGCGGCTTTAAGCTTTTAGGCATTTTTTCTAGAATATTTTCTAGAATATCATTGCCTTGAGTATCTCTGGATAAAGAAACGCAGTTTTTATCAACCTTTACTATCTCCCTACTTTTTGCGATGCTAACGTCTGACTAGCCTTTTTCAAAAATTAACTTAGCTTGAGAGCTCATCGTGTTCTAAGTAACAGGACAATTCTTCATTTTAACTCGATGATACCATGACGTTTACGAATGATGGTGGAATGCAAAAGTTAACTATTTTTTATAGCTCCGAGAATGTTGTCTTTATTTTTTATACATTTTGTGACCAATTCACACACAAATTTAAATTATTGTATCGAATTTTTTGACCCTTTTCTTGTTTGATGCCACTGTTTGTGTCTCAATGTGAGTAGAGAACCAGAGCGATTTGCCCAGATTTGTCAAGGAACAGTTGTTTTCAACAACTCTTGATATGAGTTCTGAATTATATTCTTTTGATAAAACGCACTTATATTTATTCTGTATATATCTTTTAAGCATCGTGATTTATAAGTAACTGCAATAATGTAAACGTTATTTTTCATTTTTTGTCTCAGTATGAAAGACTCTTTCATGGACTGGGTTCTGGGATGCAGATTGTTAGTCTCTATCCCTCTCGTCATTAGAACCTAAGAGATTTATTATAACTTTTGCTCTTCAAAAGTTTAGAGCAAATGTAGATCCTTGATGAACACTAAAATTGCTCTGGGGTTTTGTTCCTTTATGTCGGTAGGGATCAAAAGAGCTTTCACAGAGTTTATATTTAGCTGTTTCTGTATCGTCGTTGCAAAGTCGGCAAGTTTGATCCTCAACTTGTCCAATATGGAAAAGATGATATTTCATTTGTAGATTTTTGACGTTTTATGAATATTTTCAAAATTTTCTTCTTTACAACTCAAATGAATGGACAAGCTGGGCCGAAATGGACACTTTTCAAAAATCTTCTATTTCACTTTCCATAAGAAGTAGAGGAAAAATGATATAAATGTATGAAGCTTGATTTTTTTTAAACTCAATGTTGAAAACCGCATATCGATATCTCTTAAACCTATCACTGAGAACATGGTCCTCAAGCAAATCAATGCAAGGTAACCTCAGAGAACATAGGTTTCAAGCACTTGATTGAGATAAAGACATTAACAGACTAAATATAAATTTCCTAAATTCCTTTTCAGCTCCAACATAATCATTTATCCAGTTGAAGTTTTTGATACCAAGAAAAGCATTGTTTTGATTCAAATTGTATCAATTTTAGAGATACAGGATGTTGTGAAGGATGAAAGATCTTTCTTTCTATAAAAACATTTCCAAAGCAACTTTTTATGTAAAATTCGATGGAATATTGACGCAAAAATATTTTTTTTTAATGGAACACCGTATATTTTTTTTGCAAATTCTAGGACTGCATAAAATTTTCTTTCCAAAAATATAGTACATTTCATATTTCACGTTCAAGTCTTCTTTAATATATCAGGTGGAATCGATTTCAAATTGATACGAATTATAGATTATTTGAAAAAGAAAGATTCATCCTTCAACTTGAAGCATAAACCATTTCTTTATTTTCAAAAATAAGAAATTCACGATCTTTTTCAAACTTTTTATTTTTTTTTTGTTAGTATACTAAAATGTCAGAAACACATCATCCTTTAATAGTTCTTAGGTGGAATCTATTTGAAATTAAAACTACGAGTTATATTTCATTAGAAAGACGAAGATTCAAGCTTCAATTTAATATATAAGTCATTTCTTCATTTCCAAAAATAAGACATCCAGGATCTTTTTCAAATATAATTTTTTCGTGTTTCTACTAAAACGTCGAAAACCCATCATCTTTTAACAGTTCTTAGGTAGAATCGGTTTCAAATTGAAACTATGAGTTATCCATCATTTTAAAAAGGAAACTTCAATCTTTAATATAATGTATAAGCCATTTCTTCAATTTCAAAAATAAGACCTTCACGATTTTTCAAATTTTATCATTATTTTCGTGATTCTACTAAAACGTCAAAAACATATCATCCTTTAACAGTTCTTAGGTGGAATAAGTTTCAAATTGAAGCAATGAGTTATACATCTTTTTAAAAAGAAATGTTCAATCTCTAATTTAATGTATAAGCCATTTCTTCAATTTCAAAAATAAGACCCTCGCGATCTTTCAAATTTTATCATTATTTTCGAGATTATACTAAAACGTCAAAAACATACCAACCTTTAACAATTCTTTGGTGGCATACATTTTAAATTGAAAAAACGAGTTATATATCATTTGAAAACGAAGGTTCAACAGTCAATTTGGTATGCCAGTTATTTCTTCATTTTCAAAAATAAGACCTTCACGATTTTTCAAATTTTATCATTATTTTCGTGCTTCTACTAAAACGTCAAAAATATATCATCCTTTAACAGTTCTTAGGTGGAATAAGTTTCAAATTGAAGCAATGAGTTATACATCTTTTTAAAAAGAAATGTTCAATCTCTAATTTGATGTATAAGCCATTTCTTCAATTTCAAAAATAAGACCCTCGCGATCTTTCAAATTTTATCATTATTTTCGAGATTATACTAAAACGTCAAAAACATACCAACCTTTAACAATTCTTTGGTGGCATACATTTTAAATTGAAAAAACGAGTTATATATCATTTGAAAACGAAGGTTCAACAGTCAATTTGGTATGCCAGTTATTTCTTCATTTTCAAAAATAAGACCTTCACGATTTTTCAAATTTTATCATTATTTTCGTGCTTCTACTAAAACGTCAAAAATATATCATCCTTTAACAGTTCTTAGGTGGAATAAGTTTCAAATTGAAGCAATGAGTTATACATCTTTTTAAAAAGAAATGTTCAATCTCTAATTTGATGTATAAGCCATTTCTTCAATTTCAAAAATAAGACCCTCGCGATCTTTCAAATTTTATCATTATTTTCGAGATTATACTAAAACGTCAAAAACATACCAACCTTTAACAATTCTTTGGTGGCATACATTTTAAATTGAAAAAACGAGTTATATATCATTTGAAAACGAAGGTTCAACAGTCAATTAGGTATGCCAGTTATTTCTTCATTTTCAAAAATAAGACCTTCACGATTTTTCAAATTTTATCATTATTTTCGTGCTTCTACTAAAACGTCAAAAATATATCATCCTTTAACAGTTCTTAGGTGGAATAAGTTTCAAATTGAAGCAATGAGTTATACATCTTTTTAAAAAGAAATGTTCAATCTCTAATTTGATGTATAAGCCATTTCTTCAATTTCAAAAATAAGACCCTCGCGATCTTTCAAATTTTATCATTATTTTCGAGATTATACTAAAACGTCAAAAACATACCAACCTTTAACAATTCTTTGGTGGCATACATTTTAAATTGAAAAAACGAGTTATATATCATTTGAAAACGAAGGTTCAACAGTCAATTAGGTATGCCAGTTATTTCTTCATTTTCAAAAATAAGACCTTCACGATTTTTCAAATTTTATCATTATTTTCGTGCTTCTACTAAAACGTCAAAAATATATCATCCTTTAACAGTTCTTAGGTGGAATAAGTTTCAAATTGAAGCAATGAGTTATACATCTTTTTAAAAAGAAATGTTCAATCTCTAATTTGATGTATAAGCCATTTCTTCAATTTCAAAAATAAGACCCTCGCGATCTTTCAAATTTTATCATTATTTTCGAGATTATACTAAAACGTCAAAAACATACCAACCTTTAACAATTCTTTGGTGGCATACATTTTAAATTGAAAAAACGAGTTATATATCATTTGAAAACGAAGGTTCAACAGTCAATTTGGTATGCCAGTTATTTCTTCATTTTCAAAAATAAGACCTTCACGATTTTTCAAATTTTATCATTATTTTCGTGCTTCTACTAAAACGTCAAAAATATATCATCCTTTAACAGTTCTTAGGTGGAATAAGTTTCAAATTGAAGCAATGAGTTATACATCTTTTTAAAAAGAAATGTTCAATCTCTAATTTGATGTATAAGCCATTTCTTCAATTTCAAAAATAAGACCCTCGCGATCTTTCAAATTTTATCATTATTTTCGAGATTATACTAAAACGTCAAAAACATACCAACCTTTAACAATTCTTTGGTGGCATACATTTTAAATTGAAAAAACGAGTTATATATCATTTGAAAACGAAGGTTCAACAGTCAATTAGGTATGCCAGTTATTTCTTCATTTTCAAAAATAAGACCTTCACGATTTTTCAAATTTTATCATTATTTTCGTGATTCTACTAAAACGTCAAAAACATATCATCCTTTAACAGTTCTTAGGTGGAATAAGTTTCAAATTGAAGCAATGAGTTATACATCTTTTTAAAAAGAAATGTTCAATCTCTAATTTGATGTATAAGCCATTTCTTCAATTTCAAAAATAAGACCCTCGCGATCTTTCAAATTTTATCATTATTTTCGAGATTATACTAAAACGTCAAAAACATACCAACCTTTAACAATTCTTTGGTGGCATACATTTTAAATTGAAAAAACGAGTTATATATCATTTGAAAACGAAGGTTCAACAGTCAATTTGGTATGCCAGTTATTTCTTCATTTTCAAAAATAAGACCTTCACGATTTTTCAAATTTTATCATTATTTTCGTGCTTCTACTAAAACGTCAAAAATATATCATCCTTTAACAGTTCTTAGGTGGAATAAGTTTCAAATTGAAGCAATGAGTTATACATCTTTTTAAAAAGAAATGTTCAATCTCTAATTTGATGTATAAGCCATTTCTTCAATTTCAAAAATAAGACCTCGCGATCTTTCAAATTTTATCATTATTTTCGAGATTATACTAAAACGTCAAAAACATACCAACCTTTAACAATTCTTTGGTGGCATACATTTTAAATTGAAAAAACGAGTTATATATCATTTGAAAACGAAGGTTCAACAGTCAATTAGGTATGCCAGTTATTTCTTCATTTTCAAAAATAAGACCTTCACGATTTTTCAAATTTTATCATTATTTTCGTGCTTCTACTAAAACGTCAAAAATATATCATCCTTTAACAGTTCTTAGGTGGAATAAGTTTCAAATTGAAGCAATGAGTTATACATCTTTTTAAAAAGAAATGTTCAATCTCTAATTTGATGTATAAGCCATTTCTTCAATTTCAAAAATAAGACCTCGCGATCTTTCAAATTTTATCATTATTTTCGAGATTATACTAAAACGTCAAAAACATACCAACCTTTAACAATTCTTTGGTGGCATACATTTTAAATTGAAAAAACGAGTTATATATCATTTGAAAACGAAGGTTCAACAGTCAATTTGGTATGCCAGTTATTTCTTCATTTTCAAAAATAAGACCTTCACGATTTTTCAAATTTTATCATTATTTTCGTGCTTCTACTAAAACGTCAAAAATATATCATCCTTTAACAGTTCTTAGGTGGAATAAGTTTCAAATTGAAGCAATGAGTTATACATCTTTTTAAAAAGAAATGTTCAATCTCTAATTTGATGTATAAGCCATTTCTTCAATTTCTAAAATAAGACCCTCGCGATCTTTCAAATTTTATCATTTTTTTCGAAATTATACTAAAACGTCAAAAACATACCAACCATACATTTTAAATTGAAAAAACGAGTTATATATCATTTGAAAGACGAAGGTTCAACCGTCAATTTGGTATGCAAGCTATTTCTTCATTTTCAAAAATAAGATATCAACGATCTTTTTAAAATTCATAATTTTTATCATGATATTTCTTTTTATGATTCTACTAAAACGTCAAAATAATCATGTTTTAACAGTTCTTAGGTGAAATCGATTTCAAATTGAAACAATGAGTTATATATCATTTGAAAGACGAAGGTTCAACCATCAATTTGGTATACAAGTTATTTCTTCATTTTCAAAAATAAGATATCAACGATCTTTTTAAAATCATATTTCTTTTTATGATTCTACTAAAACGTCAAAATAATCACGTTTTAACAGTTCTTAGGTGAAATCGATTTCAAATTGAAACAATGAGTTATACATCATTTGAAAGACGAAGGTTTAACCCTCAATTTGATACACAAGTCATTTCTTCATAATCAAAAGTAAGACATTCACGATCTTAATCAAATTCTATCATTTTTTCGTGATTCTACTAAAATGTCAAAAACACATCATCTTTTAACATTTCTTAGGTGGAATCGATTTCAAATTGAAACAACGAGTTATATATCATTTGAAAGGCGAAGGTTCAACCTTCAATTTGATATACAAGTCATAATATAAGTCATTGTAATAACCTGCTATTATATTAGTAACTTTAGAATTGTACTGCTTATTAGAATTGTATTATTATTAATTATTAATTGCTTTTGCTTGTAAAATTTTTGAGTTTTGCTCTTTCTTTAGTTTTGTTCTATTCTCTCGTTTGGTGTAGTATTCTGTGTTTTTTTCTCCTTATCTTTCTCTTTTTTCTTTTCACCTTTTATATGTAAGATGGATGTCACCTCTTCATCTGATTCTTGATGATATCTTGAGGAGTTTAATTTGATCAATAATCGGCAGTCGGGTTTCCTGCATTAATTAAAATTACTAATGATGTTCTATCTGCTTGTGATAAGCGTCGTGTTACCTTGCAAGTTTTGCTGGACTTTACTAAGGTTGATCATACGCTTCTGTTAACAGCTCCATCTGCTATTGGTTTTACTACTTCCTGTGTTTCCTAGTTCCAATCCTATCTATCCTGTTGATCTTTATGTTTGTGCATATACTTACAACATCAAATGTGGTGTCCCAATGACAGTTTTTGGATCCGTTTTTTTTTTTAAATGATATCACTGATAATATCTTCTGTAACTACCATATATATGCTAATGACCTCCTCATCTATACTTCCGCAAATGCTGATGATCGCGTCTTCTAGTAATTTCTTCCTTGAAGTTGGACTCTTTAAATATTTGTAATCTGATTCTTGATGGTATCACTATCAGATTTGCTGATACTCTCAAAAATCTTGACGTGACTATGGATTCAACACTGTCTTAGGCACCACAGGTTCAAAATATCTGCAAAAGGGTTTATGCCTGCTTTCATAATCTGAGAAATCTTCGTCATTTGCTTCCTTCTAGTCTCTATAAACTATCTTTGTTACTCGCTTATTTTTCTACATATTGATTACGCTGATGCTGCGTATCCTAATCTCTCTCTAGCTGTGGATATGTATATAGATGATAGTTACTTTCGTCATTTCAGATCAGAAGATCTGTTATCGTTGTTTGCAAGTCGAACGAATCTTGAGATTGGAAAGTTGACGACAGGTTGGATGTGTGAAGGATAATGATGGGAAGACGTGTTTAGGTATCTAAACTGGATCCTGGAACTTTGGACGAATGGTATTCAATAATCGTTGGAATTCCTGGAGTTTTTCTTTTCTGAAAGACCAAATTACGAAGATGTCATCGTCATAACTTCGGTTTGTACCTGTTTATAAATCTGGTCGTCAAACTGAAAATAAGCATTGTTGAGTTTCGTTCTTCGTTTTCTCTGATCTTGGGGACATCTTCGATCGGGATACTGGCATAGAGAGTCTTGACATCGAAGCTCACCAAGATGCCATTTTCTTCAATTTTGATGTTGTCCAAAATTTAACGAAATGTTCAGAATTTCGTACGTAGATGTTAGCTTGTTGTGTTATAAGCTGTATGATCTTTCTTAGGTATATCCGGCCTAGGAAAGAAAGCCAAGTCTAGAAATGGGGCATCCGGAGACAAGCTGGGCCAAAGTGGACACTTTTCAAAAATATTCTATTTCACTTTCCATAAGAAATAGAGGAAAAATGATATAAATGTATGAGGCTTGATTTTCTTTAAAAAACTCAATGTTGAAAACCGCATATCGATATCTCTTAAACCTATCACTGAGAACACGCTCTTCAAGCAAATCAATGCAAGGTAACCTCAGAGAACATAGGTTTCAAGCACTTGATTGAGATAAAGACATTAACGGACTAAATATAAATTTCCTAAATTCCTTTTCAGCTCTAACATAATCATTTATCCAGTTGAAGTTTTTGATACCAAGAAAAGCATTGTTTTGATTCAAGAAAAGGGACATACATGTGTCTTGCAGAAGGATGAAAGATCTTTCTTTCTATGAAAACATTTCCAAAGCAACTTTTTATGTAAACTTCCATTGAATAAATCAGCTTTCAGTTAAAGCAATATTTTAGTAGTTATTGAATTAAAAATATTTTTTTAAAAATGGAACACCATACACTTTTTTTACAAATTCACATTTCATATTTCGTGTTCAGGTCTTCATTAATATATCAGGTGGAATCGATTTCAAATTGATACGAATTACAGATTATTTGAAAAAGAAAGATTCATCCTTCAATTCGAAGCATAAGCCATTTCTTCAATTTCAAAAATAAGACCTTCACGATTTTTCAAATTTTATCATTTTTTTCGTGATTCTACTAAAACGTCAAAAACACATTATCTTTTAACAATTCTTAGGTGGAATCGATTTCAAAATGAAACAATGAGTTATACATCATTTTAAAAAGGAAAGTTCCATCTTCAACTTGATGTATAAGCCATTTCTTCAATTTTAAAAATAAGACCTTCACGATTTTTTTGCTCCATTCTCTGTTTGGTGTGGTATTCTGTCTTTTTCGCTTTCTCTTTTTCTTCTTTCTTTCCACCTTTTATACGTAAGATGGATGTCACCTGTTCATCTGATTCTTGATGATATCTTGAGTAGTTTAATTTGATCAATAATCAATAATGGTATCACTGACAATATCTCCTGTAACTACCATATATATGACCTCCACATCTATACTTCCACAAATGCTGATGATCGCGTCTTTGATTGGTCTATTCGTCATAGACTTAAGCTTAACCCTGCTAAATCTCAGACCATTGTGTTTGGTTTTCGTCCTTTCTCAAAAATCTTGACGTGACTATGGACTCAACACTGTCTTAGGCACCACAGATTCAAAATATCTGCAAAAGGGTTTATGCCTGATTTCATAATCTGAGAAATCTTCGTCATTTGCTTCCTTCTAGTCTCCATAAACTATCTTTGTTACCCGCTTATTTTTCCATATATTGATTACGCTGATGCTGCGTATCCTAATCTCTCTCAAGGGCCAAAGTTACTTTCCATCATTTCAGATCAGAAGATCTGTTATCGTTGTTTATAAGTCGAACGGATCTTGAGATTGGGGAGTTGGCGACTGATTGAATCTGTGAAGGATAATGATGGGAAGACGTTTTAGGTATCTAAACTGGATTTTTGATTGAATGATATTCAAATATCGTTGAAATTCCTGGAGTTTTTCATTTTTCAAAAAACCAAAGACGAAGATGTCATTGACGTACCGGATCCATATCTTCGGTTTGTATCTGGCCTCCCTTAACGCTTTCTTTTTGGGGTAAATCATGAGCATGTTGGTGATGACTGCGGACAATGGGGAACTTATAGCTGCCCCGTCTACCTATTTGTAAATCTGGCCATCAAACAGAAAATAAGCATTGATGAGTGTTTGGTGATGTGCTTGAGGGTCTCTTCGATCGGGATACTAGGATAGAAAGACTTGACATCGAAGCTCGCCAAGATGTTACTTTCTTCAATTTGAATGTTGTCCAGGATTTGAACGAAATGTTCAAAATTTTGTACATAGGAGTCAGTTTATTGTGTTACAAGCTGCATGATCTCTCCTAGGTACATCCGGCCTAGGGAAGATCATGCAGCCATGTCTAGAAGTGGGACATCTGGCTTCTGTATTTTGTTTAATTTCTCTCGAGGGATTAGAGTTTTCTTTATCTCCGAATATATTGGAGATGCCTCTATTTTCAACTTGGTTGTCTTTTCCAGATAAGTTATAGGGTCTTTTGCTGCTGGTTTGAAGGCTATATCTTTGAGCAAGTCCATGATCTTATGCTTGAAGTCCACTGAGTCCATAACCACTGTGGCGTTATCTTTATCCGCCGGAAGCATGATGATATTGTGATTGTTTCTGAGTTGCTTCAAGGCCTGGATTTTACTTGGATCCAAATTTGTCTTCAGTGAGTATCATTACGAAATAATTTAACCAACAATTTGAATTAAAATTTGATAGATAGATACTAACACCAGTATCTACCAGCACAAAGCAATTCATTTGTTTTATCAAATCGTTGTCAGAGCCCATTAATCTAAAGTTCGTAATTGAAGATCTTAAAAGTCGAAAAGAACGAGATATCATGTATGTTCCAATTACCCTGTATATACAGGATGTTCCAATTAAAAATGCCATGCTTATTACTGAAATATAACTTTGAAAGAAAGTTAACTTATTCCATCATATTTTACACAAAAAATTGCTTTGAAAATGTTTACATAGAAAAGAAAATTTTGTAATTTGCACTTTTTTGGAAAACATACTGTATCTCTAAAGCTGTAAGAGATATCGAAGTTTCCGCTATTACGTTTCTTATAAAAATTGAGCTTCAAACATTTTCCTCAACATCTTATAGAAAGAAGAGTTAAATTTCCCTTTAAAAGTGCCCATTTTGGTCCACCCTGTACATCCGCATTTCGAAACATCAAACATGTTCTTCCTTTTTCTTCTTCATTTATCAAAACTTTTGGCCATTTTATCAATAAACTTACATTATTGATCTTCTTTTGATCAAAATAATCATTCATTTCATTTTTAGATTTTCGATTTATTTTTAAAAAATATCCCTTTTTTCAAATATTAACCGAAATGCACTATACATTTTAAAACTTTTAAAGCAGAATGGACTCTTACTTTACCTTATGGGCTTTCAGCGAAAGGTCATTACACGCCAAGGTCACGTCAACGAAGGCCTCATTTTGCAGCAGCTGGTGAAACACACTCGTCATGTTGCTTTGGTAATTGTTCCATCGTAGGCAATAATGTTGCCCTCCGGACATGATAAATAGCTGCAACAAAAAATTATTTTTTGTTTAAAAAAAATTTTTGATAAAGATTTTTCATTATAAAGAATTTTTTTAATAACATTTTTATCGTTGTTTTTGTAATAAAACACAATAAACAAGCATTGATAAATTATATCACCTGCTCTAAAATTATATTTAACTATCTCCTGCGGTGAGCTTTATCATAAAAGTCATCGTTTTTGGGACGTACTCATCAAATAGACTTATCAACAACTATCTACAACTCAAATATCTACGTGGGTGTTTGATTAAAACATTACAGCATCATTATTGTAATTGTAATCAATATTTACTACATAATTTTCTCCTTTTTCCCCCCAACTCTATTATCTCAAAATCGCAATAATTTTAAATTATTTTATTATTATTATTATTACATTAAAAAAGGGAGTTATTTTTAGATTAATTAATCAAAAAAATTAAAAAGCAAGTCATTAAATAATCTAATACATCATTGCATTTTTATAACTCAAGATTTAAAAAAAAAACGAAATAAAATTACATAACAACCATTCGTTCTATTTATTTTTGATAAGCCGAGACGATATCAAAATCATTTCTCTCTCTATCTCCCATTTCAGCATTCTTATTCTCATCTTAACTTCTCAAGTGAGAAAGATTGGCTTAATCTAAGTAGTAGAAACGAATTCTCGGCCTTAATACGCGTTGTTAAGCGTTAACAGTTTTCGTACTGTTGACCGTTTAGTCTCGGTTATTATTAGACGTAATTAGTAAACGCCGTCTTGGTTCAAAAAAACCGTTCTTCATATTATACATTTAACACATGATAACAATTTTATTATCACACATCTTATTCTTATTCGAAAAATTTCTACTCGGTTTTCTTGGCTGTTAAGCGAGAGTTGAAAGGAGACACTTGAAAAACAACAACCTCGACTTTTATGCAGGTAGCCGGGGAAGAGAAAACACATTGATGTGAACAAGACGGGGAAAAAGAAGGAGAAGAAGAAAGAAGAAGAAGAAAACAGAGAAGGTCATTGTTCAAAAGCGGAACGAGAACGGGGAAGACGAAGATAAAAGGGGGAAACGGAGTCGACGAAGAAGGAAAATGCGGACGTTGTGATCTCGAGTTGACTCTGACGATGGATATCTTCGAGGAGAACGAAAGACTTTTTTGTTTCCGTTTTTGTGTGGATGTTGGATGGATGGGGAAAAGAAGCCCTAAAAATTCGTGTTTTACTGCGCCAGATGGTGACTCAAAAGGCTCACCCTAATGGATAGGAAAAAGAAGCTTATATGTGTAGGGAAAGGTTTTTGAATTAATTCTTAAGTATTGATGTGAATATTTAGTTTATTGATGCTGATGTGGAGTCTCTACCTTACCCATCAATGGTAACTCGATTCTCGTGTTATCCTTAGCTATTTCTAAGCAATGGAAATTCATCAAGTTATCGTATTTGTCTCAATATCTATGTATCTAAAAACTAAAATGCAAGAAAGCAATATTGTCGAGAGCAAAATTTGCTACAACTTGTTCTACCCTTCGTAACTCAATTCCCAACCCAACTCAACTTTCAACCCAGCTACCAACCCAATCCAATTTTCAACTTAACCTGATCCAACCCCACTTCCAACCTAATTCAATTATCAACTCTACCCAAAAGAATTCAATTTTCATCTCAATCCAATCCAATTTCCAACCTGTTATTATTATTATTGCCATGCTGAGAGATCGATGCCAAGCACGACTTTTACTAAGTATTATAACTTTATTTCTTCAAACCTTTAGGACAAATGTAAGTCATTAATGGACTTTGTCCTGTTGGAAAGTGGCAGTCTACAAAGTCTATATAAAAGGTGCTAACATCAAGAACGTTGTCGATATTACGACGTGCATTCATCCAGCATAAGAATCCAAACAATCCAAATCATAACCCTAGGTGTTAAGGCTGTGAGTCGTGTTTGAACGAACTCCAAATTCCAAGTTTTCACTCCATATCACCGCGTCCTTCTATGACCATCATTCAACCATAAAATAAAACCTTGATTCATCACTGAAGACTATGTCTTTCTAAAATAGATAATTCATTATCAGATAAAGTCTAACGAAGACAGTTCCTTATGTATGTAGCAGAAAATATTAAAATGTTAAAATCGAAAATTTTTGTTATAAACATAGGTTGCAACTCGAGAACTAAAATAGATGGAAATAAACGTCATGGACAATAATTGTTCATAATTATCCCAAAATACATCATCCATTACCAGATAAAGTCTAACGATGGGAGGTCTTTATGTATGCAGCAGAAAATACCATAATGTCAAAATCGACGATTTTGGTTAGAATCATAGGTTGTAACTCGGAAACCGAAATAGATAGAAATAAATGTGATTAACAAAAACCGTTCATAATTATCCTAAAATACATATTTCATTACTAACTAAAGTCTAACGATGACAGTTCCTTATGTATACAACAGAAAATATCAAAATGTTAAAATCGACTATTTTGATTATAAATATAAATTTTAACCGGAGAACCAACATAGCTAGAAGTAAATATCATTGACAAAAACAATTCATAATTATCCCAAAATATATAATCTATTGCTAGATAAAATCTGCTGATGACCGTTCTTTATGTACGCAGCAGGAAACGTCAAAATGTCAAATACAACAATTTTGGCTATAAACATAGCTTGTAAGTTGAGAACCAAAATAGCTAGAAATAAATGATATTAAGAAAAATTATTCATAATTATCCTAAAACACATATTCCATTAGCAGACAATGTCTAACGATGGCAGTTCCTTATGTATACAGCAGGAAATATCAAAATGTTAAAATCGACAATTTTGATTGTAGCGAAGATTAAAACCTGCGAAACAACATAGCTAAAAGTAAATGTCATTAACAAAAATAATTCATAATTATCCCAAAATACATAATCCATTACCAGATAAAGTCTAACGATGGGTGTTCTCTGTATATCTAGCAGGAAGTATCAAAATATCCAAATTGACAATTTGATTATAAATATAGGCTGTAACTTGAGAACCAAAATAGATCAAAATAAATTTCATGAACAAAAATTATTCATAATTATCTTAAAATACATAATTCATTACCAGATAAAGTCTAACGAGGACAGTTCCTAATGTATGTAGCAGAAAATATTAAAATCGATAATTTTAGTTATAAACATAGGTTGTAAGTCGAGAACCAAAATTGATAGACACAAACGTCATTAAAAATAATTGTTCATAATTATCCCAAAATACATTATCCATTACCAGATAAAGTCTAACTATGAGAGGTCTTTATGTATGCAGCAGGAAAGTCCATAATGTCAAAATCGACAATTTCGGTTACAATCATAGGTTGTAACTCGGGAACC
Organism: Onthophagus sagittarius; assembly: GCA_036711965.1. Lineage (NCBI taxonomy): Eukaryota > Metazoa > Arthropoda > Insecta > Coleoptera > Scarabaeidae > Onthophagus > Onthophagus sagittarius. The sequence goes on along the minus strand of JASERS010000001.1, from coordinate 91,466,948 downwards.
AAAATAAATAGAAATAAATGTGATTAATAAAAACTGTTTATAATTATCTTAAAATACATATTCCATTATCAGATAAGGTCTAACGATGACAGTTCGTTATGTAAGAAGCATGAAATATTAAAACATCAAAATCGATAATGTTGGTTATAAACATAGGTTGTAACCAGCGAACCAACATAGCTAGAAGTAAATGTCATTAACAAAAATAATGCAAAATTATCCCAAAATATATAATCTGTTACTAGATAAAGTCTGCCGATGACAGTTCCTTGTGTACGCAACAGTAAATATCAAAATGTCAAATTCAACAGTTTTTTCTATTAGCATAGGTTATAACTTGAGAATCAAAACAGATAGAAATAAATGATATTAAGAAAAATTGTTCATAATTATCCTAAAATACATAATCCATTGCCAGATAAAGTCTAATGATGATAGTACGTGATGTACGTACCAAGAAATATCAAATTGTGAAAATCGACAACTTTGGTTACAATCATAGGTTGTAATTCGAGAACCAACAAAGAGAAGTAAATGTCATTAAGAGAAAATGTTGATAATTACCCTAAAATACATAATTCATTACCAGATAAAGTTTAACGATGACTGTTCCTAATATATTTAGCAGAAAGCATCAAACTACAAAATCGACAATTTTGCTTATAAACTAAATATTGAAAAATATTGAAAGTTGGAGATAATCATGGTACAGAAAACAGAAAAATTGAGTATTGTTTTACCGAATATTCTAAAACGTAATGTATATCGAAAAGGATTTCTGATAAAGACAGGTAACAACGAAAAGAATCAATTCTTTTATGGCGTGATTTTCAATGCTTTTATGGCTAATCTCTAGATGTTCATCCATCAATTTGATCCAAAGTGGATTAATGCTATCTATATGTGTAGATTTTAAGGTGATATTGCAAACGATTAACTAGTTTCGTTATGCAAAAACCTGACATGTAGTGAAATCAATGTCGCGTAATCTTGCGACATATAGCATTGATTCGTGGAATCACTAAAGGGTTTGAATGAAATTCTAGGGTTGCAAGTACATTCTCTGATCATGGTTGTTCATCTTCTTGGATGTCCTCTGTGGAAAAGAACAGGACGTTTCGCCAAGATCTCACTTTGCATCTTCAGAGCGTTTATCATCAATTTTATCGCAAAAACTGTTGCTTAAAAAATGGTAGATTTATTGCTGAGCGGCAATAAATCTAGTAATGTCCTTTATGGCAATTTCTAATTTCCCTCTCAAGCTAACTTCCAACTCAACTCACTCCAATTTAACCTACCACCAACCTTCAACCCAACAACCAACTTAATATATTATTGAATTCAACCCAACATAAATTCTCAGCAACGCAAAAAAATCAAATCAAATTCAACGCAACCCAATACAACCTCCAACGTAACAAAATTCCAATCTAATTGATTACGCAGTTCAACCCAACAAAATGCAACATCCAATTCAACCCAATTTCCAACATAATCAAATATGCAATTCAACCCAACTCAACATAAAATTCAACGTAAGCCAATGCAATCTCCAACGCAACAAAACTTCCAATCTAATCGAATATGCAATTCAACTCAACCCAATATAACCTCCAATTCAACCCAATTTTCAACATAACTGAATATGCAATTCAACCCAACTCAATTTCTAACCCATCCCAACATAAAACTCAATGCAACCTAATACAACCTCAAACGCAACAAATCTTCTAACCCAATCGAATACTCAATTAAACCCAACAAAATGTTGACGCAACCCAACCCAATGCAATCCCTAATTCAACCCAATTCCCAACATAATCGAATATGCAATTCAACTCAACCCAATATATTCTCCAATTCAACCCAATTTTCAGCATAATCGAATAAGCAATTCAACCCAATTCAATTTCTAACCCAATCCAACATAAAACTCAATGCAACCCAATACAACCTTCAACGCAACAAATCTTCTAACCCAATCGAATACTCAATTAAACCAAACAAAGTTTTGACGCAACCCAACCCAATGCAACCCCCAATTCAACCCAATTCCCAACATAATCGAATATGCAATTCAACTCAATCCAATATATCCTCCAATTCAACCCAATTTTCAACATAATTGAATATGCAATTCAACCCAACTCAATTTCTAACCTATCCCTACATAAAACTCAATGCAACCCAATACAACCTCCAACGCAACAAATCTTCTAACCCAATCGAATACTCAATTAAACCAAACAAAGTTTTGACGCAACCCAACCCAATGCAACCCCTAATTCACCCCAATTTCCAACATAATCGAATATGCAATTCAACTCAACCCAATATATCATATAGAAGGAAATATCGCGAGCTGAACATATAGAAGGAAATATCGATTTCTTCATTGCCTGGAATGAAAGTATATGCCTATATGTCCAGGAGGATCATGGATGTACAATCAGTAAGGAGGCTTAACTTAGATGATTAAACCTTTATGGCATTCATAATGAAGAAGAAAAAACAAGATCCTTCGATTCTTTATTTGCAACTTTCCTCCAGAAGATGAGATATAAATTTACTGAAGCTGACAAAGTATAATGATACCATGATAAACAATCTGATATTAACATTTAAGTTATTATTTTAACATGAGTGATACTATAAATCACTCATTACGTTAAAATTAATACATTACGTTAAAATGATCTCAACTCAATCCAATAACAACGATCGAAGAAGTTAACTTTGAAATAAGCAATACGCAATAAGTAATTCAATACCTTTATCTTATACATTCAGATATGCTGTGTATTTCTCGCGTCCTCAAGCTATTTAACGATTTTCTTGTGGCACATTGTCCTCCCTCCTATTATTCATCGAGTCATTTGAAACGCGACCGTTGAAATAACGATGATTATGATTACGTCCATTGTGATTGCTTCTATTGAATTATGGATAAGATTCATCAACGAATCATAATTTCATTTTTATCCAATCGCTTTTTTATTAAATTGGATTATTTAATATCCAATTTAAATTTAGCCAACATCGTTTCTTGCACTAATATCATTCTTGACCTTAATCAACATGATCTGCATAAGAAAGAGAGATTCTGGTCAATTTCTCTTTTTAAAATTAACATAAAATATTCATCTTGGTGTATATTGATTGTTTAACATCTAACATCGTTTTTTGCATTAATATCACTCTTGACCTTATTCAACATGATTTGCATAAGATAATTTCTTTGTATATTTGCAATCTAACAGTTGATAGATATCATATAAAGAGTTTGAATGGATAATATATTAAAAAAATTGAAGGTGAAAGCATTTATATAAATTATTAATTCTAAATGTATAATATAATAATACACGAAGCGTTCCACTTCAGGAATCATATATATTTATATGCAGGAGGGAACAATATCATGGCTCAGCCAACGAGTTTCAATTCCAACAAAAGCGGAAATATCAAATTAAAACCGTGATACGGTTACCATTATTTAATTATTCTTGAAATCATTTTAAAAGGACTTTTGGGTGATTGCCAAAATTGGCCATATCAACATATTTACTCAGAGTATTGATTCTCTTTTATAACAAAAATAATAAAATTTTATCTAATTTTTCCTTCAAACTTTCCAACTCAAAACCCTCCGTGTTATTTTTAAAGGGAACAAAAGAATCGAAAAAGAATAAAAACTCCCCACACGAACAATGAGGGGAATAGACATAGAAAAAGAACGTTTTCTTTTGTGTAAACTGGGCGCATCTGCAGCCTGCACGTTTCCCACTTGGCAGTTATGGGGGGCGCACAATTTTTTTTTTGACCGTGGTAGTGGTAGTATTAGTATTAGTCTGGGTCGCCGGATGTGAGAGTAGATAATAGTGTGCATCATCCCCTTTTTGGGGCCCCCCTGACCGACCTTTCACTCGCTCTTTACCCTCTTCCTCCCGACGGCGGCACACGGCGTGGGGCGACGAAGAACCTCCTAACAAAACAACCGGAGGGGAAAATTCTGCGAAGGACCGACGAACGAACGAAACGAGAAAGGCCGGGCGAAGGGGAATTGAGAAAAATGTTGGGAGCAGGCGGCGGGTACAGTTACGTTCAAAAGAAAATTCGAGAACCAAACGAACTTATTTAAGTAGAGTTATGAGTCCAGATGTTTCGATGGTAAAAGATTTTTTTTGTGGGGCTAAAAAGAAAACGAATTGAAAATCGTTTTAACTTCATACATTATTTTCTTTTACGTTAAAACCTTTTTGCTCTTTGATTTGGGGCATTACGAAAGGAAACGACAATTTTCTGGACAATTAACTTCGTTAACCTTTCAAAGACTCTAAATTGAAACTTTTTAACACATTTTATGATTCACTTTGCTTAATTCAAATTGTTTTTAAAGTATTTGATCATCAACAAACGTTTTTGATTATTAATATAAAGGAGGTACAAATAGACTGGATAAGGGAAGCAAAAAAAAAACGGTTGGTTGAGTTCAAACTTACACTTAATGTTGTACCAAATCAAATGATGACTTTGAAAGTCCAATATCAAGTTAAGCTATAAATGAAAATATAGGAATATGAAAATACGGCTATGACAAACAAATGGAGCATCTTTCGAAACCAAAGAAATGTGCTTCTCTTTAAAAAATGTGTTTCTTTAAACGCAAAAGCTCTTAGGAGATTGATGAAAAGATAAATTTGGAGATCAGCCGTAAAAAGTATTAGCCATATCATATAAATATCAAGTGTTCTCGAATGTTTTTTATAAAAACGTAATTTCTTAGACGCAAAAGCTTCTAGGAGTGTACCAAAATGATTTTCGCCCAATAGCTTCATCATTAAAAAAAAAACTGGTAGTTCTAGTGAGTTTGTGAAGATCATCAGATGCTTATAGGATCAAGCACATTTTTTCAACCAACCAGATGCGATAATTGGAATGAAGGCAGATGCCTATATGTTTAAGAAGATCATGCATGCTAAACCACAAGAAAGGCCTAAACTCATTATCAGATAAAAGGATAGGATAATAAGAATGAATGGAATAATACGAGAGAAAATTGGGAAAATGGAAGATACACATTTCTGCAATATTTAACAAATGAAAAAGAAGAAACTGCCAATCAAGAGATGGAAGATCAGATAGCGATGCACTTTTCTGCAACATTTCACGAACGGAAAGGAAAAGACTGCCACAGATTGCCAGTAAAATAAAAAAGGATTAAGCCTTAATGTCATTAGCAATAAAGAATAAATGATAGCTTCAATTTTTATTTTTATTATTAATGGCATACAAATAACTATTGTTTGCATATCTTTTCAACCATATGGCTTGACTGGAATGACGGCACATTCCTGTATGCCCGAGAGGATCACTGAGGTCAAATTACAAAGAAGACCTAAATTTGGATGGGTGGACAGAATAATAAAGATGAATGAAAGAATACTAGGGAAAATTCGAAATGCAAACAGTTATGGCCTACAAATTAATAGGATTTTGAATATCATTTCGATCAGATGTCATGATAACTGGAATAAAAGCATATAATCCTCTGTCTAGGAGGATTATGTATGCCAAACTACAAGGAAGTCTTAAATTCATATAGGAGGACAGGATAATAAAGATGAATGAAAGAACATGAGAGAGAATTCGAAATGGAAGAAGCTTACTCACAAGAGACTCTAAAACGACCACATTTCATAAACGGACTGCCATAGATTGACAGAAAAATAAAAAAGCTACATTATTCCAAAAAATTGGTAGAGCTAGTAAGTCAATGAAGATCATCGGATATTTGTAAGATAAAGTAAACAGTTATGGCCTACAAATTTATACGATTTTGCGCATCATTTTGATCAAACGATAACTGAAATAAAAGCAGATACCTCTCTCTGTCTACGAGGATCATGTATGCCAAACCATAAGGAGGTCTTAAACTCATATGGGAGGAGAGGATAATAAAGATAGATGAAAGAACACGAGGAAGCTCACTTACAGGAGACTCTGGAACGACCACATTTCATAAACGGGCTGCTATAGATTGACAGAAAAATAAAAAAGCTACATTATTCCAAAAAATTGGTAGAGTTAGTAAGTCAATGAAGATCATCAGATATTTATAAGATAAAGTAAACAGTTATGGCCTAAAAATTTATACGATTTTGCGCATCATTTTGATCAAATGATAACTGAAATAAAAGCAGATACCTCTCTCTGTCTACGAGGATTATGTATGCCATACCACAAGGAGGTCTTAAACTCATATGGGAGGAGAGGATAATAAAGATAGATGAAAGAACACAAGGAAGCTCACTTACAGGAGACTCTGGAACGACCACATTTCATAAACGGACTGCCATAGATTGACAGAAAAATAAAAAAGCTACATTATTCCAAAAAATTGGTAGAGCTAATAAGTCAATGAAGATCATCAGATATTTATAAGATAAAGTAAACAGTTATGGCCTACAAATTTATACGATTTTGCGCATCATTTTGATCAAATGATAACTGAAATAAAAACAGATACTTCTCTCTGTCTACGAGGATTATGTATGCCATACCACAAGGAGGTCTTAAACTCATATGGGAGGAGAGGATAATAAAGATAGATGAAAGAACACAAGGAAGCTCACTTACAGGAGACTCTGGAACGACCACATTTCATAAACGGACTGCCATAGATTGACAGAAAAATAAAAAAGCTACATTATTCCAAAAAATTGGTAGAGCTAATAAGTCAATGAAGATCATCAGATATTTATAAGATAAAGTAAACAGTTATGGCCTACAAATTTATACGATTTTGCGCATCATTTTGATCAAACGATAACTGAAATAAAAGCAGATACCTCTCTCTGTCTACGAGGATCATGTATGCCAAACCATAAGGAGGTCTTAAACTCATATGGGAGGAGAGGATAATAAAGATAGATGCAAGAACACGAGGAAGCTCACTTACAGGAGACTCTGGAACGACCACATTTCATAAACGGGCTGCCATAGATTGACAGAAAAATAAAAAAGCTACATTATTCCAAAAAATTGGTAGAGCTAATAAGTCAATGAAGATCATCAGATATTTATAAGATAAAGTAAACAGTTATGGCCTACAAATTTATACGATTTTGCGCATCATTTTGATCAAATGATAACTAAAATAAAAGCAGATACCTCTCTCTGTCTACGAGGATCATGTATGCCAAACCATAAGGAGGTCTTAAACTCATATGGGAGGAGAGGATAATAAAGATAGATGAAATAACACGAGGAAGCTCACTTACAGGAGACTCTGGAACGACCACATTTCATAAACGGACTGCCATATATTGACAGAAAAATAAAAAAGCAACATTATTACAAAAAATTGGTAGAGCTAGTAAGTCAATGAAGACCATCAGATATTTATAAGATAAAGTAAACAGTTATGGCCTACAAATTTATACGAGTTTGCGCATCATTTTGATCAAATGATAACTGAAATAAAAGCAGATACCTCTCTCTGTCTACGAGGATCATGTATGCCAAACCATAAGGAGGTCTTAAACTCATATGGGAGGAGAGGATAATAAAGATAGATGCAAGAACACGAGGAAGCTCACTTACAGGAGACTCTGGAACGACCACATTTCATAAACGGGCTGCCATAGATTGACAGAAAAATAAAAAAGCTACATTATTCCAAAAAATTGGTAGAGCTAATAAGTCAATGAAGATCATCAGATATTTATAAGATAAAGTAAACAGTTATGGCCTACAAATTTATACGATTTTGCGCATCATTTTGATCAAATGATAACTGAAATAAAAACAGATACTTCTCTCTGTCTACGAGGATTATGTATGCCATACCACAAGGAGGTCTTAAACTCATATGGGAGGAGAGGATAATAAAGATAGATGAAAGAACACAAGGAAGCTCACTTACAGGAGACTCTGGAACGACCACATTTCATAAACGGACTGCCATAGATTGACAGAAAAATAAAAAAGCTACATTATTCCAAAAAATTGGTAGAGCTAATAAGTCAATGAAGATCATCAGATATTTATAAGATAAAGTAAACAGTTATGGCCTACAAATTTATACGATTTTGCGCATCATTTTGATCAAATGATAACTAAAATAAAAGCAGATACCTCTCTCTGTCTACGAGGATCATGTATGCCAAACCATAAGGAGGTCTTAAACTCATATGGGAGGAGAGGATAATAAAGATAGATGAAATAACACGAGGAAGCTCACTTACAGGAGACTCTGGAACGACCACATTTCATAAACGGACTGCCATATATTGACAGAAAAATAAAAAAGCAACATTATTACAAAAAATTGGTAGAGCTAGTAAGTCAATGAAGACCATCAGATATTTATAAGATAAAGTAAACAGTTATGGCCTACAAATTTATACGAGTTTGCGCATCATTTTGATCAAATGATAACTGAAATAAAAGCAGATACCTCTCTCTGTCTACGAGGATCATGTATGCCAAACCATAAGGAGGTCTTAAACTCATATGGGAGGAGAGGATAATAAAGATAGATGCAAGAACACGAGGAAGCTCACTTACAGGAGACTCTGGAACGACCACATTTCATAAACGGGCTGCCATAGATTGACAGAAAAATAAAAAAGCTACATTATTCCAAAAAATTGGTAGAGCTAATAAGTCAATGAAGATCATCAGATATTTATAAGATAAAGTAAACAGTTATGGCCTACAAATTTATACGATTTTGCGCATCATTTTGATCAAATGATAACTGAAATAAAAACAGATACTTCTCTCTGTCTACGAGGATTATGTATGCCATACCACAAGGAGGTCTTAAACTCATATGGGAGGAGAGGATAATAAAGATAGATGAAAGAACACAAGGAAGCTCACTTACAGGAGACTCTGGAACGACCACATTTCATAAACGGACTGCCATAGATTGACAGAAAAATAAAAAAGCTACATTATTCCAAAAAATTGGTAGAGCTAATAAGTCAATGAAGATCATCAGATATTTATAAGATAAAGTAAACAGTTATGGCCTACAAATTTATACGATTTTGCGCATCATTTTGATCAAACGATAACTGAAATAAAAGCAGATACCTCTCTCTGTCTACGAGGATCATGTATGCCAAACCATAAGGAGGTCTTAAACTCATATGGGAGGAGAGGATAATAAAGATAGATGAAAGAACACGAGGAAGCTCACTTACAGGAGACTCTGGAACGACCACATTTCATAAACGGGCTGCTATAGATTGACAGAAAAATAAAAAAGCTACATTATTCCAAAAAATTGGTAGAGTTAGTAAGTCAATGAAGATCATCAGATATTTATAAGATAAAGTAAACAGTTATGGCCTAAAAATTTATACGATTTTGCGCATCATTTTGATCAAATGATAACTGAAATAAAAGCAGATACCTCTCTCTGTCTACGAGGATTATGTATGCCATACCACAAGGAGGTCTTAAACTCATATGGGAGAAGAGGATAATAAAGATAGATGAAAGAACACGAGGAAGCTCACTTACAGGAGACTCTGGAACGACCACATCTCATAAACGGACTGCCATAGATTGACAGAAAAATAAAAAAGCTACATTATTCCAAAAAATTGGTAGAGCTAGTAAGTCAATGAAGATCATCAGATATTTATAAGATAAAGTAAACAGTTATGGCCTACAAATTTATACGATTTTGCGCATCATTTTGATCAAATGATAACTGAAATAAAAACAGATACTTCTCTCTGTCTACGAGGATTATGTATGCCATACCACAAGGAGGTCTTAAACTCATATGGGAGGAGAGGATAATAAAGATAGATGAAAGAACACAAGGAAGCTCACTTACAGGAGACTCTGGAACGACCACATTTCATAAACGGACTGCCATAGATTGACAGAAAAATAAAAAAGCTACATTATTCCAAAAAATTGGTAGAGCTAATAAGTCAATGAAGATCATCAGATATTTATAAGATAAAGTAAACAGTTATGGCCTACAAATTTATACGATTTTGCGCATCGTTTTGATCAAATGATAACTGAAATAAAAACAGATACTTCTCTCTGTCTACGAGGATTATGTATGCCATACCACAAGGAGGTCTTAAACTCATATGGGAGGAGAGGATAATAAAGATAGATGAAAGAACACAAGGAAGCTCACTTACAGGAGACTCTGGAACGACCACATTTCATAAACGGACTGCCATAGATTGACAGAAAAATAAAAAAGCTACATTATTCCAAAAAATTGGTAGAGCTAATAAGTCAATGAAGATCATCAGATATTTATAAGATAAAGTAAACAGTTATGGCTTACAAATTTATACGATTTTGCGCATCGTTTTGATCAAATGATAACTGAAATAAAAACAGATACTTCTCTCTGTCTACGAGGATTATGTATGCCATACCACAAGGAGGTCTTAAACTCATATAGGAGGAGAGGATAATAAAGATAGATGAAAGAACACAAGGAAGCTCACTTACAGGAGACTCTGGAACGACCACATTTCATAAACGGACTGCCATAGATTGACAGAAAAATAAAAAAGCTACATTATTCCAAAAAATTGGTAGAGCTAGTAAGTCAATGAAGATCATCAGATATTTATAAGATAAAGTAAACAGTTATGGCCTACAAATTTATACGATTTTGCGCATCATTTTGATCAAATGATAACTAAAATAAAAGCAGATACCTCTCTCTGTCTACGAGGATCATGTATGCCAAACCATAAGGAGGTCTTAAACTCATATGGGAGGAGAGGATAATAAAGATAGATGAAAGAACACGAGGAAGCTCACTTACAGGAGACTCTGGAACGACCACATTTCATAAACGGACTGCCATAGATTGACAGAAAAATAAAAAAGCTACATTATTACAAAAAATTGGTAGAGCTAGTAAGTCAATGAAGATCATCAGATATTTATAAGATAAAGTAAACAGTTATGGCCTACAAATTTATACGATTTTGCGCATCATTTTGAACAAATGATAACTGAAATAAAAACAGATACCTCTCTCTGTCTACGAGGATCATGTATGCCAAACCATAAGGAGGTCTTAAACTCATATGGGAGGAAAGGATAATAAAGATAGATGAAAGAACACGACGAAGTTCACTTACAGGAGACTCTGGAACGACCACATTTCATAAATAGACCGCCATATATTGACAGAAAAATAAATAAATACATTATTCCAAAAAACTGGTAGAGCTAGTAAGACAATGAAGATCATCAGATATTTATAAGATAAAGTAAACAGTTATGGCCTACAAATTTATACGATTTTGCGCATCATTTTGATCAAATGATAACTGAAATAAAAGCAGATACTTCTCTCTGTCTACGAGGATTATCTATGCCATACCATAAGGAGGTCTTAAACTCATATGGGAGGAGAGGATAATAAAGATAGATGAAAGAACACGAGGAAGCTCACTTACAGGAGACTCTGGAACGACCACATTTCATAAATAGACCGCCATATATTGACAGAAAAATAAATAAATACATTATTCCAAAAAACTGGTAGAGCTAGTAAGACAATGAAGATCATCAGATATTTATAAGATAAAGTAAACAGTTATGGCCTACAAATTTATACGATTTTGCGCATCATTTTGATCAAATGATAACTGAAATAAAAGCAGATACTTCTCTCTGTCTACGAGGATTATCTATGCCATACCATAAGGAGGTCTTAAACTCATATGGGAGGAGAGGATAATAAAGATAGATGAAAGAACACGAGGAAGCTCACTTACAGGAGACTCTGGAACGACCACATTTCATAAACGGGCTGCCATAGATTGACAGAAAAATAAAAAAGCTACATTATTCCAAAAAATTGGTAGAGCTAGTAAGTCAATGAAGATCATCGGATATTTGTAAGATAAAGTAAACAGTTATGGCCTACAAATTTATACGATTTTGCGCATCATTTTGATCAAATGATAACTGAAATAAAAGCAGATACCTCTCTCTGTCTACGAGGATCATGTATGCCAAACCATAAGGAGGTCTTAAACTCATATGGGAGGAGAGGATAATAAAGATAGATGAAAGAACACGAGGAAGCTCACTTACAGGAGACTCTGGAACGACCACATTTCATAAACGGACTGCCATAGATTGACAGCAAAATAAAAAAGCTACATTATTCCAAAAAATTGGTAGAGTTAGTAAGTCAATGAAGATCATCAGATATTTATAAGATAAAGTAAACAGTTATGGCCTAAAAATTTATACGATTTTGCGCATCATTTTGATCAAATGAAACTGAAATAAAAGCAGATACCTCTCTCTGTCTACGAGGATCATGTATGCCAAACCATAAGGAGGTCTTAAACTCATATGGGAGGAGAGGATAATAAAGATAGATGAAAGAACACGAGGAAGCTCACTTACAGGAGACTCTGGAACGACCACATTTCATAAACGGACTGCCATATATTGACAGAAAAATAAAAAAATACATTATTCCAAAAAACTGGTAGAGCTAGTAAGACAATGAAGATCATCAGATATTTATAAGATAAAGTAAACAGTTATGGCCTACAAATTTATACGATTTTGCGCATCATTTTGATCAAATGATAACTGAAATAAAACCAGATACCTCTCTCTGTCTACGAGGATCATGTATGCCAACCCATAAGGAGGTCTTAAACTCATATGGGAGGAGAGGATAATAAAGATAGATGAAAGAACACGAGGAAGCTCACTTACAGGAGACTCTGGAACGACCACATTTCATAAATAGACCGCCATATGTTGACAGAAAAATAGAAAAATGCATTATTCCAAAAAACTGGTAGAGCTAGTAAGTCAATGAAGATCATCAGATATTTATAAGATAAAGTAAACAGTTATGGCCTACAAATTTATACGATTTTGCGCATCATTTTGATCAAATGATAACTGAAATAAAAACAGATACCTCTCTCTGTCTACGAGGATCATGTATGCCAAACCATAAGGAGGTCTTAAACTCATATGGGAGGAGAGGATAATAAAGATAGATGAAAGAACACGAGGAAGCTCACTTACAGGAGACTCTGGAACGACCACATTTCATAAATAGACTGCCATATGTTGACAGAAAAATAGAAAAATGCATTATTCCAAAAAACTGGTAGAGCTAGTAAGTCAATGAAGATCATCAGATATTTATAAGGTAAAGTAAACAGTTATGGCCTACAAATTTATACGATTTTGCGCATCATTTTGATCAAATGATAACTGAAATAAAAGCAGATACCTCTCTCTGTCTACGAGGATCATGTATGCCAAACCATAAGGAGGTCTTAAACTCATATGGGAGGAGAGGATAATAAAGATAGATGAAAGAACACGAGGAAGCTCACTTACAGGAGACTCTGGAACGACCACATTTCATAAATAGACTGCCATATGTTGACAGAAAAATAGAAAAATGCATTATTCCAAAAAACTGGTAGAGCTAGTAAGTCAATGAAGATCATCAGATATTTATAAGGTAAAGTAAACAGTTATGGCCTACAAATTTATACGATTTTGCGCATCATTTTGATCAAATGATAACTGAAATAAAAGCAGATACCTCTCTCTGTCTACGAGGATCATGTATGCCAAACCATAAGGAGGTCTTAAACTCATATGGGAGGAGAGGATAATAAAGATAGATGAAAGAACACGACGAAGTTCACTTACAGGAGACTCTGGAACGACCACATTTCATAAACGGACTGCCATATATTGACAGAAAAATAAAAAATGCATTATTCCAAAAAACTGGTAGATCTAATAAGACAATGGGGAACATCAGATATTTCTAAGATAGAGCAAACAATTATGATCTACAAAATCAGATGCCATGATAACTGATTTAAAAGCAGATACTTCTCTGTCTACGAGGATTATGTCAATCTTTCTTAGCATAACCCAAGTATATGATGCAATATGACAAAAGATTGATAGATAAACTTAAATCTATAAAAATAAATCTAACTAATCTATCCAATCAGTTCAAATCGCCAAAACACGAATTCACTCAACCCAATTAATATTATAACTTATTATATATGTATAAGTTAATATTACAAAATTTTCATCGCAATCCAATTTGTGTGAACTGCTTCGTTGTATTGAAACCAAATGTACTTGAGAATTATCTACCTCAGACTACGGGGATACAATTAAGTAATAATTAAGGAATACAATTAGTTTTTATAAGCCAATTAAATTTCATCAACTGAGGCATTTAAAATCAAACGACTTTATAACTCATCCTTCATCACATGAAGAGGAAAAACATTCTGTTTTAAAAATGGGTGGAAATATTAAGACAACCCTAACAGAAGGCTATTATTTTAATATCCATATCTGTTAATCATTTTTGAAAAATTGCAAAAAATAGAATTCTTAAGACATCTTAATGAAATTTTTCATAATTTATAAAGTACGCACTTTTCAATCTCAATTCATTTTCGAAACATCAATTTAACTAAGATATAAGCTAGATAAGCCATCCGCATTAATTAATTCTATCCTTGGTTTATATACTAATGTTATAGTTTTGTAAAGATAGCAACAGTCGTTGCAGGCGTCGAGAGCAAAAAGTTAATGATTTTCTAAATACTGCAATAATAAAGGCTTATGGTCGGTTTCAACTGTAAAGTTTTTTAGAATTTGAGAATAAATTCTTTGAGTATCTGTCATTGATTTTGAAGCATAGAAGCATCAACTGACAACACAAAAATATTGTAATGTTTATTGATTTTATCATCATCTAACAACATTCCTTTATCCGTAAATCTATAACTCAAATACTTTACTTAATTTAAACCAAATTTATTGTATTTAAGTTAAATTTCACATTTGGCTTCATTCTCAGATATCTTTTGAATGATTAAAAGATGTCTGAGAATGATGCCATTCTCAAACAACTTCAAGAAATTCACTGATGATGACATCAGTGAATTTTTTGGTTCAATATTCGATGTGATCTAAACATTTACACTTTCCAATTCAGAATAAAATAATCATTCAAATGATGTCCATTTAGATTAGTGATGCTATTGAAAAAATCAAGTTGGCGTTAGAACTTGAAAAATCCGACTACTAAACAGTTGAAAATGTTATAAGATTTTGTTTATTCAAACTTATATTTCAAATTGCATTTTCATGCGACTATAATAATATGCCAAAAGTAGTGGTATATTAAATCGGTAAAGAACTTGTCTTAATATCCGACTGAAGTCGGATAATGTAGGCCGGATACCGGATAGTTGCTAAATATCAGTATTAATGCCAACATTAACGTCTAAATCACAAAATTAATCTAACTTAAGATTCAAAGTACAGTTAATGCGTTAAGAAATCCCTTTTTGCATTTTTAATTTCCACCCTACAGAAAGTCTAGGATATGTAAAGGATCGTTGTCCAAGATTTTGTCATTCAAATTTATCGATTTAAAGAGACTTTGTAAACAAACGAAGTACAAGAGAGAAGATGTGTTATGACACCGACAGAAATAAAAAGTGTTTGTTAATTTATGGCATTGAAACGAGAATTCCCAAAAATACTCCCTCTACCAACCTCTATCATTATTAATGTGCATAGAGTTTGATTTGGCGCCAGATTAGTTTGATTGCAATTTGAATATGGGGAAAAAAGCATGGGGAAGGGGAATTTGTACCGGAACATCTTTTTGTAACGACGATAAGGAGAAAAAGAAGAGAAATGAAATAAAGAGTTTCGATTCGATTTAAGAAGAAAAGGACGTACGAACGATTCGCGTTAGAAATTACAGAAATAGAAATGATGACGGACTTAAAGAGAAAGCCCCCGAAACGGACGTTCATTTTTTCTCTTTCTCTAATAATAATCATAAGGGGGAAGAGAAGAAAAATAAATCATAATTAATGAATATTATTAATTGTTGAATACTTTGTCTAATATTAAATAATTCTTATATTTATATATAGGATGATTAAAAAAATCGCCGATATACTTCTAAGGAAAATAATAGTCCTAAATTAAATAATCCTAAATTTGTAGCATTTCACAAAAATAATAATTTCGTTAATCAGTTTTGAAAAAGTGAACTCTTAAGATATCGTAATGATTTTTTTTTTAATTATAAAAGAAAATATGTACTGTTCTGAAAATAAGACCATGCGTGAGTATCTCAAGTCGTTTTTGAGATATCAAGTTTTGAATTCAATCTAGAATTGTAGTATTGCACAAAAATAACAATTTCGTTTTGAAAAATCATAAAAAATTGAATTCTTAAGATATCGGGATGAAATTGTTTTTCTTTATAAAGAAAAGTATACACTTTTTTGAGATCACAACCATACTTGAATATCTCTATGCGCTTTTGAGAAACTCAACCTAAATTTGAAGCATTTTATGAAATTAGCAATTTGTTTAATCATGTTTTGAAAAATCATAAAAAATCGAATTCTTAAGATATGTTAATGATTTTTTTTGTTATTTATAAAGAAAAGTACGTACTTTCGTTAGAACTCAGCCATGCGTGAGCATCTCAATTCATTTTTGGGACATCAAGTTTCAAATTTAATCTAAATTTGTAGCATTTCACAAAAATAATAATTTCGTTAATCAGTTTTGAAAAAGTGAACTCTTAAGATATCGTAACGATTTTTTTTTTAATTATAAAAGAAAATATGTACTGTTCTGAAAATAAGACCATGCATGAGTATCTCAAGTCGTTTTTGAGATATCAAGTTTTGAATTCAATCTAGAATTGTAGCATTGTACAAAAATAACAATTTCGTTTTGAAAAATCATAAAAAATTGAATTCTTAAGATATCGGGATGAAATTGTTTTTCTTTATAAAGAAAAGTATACACTTTTTTGAGATCACAACCATACTTGAATATCTCTATGCGCTTTTGAGAAACTCAACCTAAATTTGAAGCATTTTATGAAATTAGCAATTTGTTTAATCATGTTTTGAAAAATCATAAAAAATCGAATTCTTAAGATATGTTAATGATTTTTTTGTTATTTATATGTATAAAGAAAAGTATGTATTTTCGTTAGAACTCAGCCATGCGTGAGTATCTCAATTCATTTTTGGGACATCAAGTTTCAAATTTAATCTAAATTTGTAGCATTTCACAAAAATAACAATTTCGTTAATCAGTTTTGAAAAAGTGAACTCTTAAGATATCGTAACGATTTTTTTTTTATTATAAAAGAAAATATGTACTGTTCTGAAAATAAGACCATGCGTGAGTATCTCAAGTCGTTTTTGAGATATCAAGTTTTGAATTCAATCTAGAATTGTAGCATTGTACAAAAATAACAATTTCGTTTTGAAAAATCATAAAAAATTGAATTCTTAAGATATCGGGGTGAAATTGTTTTTCTTTATAAAGAAAAGTATACACTTTTTTGAGATTAAAACCATACTTGAATATCTCTATGCGCTTTTGAGAAACTCAACCTAAATTTGAAGCATTTTATGAAATTAGCAATTTGTTTAATCATGTTTTGAAAAATCATAAAAAATCGAATTCTTAAGATATGTTAATGAATTTTTTTGTTATTTATAAAGAAAAGTACGTACTTTCGTTAGAACTCAGCCATGCGTGAGTATCTCAATTCATTTTTGGGACATCAAGTTTCAAATTTAATCTAAATTTGTAGCATTTCACAAAAATAATAATTTCGTTAATCAGTTTTGAAAAAGTGAACTCTTAAGATATCGTAACGATTTTTTTTTTTAATTATAAAAGAAAATATGTACTGTTCTGAAAATAAGACCATGCATGAGTATCTCAAGTCGTTTTTGAGATATCAAGTTTTGAATTCAATCTAGAATTGTAGCATTGTACAAAAATAACAATTTCGTTTTGAAAAATCATAAAAAATTGAATTCTTAAGATATCGGGATGAAATTGTTTTTCTTTATAAAGAAAAGTATACACTTTTTTGAGATCACAACCATACTTGAATATCTCTATGCGCTTTTGAGAAACTCAACCTAAATTTGAAGCATTTTATGAAATTAGCAATTTGTTTAATCATGTTTTGAGAAATCATAAAAAATCGAATTCTTAAGATATGTTAATGAATTTTTTTGTTATTTATAAAGTACGTACTTTCGTTAAAATAAAGCCATATGTGAGTATCTCAATTCGTTTTTGAGATATCAAGTTTTGAATTCACCCTAAATTTGTAACATTTTATAAAAATAACAATTTTGACAATAATTTTTGAAAAATCGTAAAAAATCTAATTGTGATGATATCTTAATGAAATTTTTTGTCATTTATAAATGAAAGCACGTACTTTTCTTAAAACACAACCATTCGTGAGTATCTCAATTTCTTTTTGAGATATCAAGCTTTGAACTCAACCTAAATTAGCAGCATTTCATAAAAATAACAATTTCCTTAATCATCTTTTGAAAAATCGTAAAAAATCGAATTCTTAAAATATATTAATGACATTTTTTGTTACTTATAAAGAAAAGTACGCACTTTCGTTAAAACAAAGCCATACGTGAGTATTTCAATGCGTTTTTGAGATATCAAGTTTTGAACTCAACCTAAATTTGGACCATTTCATAAAAATAACAATTTCCTTATCGTGATGAAGTTTTTTGTAAATTATAAAAGAAAATATGTACTTTTTCATAAACAAGAATATGTGTGAGCATCTCAAGTCGTTCTTGAGATATCAAGTTTTGAATTCAATTTAAGATTGTAGCATTTCGCAAAAATAACAATTTCGTTAATCATTTTTGAAAAATCGTAAAAAATTGAATTCTTAAGATATCGTGATGAAGTTTTCTGTAAATTATAAAAGAAAGCATGTACTTTTCCGTAAACAAGGCTATGCGTATCTCAATTTGATTTTGAGATATCAAGATATAAGATCAACCTAAATTTGAAGCATTTCATGAAATTAATAAGTTGTTTAATCATCTTTTGAAAAATCGTAAAAAATCGAATTCTTAAGATATATTAATGAAATTGTTTGTTATTTATAAAGAAAAGTACGCGCTTTTGTTAAAGCAAAGCCATACATGAGTATCTCAATTCGTTATAGAGATATCAAGTTTTGAATTCAATCTAAATTTGTAGTAAAAAAATTGAATTTTTGCTTTTCCGGAAATAAAACTGTGCATGAGTATCTCAATTCGTTTTTGAGATATCAAGTTTTGATCTCAACCTAAATTCGTAGCATGTCATAAAAATAATATTTTCTCATAATTTTTTAAATCCCAAAAATTCGAATTTTTAAGACATCTTAATGAAAAATTTACCTTTGGTGATAGATTAGTTATATTTATTTATTCCAAACTAGTTTCGAGCCTTACTCTTCTTCAATCGAAACGTAATTATTTGGTGACAATTCAATTTTTAAAAAATTTGTAATATTGATTGAGTTTTCAAAATATACGTCAATTACGTTTCGACTAAAGAAGAGCAAGGCTCGAAATTAGTTTTGAATAAATAAATATAACTAAGACCACCAAAAGTATTGGTGAAAAAAGCGATCCCAAAAGTTATTGATATCTAATGAAATTTCAATTTTTCAATCATTTATAAAGTATATACTATTCAATTTCAATTCGTTTTTGATACTTCATTTTTACTAATATATAAGCTAGATAAGGTATCTGCAATAATAAAGACTTTCCCTGGTTTATATACTATATTAATGTTATAGGTTTGTAAAGATAACAACAATCGTTGCAGACGTGGAAGGCAGGAATTTAATAATTTTCTAATTATTGCAATTAAGCCCTTTATGATCGGTTTCAACTGTAAAATTCTTTCCAAAAACATATTCATGAAATTTTTTAACGTCAAAGTAATTTCTTTTCAATTTGAGCATAATTTCTTTGAGTATCTATCATTAATTTTGAAGCATAGAAGCATCAACGAACAACAAAAATATTGTAATGTTTATTGATTTGTTTATTCGTAAATCTATAACTCAAATACTATACTTCATTTAAACCAAATTTGCATTTAGTTAAATTTCACATTTTGCTCCATTATCAGATATTTTTTGATCATCATCAGCGAATTTTTTGGTTTAATATTCGGCGTGATTTAAACATTTACACTGTTGAATTCAAAATTAAATAATCATTGGAATAATGTCCATTTAGATTAGTGATGCTATTGAAAAAATCAAGTTGGCGTTGGAACTTGAAAAATTTGACTACTAAACAGTTGAAAATGTTATAAACAAAAGATTTTGTTTATTTAAACTTTTATTTCAAATTGCATTTTGATTTGACTAGGTGGAATACACTTTTAGAAGAAAATTCTGTAAAGACTTGTCTTAATATCCGACATATATCGGATAGTGTATGTCAACATTAACGTCTAAATCACAAAATTAATCTAACATAATAATACAAACAGCATGATTAAGTGAAATAATTCAAAGTGCAGTTAATGCGTTAAGAAATCCCTATTTGCATTTTTAATTTCCACCGTGCAGAAAGTCTACGATATGTAAAGGACCATTGTCCAAGGTTTTGTCATTCAAATTTATCGATTTAAAGAGAATTTGTAAACAAACGAATTACAAGAGAGAAGAAGATGTGTTATGACACCGACAGAAATAAAAAGTGTTTGTTAATTTATGGCATTGAAACGAGGATTCTCAAAAATAGAGTTTGATTTGGCGCCAGATTAGTTTGAATGCAATTTGAATATGGGGAAAAAAGCATGGGGAAGGGGAATTTGTACCGGAACATCTTTTTGTAACGACGATAAGGAAAAAAAGAAGAAAAATGAAATAAAGAGTTTGGATTCGATTTAAGAAGAAAAGGACGAACGAACGATTCGCGTTAGAAATTACAGAAATAGAAATGATGACGGACTCAGTCGAAGAAAGCCCCCGAAACGGACGTTGATTTTTTCTCTTTCTCTAATAATAATCATAAAGGGGAAGAGAAGACAAACAAATCAAAATTTATTATTAATTGTTAAACACTGTGCCTAATACTAAATAATTCTTATATTTATATAGAGGAAAAATCGCTGGTATACTTCTAGGGCAAATAATACATAAAAAATGTATAGTCTTAATAATATACATGGGGTACTCTACGACACTACAAATTTTGAAAAATCTAATGTGATAAATAATTGATCACTTTACACAAAAATACTGACCGTTTAACCAAAGTACCAGTGGGGTAAAAATGTTTGTTAATGTTTTTTTATTACAGATAATGTTAAGGAGACATTTGCGAGCCCATGTATGTTAAGACTATTCACCTTAATTTCTGTCTGTCCATAGCTTTTTGAATCATCCTGTATAAATGAAAAATATTAAACCTGATTTTCTTGCAATTGTCATGAAAACAAAAAATTGTTATTGTAATTAAATCTTAGATGATTATAATATATTCAGGAAGGTAAGATTCGCGCTACATATGTTAATATAAATATGTTGTGAATTGTTCAAAAAAATGTTTAAAGTGTTATTTGTGATCTTTTTGTATCAATTGTACCACTGTTTGTTTTAACCTGATGACGAGAAATCTGCTCCCGAAACATCGTTAATTAAATAAAGATATATTTTTTTGGAGGATGTATGTGTTTGTTCAAAAAATTGCGGTATATTTCGAAAAAAATACCCTTCCTTCACAATATTATTAATTACAAAAACAATTTTTTAATCATTTTTGAAAAATCGTAAAAAATCGAATTCTTAAGATATCGTGATGAAGTTTTCTGTAAATTACAAAAGAAGAAATGTACTTTCGTTAGAACAAAGCCGAGTGTGAGTATCTCAATTCGTTTCTGAGATATCAAATTTTGAATTCAATCTAAATTTGTAGCATTTCGCAAAAATAACAATTTCGTTAATTATTTTTGAAAAATCGTAAAAAATCGAATTCTTAAGATATCGTGATGAAGTTTTCTGTTAATTATAAAAGTAAATATGTACTTTCGTTAGAACAAAGCCGAATGTGAGTATCTCAATTCGTTTTTGAGATATCAAATTTTGAATTCAATCTAAATTTGTAGCATTTCGCAAAAATAACAATTTCGTTAATAATTTTTGAAAAATCGGAATAAATCGAATTCTTAAGATATTTGGACAAAATTGTTTGTCATTTATAAAGAAAAGTATACACTTTTTTGAGATCAAAACTATACTTGAATACCTCAATGCGCTTTTCAAAAACTCAACCTAAATACGAAGCTTCTCATGAAATTGACAATTTCCTTAATTATATTTGAAAAATCGTAAAAAATCGAATTTTTAAAATATGTTAATGAATTTGTTTGTCATTTATAAAGGAAAATACGTACTTTCGTCAGAACAAAGCCATGCGTGACTATCTCAATTTGTTTTTGAGATAACAAGTTTTGAATTCAATCTAAATTTGTAGCATTTCGCAAAAATAATAATTTCATAAGTCATTTTTGAAAAATCGTAAAAAATCGAATTCTTAAGATATCGTGATGAAGTTTTCTGTAAATTATAAAAGAAAATATGTACTTTTCCTTAAACAAGGCATGCATGAGTATCTCAATTTGATTTTGAGATATCAATATATAAGATCAACCTAAATTTGAAGCATTTCATGAGAATAACAATTTGTTTAATAACTTTTGAAAAACTGTCATTGATTTTGAAGCATAGAAGTATCAACCGACTACAAAAATATTGTAATGTTTATTGATTTTATCATCAACTAGCAAAATCCCTTTATCTGTAAATCTATAATTTAAATATTTTAATTAATTTAAATCAAATTTGCATTTAAGTTAAATTTAACATTTCTCTTTATCTATATAGGCCCAGTATATTCACCTTTGGTTAAATTCATTTATTGTATATTTACCATGGTTACTGGTTAAATAGCCAATTATGGCAAGTTAAATTTAACCAAAAGTGAATATACTGGGCAATCTTCATCATTTTATGATATACATAGTTAAAATTGGCTATAAATAAAGCGAATTTTTGGTTCAATATTCGATGTGATTTAAACATTTACACTTTCGAATTCAGAATAAAATAATCATTTGAATCATGTCCATTTAGATTAGTTTTGCTATTGAAAAAATCAAGCTGGCGTTGGAACTTGAAAAATTTGACTACTAAACAGTTGAAAATATTTAAGAAAAGACTTTGTTTTACTTTTGGTATGTTAAGCCGGTGAAAGCCACTTCTACAAAGAAAAATCTGTAAGGATTTTTCTTAATATCCGACTGAAGTGGGATAATGTAGGCTGCATATCGGATAGTTGCTGAATATCGTTATTAATGTCAACATTAATGTTTAAATCACCAAATTAATCTAACATAATAACACAAACAGAATCATTAAGTGAAATGATTCAAAGTGCTGTTAATGCGTTAAGAAATCCCTTTTTGCATTTTTAATTTCCACCCTGCAGAATGTCTAGGATATCTAAAGAATCGTTGTCCAAGGTTTTGTCATTCAAATTTATCGATTTAAAGAGAATTTGTAAAAAACGAATTACAAAAGAGAAGAAGGTGTGTTATGACACCAACAGAAATAAAAAGTGTTTGCTAATTTATGGCATTGAAACGACAATTCCCAAAAATACTCCCTCTACCAGACTCTCAAAGCTTGATTTGGCGCCAGATTAGTTTGATTGCAATTTGAATATGGGGAAAAAGCATGGGGAAGGGGAATTTGTACCGGAACATCTTTTTGTAACGACGATAAGGAAAAAAAGAAGAAAAATGAAATAGAGTTTCGATTCGATTTAAGAAGAAAAGGACGAACGATTCGCATTAGAAATTACAGAAATAGAAATGATGACGGACTTAAAGAGAAACCCCCGAAACGGACGTTGAAGAAAAACAAATCAAAATTTATTATTAATTGTTGTACTTTGTCTAATATTAAATAATTCTTATATTTATATACAGGTGATTGAAAAAATCGCTGATATACTTCTAGGGCAAATAATAGTCCTAAATTAAATAATCTTAAATTTGTAGCATTTCACAAAAATATTAGTCATTTTTGAAAAAATCGTAAAAAATTGAATTTTTACGATATAATAATGAAATCTTATGTTATTTATAAAGAAATTCTTTAGAATAAAGTCATGCGTGTGTATCTTATGTCGTTTTTGAGATATCAAGTTTTGAATTCAATCTAGAATTGTAGCATCGCACAAAAATAACAATTTCGTTTTGAAAAATCATAAAAAATTGAATTCTTAAGATATCGGGATGAAATTGTTTTTCTTTATAAAGAAAAGTATACACTTTTTTTGAGATCAAAACAATACTTGAATATCTCTATGCGCTTTTGAGAAACTCAACCTAAATTTGAAGCATTTTATGAAATTAGCAATTTGTTTAATCATGTTTTGAAAAATCATAAAAAATCGAATTTTTAAGATATATTAATGAATTTTTTTGTTATTTATAAAGAAAAGTACGTACTTTCGTTAGAACAAAGCCATGCGTGAGTATCTCAATTCATTTTTGAAATATCAAGTATCAAGTTTCAAATTTAATCTAAATTTGTAGCATTTCACAAAAATAACAATTTCGTTAATCAGTTTTGAAAAAGTGAACTCTTAAGATATCGTAATGATTTTTTTTAATTATAAAAGAAAATATGTACTTTTCTGAAAATAAGACTAAGCGAGAGTATCTCAAGTCGTTTTTGAGATATCAAGGTTTGAATTCAATCTAAATTTGTACCATTTCATAAAAATAACAATTTCCTTAATTATTTTTTGAAAAATCGTAAAAAATCGAATTCTTAAGATGTCGTTATGATTTTTTTGTAAATTATAAAAAAAACTATGTACCTTTCCGTAAACAAGGCTATGCGTGAGTATTTCAAGTAGTTTTTGAGATATCAAGTTTTGAACTCAACGTAAATTTGTAGCATTTCACAAAAATAACAATTTCGTTAATCATTTTTGAAAAATTGTAAAAATCGAATTTTTAAGATATATTAATGAAATTTTTTGATATTTATAATTAAATTTACAAAGCCATACGTGAGTATCTCAATTCATTTTTGAGATATATGGTTTTAAATTCAATTTAAATTTGTAGTATTTCACAAAAATAACAATTTCGTTAATCATTTTTGAAAAAGCGTAAGAAGTCGAATTCTTAAGATATTGTGATGAAGTTTTCTGTAAATTATAAATGAAAATATGTACTTTTCTGTAAACAAGGCCATGCGTGAGTATCTTATGTCGTTTTTGAGATATCAAGTTTTGAGTTCAACCTAAATTTGTAGCATTTTATAAAAATAATGTTTTTTAATCATTTTTGAAAAATTGCAAAAAATAGAATTCTTAAGACATCTTAATGAAATTTTTCATAATTTATAAAGTACGTACTTTTCAATCTCAATTCATTTTCGAGACATCAATTTTACTAAGATATAAGCTAGATAAGCCATCCGCATTAATTAATTCTATCCTTGGTTTATATACTAATGTTATAGTTTTGTAAAGATAGCACCAGTCGTTGCAGGCGTGGAGAGCAAAAAGTTAATGATTTTCTAAATACTGCAATAATAAAGGCTTATGGTCGGTTTCAACTGTAAAGTTTTTTAGAATTTGAGAATAAATTCTTTGAGTATCTGTCATTGATTTTGAAGCATAGAAGCGTCAACTATAACTCAAATACTTTATTTAATTTAAACCAAATTTGCATTTATTTAAGTTAAATTTCACATTTGGCTTCATTCTCAGATATCTTTTCAATGATCAAAAGATTTCTGAGAATGAAGCCATTCTCAAACAACTTCAAGAAATTCACTGATGATGACATCAGTGAATTTTTTGGTTCAATATTCGATGTGATCTAAACATTTACACTTTCCAATTCAGAATAAAATAATCATTCAAATGATGTCCATTTAGATTAGTGATGCTATTGAAAAAATCAAGTTGGCGTTGGAACTTGAAAAATTTGACTACTAAACAGTTGAAAATGTTATAAGAAAAGATTTTGTTTTACTTTTGGTATATTAAGCCTGATTAAGACGGTGGAAGATGCTTCTATAAGAAAAATCTGTATGGACTTGCCTTACTATCCGACTAAAGTCGGATAATATAGGCCGGATACCGGATAGTTGCTGAATATCATTATTAATGTCAACACGTTTAAATCACAAAATTAATCTAACATAATAATAAAAACAGCATCATTAAGTGAAATAATTCAAAGTGCAGTTAATGCGTTAAGAAATCCCTTTTTGCATTTTTAATTTCTACCCTGCAGAAAGTCTAGGATGTGTAAAGGATCGTTGTCCAAGATTTTGTCATTCAAATTTATCGATTTAAAGAGAATTTGTAAAAAACGAATTACAAGAGAGAAGAAGATGTGTTATGACACCGACAGAAATAAAAAGTGTTTGTTAATTTATGGCATTGAAACGAGAATTCCCAAAAATACTCCCTCTACCAACCTCTATCATTATTAATGTGCATAGAGCTTGATTTGGCGCCAGATTAGTTTAGTTGCAATTTGAATATGGGGAAAAAGCATGGGGAAGGGGAATTTGTACCGGAACATCTTTTTGTAACGACGATAAGGAGAAAAAGAAGAGAAATGAAATAAAGAGTTTCGATTCGATTTAAGAAGAAAAGGACGAACGAACGATTCGCGTTAGAAATTACAGAAATAGAAATGATGACGGACTTAAAGAGAAAGCCCCCGAAACGGACGTTGAAAAAAAAACAAATTAAAATTTATTATAATTGTTGTACTTTGTCTAATATTAAATAATTCTTATATTTATATACAGGTGATTAAAAAAATCGCAGATATACTTCTAGGGCAAATAATAGTCCTAAATTAAATAATCCTAAATTTGTAGCATTTCACAAAAATATTAGTCACTTTTGAAAAAATCGTAAAAAATTGAATTTTTACGATATATTAATGAAATCTTATGTAATTTATAAAGAAAAGTGCATACTTTCTTTAGAATAAAGTCATGCGTGAGTATCTCATGTCGTTTTTGAGATATCAAGTTTTGAATTCAATCTAGAATTGTAGCTTTGCATAAAAATAACAATTTCGTTTTGAAAAATCGTAAAAAATCGAATTCTTAAGATATCGAAATGAAATTGTTTTTCTTTATAAATAAAGGTATACACTTTTTTGAGATCAAAACCATACTTGAATATCTCTATGCGCTTTTGAGAAACTCAACCTAAATTTGAAGCATTTTATGAAATTAACAATTTGTTTAATCATGTTTTGAAAAATCATAAAAATCGAATTCTTAAGATATGTTAATGAATTTTTTTTGCTATTTATAAAGAAAAGTACGTACTTTCGTTAGAATAAAGCCATGCGTGAGTATCTCAATTCATTTTTAAGATATCATGTTTCAAATTTAATCTAAATTTGTAGCATTTCACAAAAATAACAATTTCGTTAATCAGTTTTGAAAAAGTGAACTCTTAAGATATCGTAATGATTTTTTTAAATTATAAAAGAAAATATGTACTTTTCTGAAAATAAGATCATGCGTGAGTATCTCAAGGCGTTTTTGAGATATCAAGGTTTGAACTCAACCTAAATTTGTTGCATTTCATAAAAATAACAGTTTCCTTAATCATTTTTTGAAAAATCGTAAAAAATCGAATTCTTAAAATATATTAATGACATTTTTGTTATTTATAAAGAAAAGTACGCACTTTCGTTAAAACAAAGCCATATGTGAGTATTTCAATGCGTTTTTGAGATATCAACTTTTGAACTCAACCTAAATTTGTTGCATTTCATAAAAATAACGGTTTCCTTAATCATTTTTTGAAAAATCATAAAAAATCGAATTCTTAAGATATATTACTGAAATCTTTTGTTATTTATAAAGAAAAGTACGCACTTTCGTTAAAACAAAGCCTTATGTGAGTATTTCAATGCGTTTTTGAGGTATCAAGTTTTGAACTCAAAATAAATTTATAGCATTTCATAAAAATAAAAATTTTCTTAAACATTTTTTGAAAAATCTTTATAAATCGAATTTATAAGATATATTAATGAAATTTTTTGTTATTTATAAAAGAAAGTGCGTACTTTCATTAAAAGAGAGCCATACGTGAGTATTCCAATTCGTTTTTGAGATATCAAATTTTGAACTCAACCTAAATTTGTAGTATTTCGCAAAAATAACAATTTCGTTAATCATTTTTGAAAAATCGTAAAAAATTGAAATCTTAAGATATCGTGATGAAGTTTTCTGTGAATTATAAAAGAAAACATGTACTTTTCCGTAAACAAGGCTATGCGTGAGTATCTCAATTTGATTTTGAGATATCAAGATATAAGATCAACTTAAATTTGTTGCATTTCATAAAAATAACGGTTTCCTTAATCATTTTTTGAAAAATCGTAAAGAATCGAATTCTTAAGATATATTAATGAAATCTTTTGTTATTTATAAAGAAAAGTACGCGCTTTTGTTAAAACAAAGCCATACGTGAGTATCTCAATTCGTTTTTGAGATATCAAGTTTTGAATTCAATCTATATTTGTAGTAAAAAATTGAATTTTTACTTCTCCGAAAATAAAATTGTGCGTGAGTATCTCAATTCGTTTTTGAGATATCAAGTTTTGATCTCAACCTAAATTCGCAGCATGTCATAAAAATAATATTTTCTCATAATTTTTTAAATCGCAAAAATTCGAATTTTTAAGACATCTTAATGAAAAATTTACCTTTGGTGATATTAGTTATATTTATTTATTCCAAACTAGTTTCGAGCCTTACTCTTCTTCAGACGAAACGTAATTATTTGGTGACAATTCAATTTTTAAAAAATTAGAAAAATTAATTGAGTTTTCAAAATATACGTCAATTACGTTTCGACTAAAGAAGAACAAGGCTCGAAACTAGTTTTGAATAAATAAATATAACTAAGATCACCAAAAGTATTGGTGAATAACGGGACCCCAAAAGTTATTTATATCTAATGAAATTTCAATTTTTCAATCATTTATAAAGTATATACTATTCAATTTCAATTCGTTTTTGATACTTTATTTTTACTAATATATAAGCTAGATAAGCTATCTGCAATAATAAAGACTTTCCCTGGTTTATATACTATATTAATGATGTAGTTTTGTAAAGATAACAACAATCGTTGCAGACGTGGAAGGCAGGAATTTAGTAATTTTCTAAATATTGCAATTAAGCCCTTTATGATCGGTTTCAACTGTAAAATTTTTTCCAAAAACATATTCATGAAATTTTTTAACGTCAAAGTAATTTCTTTTCAATTTGAGCATAATTTCTTTGAGTATCTATCATTAATTTTGAAGCATAGAAGTATCAACTAACAACAAAAATATTGTAATGTTTATTGATTTTATCATCATCTAGCCCTATCTAGTCCATATATCCCTTTATTCGTAAATCTATAACTCAAATACTATTCTTCATTTAAACCAAATTGGTATTTAGTTAAATTTCACATTTTAATATTCGGTGTGATTTAAACATGTACACTGTTGAATTCAGAATTAAATCATTAAATCATTGGAATGATGTCCATTTAGATTAGTGATACTATTGAAAAAATCAAGTTGGCGTTGGAACTTGAAAAATTTGACTACTAAACAGTTGAAAATGTTATAAACAATAGATTTTGTTTATTTAAACTTTTATTTCAAATTGCATTTTGATTTGACTAGGTGGAATACACTTTTAGAAGAAAATTCTGTAAAGATTTGTCTTAATATCCGATATATATCGGATAGTGTATGTCAACATTAACGTCTAAATCACAAAATTAATCCAACATAATAATACAAACAGCATCATTAAGTGAAATAATTCAAAGTGCAGTTAATGCGTTAAGAAATCCCTTTTTGCATTTTTAATTTCCAACCTGCAGAAAGTCTAGGATATGTAAAGGATCGTTGTCCAAGGTTTTGTCATTCAAATTTATCGATTTAAAGAGAATTTGTAAACAAACGAATTACAAGAGAGAAGAAGATGTTATGACGCCGACAGAAATAAAAAGTGTTTGTTAATTTATGGCATTGAAACGAGGATTCTCAAAAATAGAGTTTGATTTGGCGCCAGATTAGTTTGAATGCAATTTGAATATGGGGAAAGAAGCATGAGGAAGGGGAATTTGTACCGAAACATCTTTTTGTAACGACGATAAGGAAAAAAAGAAGAAAAATGAAATAGAGAGTTTGGATTCGATTTAAGAAAAAAAGGACGAACGAACGATTCGCGTTAGAAATTACAGAAATAGAAATGATGACGGGCTTAAAGAGAAAGCCCCCGAAACGAACGTTGAAGAAAAACAAATCAAAATTTATTATTTGAATTGTTGTACTTTGTCTAATATTATCTTATCTAATATTAAATAATTCTTATATTTATATACAGATGATTGAAAAAATCGCTGATATACTTCTAGGGCAAATAATAGTCCTAAATTAAATAATCTTAAATTTGTAGCATTTCACAAAAATATTAGTCATTTTTGAAAAAAATCGTAAAAAATTGAATTTTTACGATATAATAATGAAATCTTATGTAATTTATAAAGAAATTCTTTAGAATAAAGTCATGCGTGAGTATCTCATGTCGTTTTTGAGATATCAAGTTTTGAATTCAATCTAGAATTGTAGCATCGCACAAAAATAACAATTTCGTTTTGAAAAATCATAAAAAATTGAATTCTTAAGATATCGGGATGAAATTATTTTTCTTTATAAAGAAAAGTATACACTTTTTTGAGATCAAAACCATGCTTGAATATCTCTATGCGCTTTTGAGAAACTCAACCTAAATTTGAAGCATTTTATGAAATTAGCAATTTGTTTAATCATGTTATGAAAAATCATAAAAAATCGAATTTTTAAGATATATTAATGAAACAAAGCCATGCGTGAGTATCTCAATTCATTTTTGAGATATCAAGTATCAAGTTTCAAATTTAATCTAAATTTGTAGCATTTCACAAAAATAACAATTTCGTTAATCAGTTTTGAAAAAGTGAACTCTTAAGATATCGTAATGATTTTTTTTTAAATTATAAAAGAAAATATGTAATTTTCTGAAAATAAGACTATGCGTGAGTATCTCAAGTCGTTTTTGAGATATCAAGGTTTGAATTCAATCTAAATTTGTACCATTTCATAAAAATAACAATTTCCTTAATCATTTTTTGAAAAATCGTAAAAAATCGAATTCTTAAGAAATGTTAATGAAATTTTTTGTTATTTATAAAGAAAAGTGTGCACTTTCGTTAAAACAGAGCCATACGTGAGTATCCCAATTCGTTTTTGAGATATCAAGTTTTGAACTCAACCTAAATTTGTAGCATTTTATAGAAATAACAATTTCCTTAATCATTTTTTGAAAAATCGTTATAAATCGAATTCATAAGATATATTAATGAAATTTTTTGTTATTTATAAAGGAAAGTGCGTACTTTCATTAAAACAGAGCCATACGTGAGTATCTCAATGCGTTTTTGAGATATGAAGTTCTGAGCTCCACCTAAATTTGTAGCATTTCATAGAAATAACAATTTCCTTAATCATTATTTGAAAAATCGTAAAAAATCGAATTATAAAGAAATATGAATGAAATTATTTGTTGTTTATAAAGAAAAGCATGTACTTTCGTTAAAATAAAGCCATATGTGAGTATCTCAATTCGTTTTTGAGATATAAAGTTTTGAATTCACCCTAAATTTGTAACATTTTATAAAAATAACAATTTTGACAATAATTTTTGAAAAATCGTAAAAAATCTAATTGTGATGATATCTTAATGAAATTTTTTGTCATTTATAAATGAAAGCACGTACTTTTCTTAAAACACAACCATTCGTGAGTATCTCAATTTCTTTTTGAGATATCAAGCTTTGAACTCAACCTAAATTAGCAGCATTTCATAAAAATAACAATTTCCTTAATCATTTTTTGAAAAATCAAAAAAAATCGAATTCTTAAAATATATTAATGACATTTTTTGTTATTTATAAAGAAAAGTACGCATTTTCGTTGAAACAAAGCCATACGTGAGTATTTCAATGCGTTTTTGAAATATCAAGTTTTGAACTCAACCTAAATTTGGACCATTTAATAAAAATAACAATTTCCTTATTGTGATAAAGTTTTTTGTAAATTATAAAAGAAAATATGTACTTTTTCATAAACAAGAATATGTGTGAGCATCTCAAGTCGTTCTTGAGATATCAAGTTTTGAATTCAATTTAAGATTGTAGCATTTCGCAAAAATAACAATTTCCATAAGCATGTACTTTTCCGTAAACAAGGCTGTGCGTATCTCAATTTGATTTTGAGATATCAAGATATAAGATCAACCTAAATTTGATGCATTTCATAAAATTAACAATTTGCTTAATCATTTTTTGAAAAATCATAAAAAATCGAATTCTTAAGATATGTTAATGAATTTTTTTGTTATTTATAAAGAAAAGTACGTACTTTCGTTAGAACTCAGCCATGCGTGAGTATCTTAATTCATTTTTGGGACATCAAGTTTCAAATTTAATCTAAATTTGTAGCATTTCACAAAAATAATAATTTCGTTAATCAGTTTTGAAAAAGTGAACTATTAAGATATCGTAATGATTTTTTTTTTAATTATAAAAGAAAATATGTACTGTTCTGAAAATAAGACCATCCGTGAGTATCTCAAGTCGTTTTTGAGATATCTAGTTCTGATTTCAATCTAAATTTGTAGCATTTCACAAATATAACAATTCCATTAATCATTTTTGAAAAATCGTAAAAATCGAATTATTAAGATATTTTGATGAAGTTTTTTGTAAATCATAAAAGAAAATATGTACTTTTCCGTAAACAAGGCCATACGTGAGCATCTCAAGTCGTTCTTGAGATATCAAGTTTTGAATTCAATTTAAGATTGTAGCATTTCGCAAAAATAACAATTTCGTTAATCATTTTTGAAAAATCGTAAAAAATTGAATTCTTAAGATATCGTGATGAAGTTTTCTGTAAATTATAAAAGAAAGCATGTACTTTTCCGTAAACAAGGCTATGCGTATCTCAATTTGATTTTGAGATATCAAGATATAAGATCAACCTAAATTTGATGCATTTCATAAAATTAACAATTTGCTTAATCATTTTTTGAAAAATCGTAAAAAATCGAATTCTTAAGAAATGTTAATGAATTTTTTTGTTATTTATAAAGAAAAGTACGCGCTTTTCGTTATTGAGATATCAAGTTTTGAATTCAATCTAAATTTGTAGTAAAAAATTGAATTTTTACTTCTCCGGAAATAAAACTGTGCGTGAGTATCTCAATTCGTTTTTGAGATATCAAGTTTTGATCTCAACCTAAATTCGTAGCATTTCATAAAAATAATATTTTCAAATAATTTCAAATAATATTCAATGTGATTTAAACATTTACACTTTTGAATTCAGAATAGAATAATCATTGGAATGATGTCCATTTAGATTAGTGATGCTATTGAAAAAATCAAGTTGGCGTTGGAACTTGAAAAATTTGACTACTAAACAGTTGAAAATATTTAAGAAAAGATTTTGTTTTACTTTTGGTATGTTAAGCCGGTGAAAGCCACTTCTACAAAGAAAAATCTGTAAGGATTTTTCTTAATATCCGACTGAAGTGGGATAATGTAGGCTGCATATCGGATAGTTGCTGAATATCATTATTAATGTCAACATTAATGTTTAAATCACCAAATTAATCTAACATAATAACACAAACAGAATCATTAAGTGAAATAATTCAAAGTGCAGTTAATGCGTTAAGAAATCCCTTTTTGCATTTTTAATTTTCACCCTGCAGAATGTCTAGGATATCTAAAGAATCGTTGTCCAAGGTTTTGTCATTCAAATTTATCGATTTAAAGAGAATTTGTAAAAAACGAATTACAAGAGAGAAGAAGGTGTGTTATGACACCAACAGAAATAAAAAGTGTTTGTTAATTTATGGCATTGAAACGAGAATTCCCAAAAATACTCCCTCTACCAACCTTTCTCATTATTAAGGTGTATAGAGTTTGATTTGGCGCCAGATTAGTTTGATTGCAATTTGAATATGGGGAAAAAAGCATGGGGAAGGGGAATTTGTACCGGAACATCTTTTTGTAACGACGATAAGGAGAAAAAGAAGAAAAATGAAATAAAGAGTTTCAATTCGATTTAAGAAGAAAAGGACGCACGAACGATTCGCGTTAGAAATTACAGAAATAGAAATGATGACGGACTTAAAGAGAAAGCCCCCGAAACGGACGTTGATTTTTTCTCTTTCTCTAATAATAATCATGAGGGGGAAGAGAAGAAAATGGGCCACTTCTATTTTGGTATATACAATAAAATTGCGCAGGTTAAAAGAAACGAAAATTAAAAATAATAATAATAATAATAATAAATAATAATAATAAAAACTGTAAGCGAAAACGGGTACGACACATAAACTCTCTATCTATTGTATCTCACGATTCTAGGGCATTAAACAGGAGTCTTACCTGTTTTAGCCGCAATGACACAGATGTCACAAAATAAACATGCGAAACAAAACTGTGGATATGTCGAAAATTAAATGAATGTATATGCGTATATGTAGAAAAAAGTGCGCGCGGAGAAATGATGTGAAATAGAGAATACGGGAGCACAGTGGAAAACGAACTGTGCGATTAGAAGAGACAGGCTCACTGCTCACTATTTTGTTGTGGATCAAATTCGTTTCTCTCCTCTCATCTCTGCGGCTCTCTCTTTTAACTTTTCACCATTCTCTCTCTCGCCTATCCACTTCTACAAAGCCGAAGCGGAGCATGCCTGGCGGCCTGCACGCAACCGACACCGTTCCGCCCTCCCACCACTTTACCATTCGGAAAATGCCTCCACCCCATTGGCCCGCTCACCCAAAAAACGAACTGCGCACGTCCGGTGACGTCACGCCCGCTTCGTGCTCGCCGTTTCGCATACTCCGTCGGCCGCGCTTCCCTTCCCGCATCGCCGACCGCGTTCAGTTGAAAGCCGTTTGCGCAAAGTGCAGCACCGATTGCGTGTCGTCTCTCTACAAACAACAAATTTAGTGTTTAACGATTGTGATAAACGTCGCAAATAGTGCCAAAATAGGTAAGAAAGGGGTTTTTTCGATCGTTTCCTTCGTTTTCGGGGGGAAATGATTGGGATTTTCGGAGATTTTTCGCGTTTCCGGTCCCGGCCCAACATGGATCGATCGAGCTTACGGACAAAGCTTTTCTTTCGGGAGCTTTTAGGTTCGAATTTAACCCGGGGTTGTTATAAATTTCATTGATTCGATCGCGATTCGGTTTTTGGCCGATTTTTCGCGGCGATTAATCCGGTTTTGGATCGTTTTTGATTGGTTATTAATGATTTCGTGGTGACGCCACGCCATTTTCCTAAGTTGCTTGGAAAAGCGGCCATTACTGGGTTTGGTCGCGTTGCTTTCCTTTCCCCCTCCCCCCTCCTCTACCCGGTATTTCGCGTGACGTCATCTAATCGTTTGTTCTCGATCACAGTTAACTTAAACTTAATTTGTTTTCGTCGACTTAGAACTTATCATATTTTAACTTGAAAAAAATTAATTTATGGAAATTTTTTGTTTAGAACGAAATCATGGAGGACGACCAACAATTTTGTTTACGATGGAACAACCACCAGTCGACATTGGTGGCGGTCTTCGACACATTGTTAGAAAATGGGACGCTCGTTGACTGCACATTAGCTGCCGAAGGAAAATACCTTAATGCTCATAAAGTAGTATTATCAGCTTGCAGTCCATATTTCGAGGTATAACCCAATTTCTTTGAAATCAATTTTTAAACTAATCCTTTTTATTTTTTTTTAAATTTTAAAAACAGTCGTTATTATCGCAAAACTACGACAAGCACCCCATATTCATATTAAAAGACGTGAAATACCAAGAATTAAAGGCGATGATGGACTACATGTACCGAGGTGAAGTAAACATCTCCC
Organism: Onthophagus sagittarius; assembly: GCA_036711965.1. Classification (NCBI taxonomy): domain Eukaryota; kingdom Metazoa; phylum Arthropoda; class Insecta; order Coleoptera; family Scarabaeidae; genus Onthophagus; species Onthophagus sagittarius. The sequence continues at coordinate 91,430,957 of JASERS010000001.1, read as the reverse complement.
AAGATCAATTGGGTGCGTTATTAAAGGCAGCGGAATCGTTACAAATCAAGGGCCTTTCGGACAACAGAAAAGGCGAGACGGAAACGAAAAAAGCGGTGGCGCCCCCTCCGCCGCCGCCCGTTTCGAAAAGCCCTCCCCCGAGCGCGGCCCTCCCCCGCGTTCAAGGGCTCACGATAGAACAAAGACGCAGGGAGATGGAGGAGAGTCGCGAAGGATCGCAATCGCCCGGGGCGCGCAAACGAAAGAGAATCCGACGACGCAGTCTCGAAGATATCGAGAATCATCATGATGCCTCGAACTCGTCCGAATCTCATCATAGTAGCAGCCACGCGCCCGCCCAGAACATTCCCACAGCGCTCTCCGCCGCGGCGGCAGCTCCGATTAAGGTGGCCCCGCCATCGACCGACGTGCCTGAACCAGTAGAGTCCAAGTCGGAGATACTGACTAGGCACAAGACGCCTACAGCTATAGTGGCCGCCGCAGCCGGAGACCCGGAGATCACTCAAGTTCCTACTAAAGAAAAACTAGAAACACATTCTGAACTGATGCTAGAACCAAAGGCTGAATATATCGATGAAATGAATGAGGACAGTATTGAAGATTTGACGCTTGATGATGACGATATTAGTAATATGGAGCAGATGGATGATAGCGGTGCAGGGCCTAGTCATGGGAATTTAGGCGAAGCTTCCGGACAAGGTTTGTATTTTCATCTTTTACCATCAAAAACTCATTTAACTTCTAAATCGATTAATTAAAACAATTTAATCATAAAATTTAGTAATCACAATTTTATCATTTTCAGTTTTTCCAGAAAAAGGATCCAATCAACCATATTCAATTTACTCATATTAAATTAATTTATGATCATATAATTGATCATGATGGAAATAAAATGATTTCCACCATTTTCTTGGGATCAAAGTTTAAAAAAAATAATACTCATGTTTTTCAATAATCAAGGGTAATCATTTTTTCCCCGATTTATACAAAATAAATGTATCGTTTTTTTATTTTATGTTTCAAATATGTTTATATAGGTCATATTAAACAATATGATATATTTTTGCTTTACTCAAAATTTGGTTCTACAATTGTTGATGAATCGTATGTGTTAATCTTCCTGGGTCACAATTTTTCATCTTGATGAATTACCCTAATAATTATAAAAGAGCAGGATGTCTAAGTCTAATGAAGTACATAGGAAAATTATTGTTTAAAGGGTCGTTTATTTCCATCTTCAGTTCAATTATAAATAAATAAAAAATCTGTATATCTTTTTAAATAGATTGCTTTTATTTTTCTACTCTATCTTCATTTACTCACTTATGACATGACAAGAAGATCAGTGAAAACTGAAACACTTAAAACTGGTAGAGCTGAAAAATAATAACAATCAATCTAAAAAGACATCCAGATTTTTTATTTATTTATAATTTTTATAGGAAAATTGGTTCTTGAAAGTAGCATATATTTCGGTTGATTTAAGATGCATTTACGTTAAAGCTGCAATTAACAAAAAAGTCAATAATATTCAATCAATTAATTAAAGAACTCATTGCTGCATAAAAAGTCATAGAAACGAATTTAGATTTGCTCTTATCATTTATTGCAGCTACAACATAAATGTACCAAGGCATCTTCAGATCTATCAATCTCATCAAAAACAAATTATATATCTATAATGTTTTCATTTCTAGTTTTACAAGGATCAAACAAAGCTTACGATTTTGTAGGCCATGCTATAATGGTGGTTTTCTCATTAATCTCTAGGTACAGTTTTAAGTCTTATGGTATCTCTCAGAGAATTTTCAAATGTTAAACTGTAAGATCGACTGAGCGTCCTCACAATTCTAACGTTAGTTATACTCAGGGGTTTCCTCCATCTACTTTTCTCTTCTTTCATTGATCTTTTTTTACATCAAATGTCCTATTAAAACAGCTAAACTGCTTTAGTCAGTCTTTCAAATAATAGTTTGTAACCCCAAACCCCCATCGTCACAAAATGGATTGTAATATTGTAGGCTCCACATCAAGTTTTTTAAAAGAAAAGTAAAACCAAAGTCAAATTTTGCACTATGTATAAAATTTACAAAGATATATATCATTATTTTTAGTTTTATGTTACAAATACATTAATGTGAATCATATTAAAAATTAAGATTAATACATTTTTGTTTATTCGCAAAATAGTGGTGCAATTGTCAATACATTCTTGGGTAACCACCTAATTAGTGATCATAATTTTTCATTTAAAAGAAAATATCACAATTATTATGAAAGAGGATGTCTAAATCTGCTGAATTACATAAGATTTTTTTTTATTTGATTAAGATATAATGATTTTATGACTGATATTGAATTGATTACTTCATGGGAAGAAATTCTTTTTTCTTTACACCATTAAATTCTTGAAAATGTATGTATAATTTTATTACATTTAAACATCTATCAATCATTTTGATATTTTCAAAAACGATCCTCAAACGTGAAAGTTATGATCTCAAATTTGAAAGCTTTTTTCATCAAAAATATTATCTGGTAATGTTTTAATGTTTAACTGGCATGGAGGTTTTTAAAATAAAACTCAAATTTTGCACTTTTAAAAATTTAAATTTAAGTTTTCTTAATTATTAAGTATTAAATTAAATAACTTCATATTGCTTCAAGTTAAATTACCTTTTTCAAAAAAAATGAAATGGAAGAAACTTCCTCTTATATACAGTATACAGTGATTTATATGAGAACTGATACAGCATATACAGGGCGAAAAATTAAGATAATTCAACGCAATTTATCTCTATCCTAAGTGGTACTCTTGAGATATTAAAGCCCTTTAAAATTTTTAAAACTTTCAATATATATCGGTCTTTTATTAAGCTAGTAGATTCAAATTTGGTATATGTTATTATTATACCAAGGATGTTAATTGGTAGCAAGTTGAGATCGATTGAACCCTCTCAAAGGGTTAATAAAGGGTGATAACGCCATAAATTGTGATGAATTTGATATTTAGTAATTTCGTTTCATGTGAAATTTAATTTTAAAACTAGTCACTTTTATTATTTTTTCAAATCTTTTTCTGTTTGTTTAAAAAAACGTGAAGTATTTCAGTGAATGTTACTTAAAATCATGGAAAATTCGGTTATAAAATCAATAAATTTTATAGCAACTACGGAATTTTTGATGATTTTAAGTAACATTAATGAAATATATGACTTTACTTATTTCCGTTTTTTAATTAAATCAAGTTTTTTGAAAAAATAATAACGTTGGAAATAGTTTTAGCATTAAATTCACCCTTATTATTTTTTCAATTCTTTGTTATTTATTAAAAAAACCAAGTATTTCATTAATATTACTTAAAATTATGGAAAATGTGGTTATAAAACCAATCAATTTTATAGCAACTATGCAATTTTTGATGATTTTGAGTAATATTAATGAAATATATGACTTTGCTTATTTCCGTTTTTCAATTACATCAAGTTTTTTATAAAAATAATAACGTTGGAAATAGTTTTAGCATTAAATTTATCCTTATTATTTTTTCAAATCTTTGTTGTTTATTAAAAAAACCAAGTATTTCATTAATATTACTTAAAATTATGGAAAATGTGGTTATAAAACCAATCAATTTTATAGCAACTATGGAATTTTTGATGATTTTGAGTAACATTAATGAAATATATGACTTTACTTATTTCAGTTTTTTAACTAAACGAAGTTTTTTAAAAAAATAATAATGGTGGAAAATTTTTAGAATTAATTTCATTAATTCATCAAAAGATAAAAAAAAGTTAGCAGGATTTTCAGGTATCACCATCACTGTTAATCAACTCAAATAAATTAGATTTTTTTAGTTTTATTACTCAAGTATCCGATGTTTAAAAAATTTATAAATAATCCAACTTTGAAATGCTGTGACTCCTCCTCAGGAATAAAACTTAGTATAAAGATAAATTGTCTTAAATCATCTTAATTTATTGTCCTCTATGGCTCTGTGTCAGTTCTTAAGTGAATCACCCTGAATTTTCATATAAAGCTACATTAATTATTGCACTCCTAAATCTAATTTATTCAATTTAATGTTATTGCAAAGACCTAAAATGATGATGGAAGAGCTCACATTTAATTGCTTAAAGAAATGAATACCAAACAAGTGTACAAATTTATTAAGAAAAATTTTATTGTTGATCTTCACTGCCATGGAGTTATATTTCATCATCACTGGCGTTATCATTTGATTCTACGATTTTCTTTCTTATTCTTTTAAAAGATTTTTTGCTTTCTTTTACAATTAGAGCAGTTAATCATTGATTTAGTTTTGAAGCAAATTGATTGCTGACTAAAATCTTTGGCACTGTCATTGGATTCCAACAAATTGGAGTTCTCTCATCACATAAAACTCTTCCTTTACTTCTAAATTCTTCTCAACAACTTATACATAAAGTTATTGAGAAGAATTTTACTTCCCACATTTACGAGTTTTGATATCAGTAAAAATCTCTGGAACTTTGTGATTAAAAAAATAGAATCGAAAAATCAAACTTCATTCCTTAATCTATTCAAATGGAGATATTCTACAAAACCCTGAGGCCCAGTTATTCCCACCTCTTAAATATTATTTTTAGTTCATCCGGTTTTGATCTTTCAATCAGTTTTAAGAACTACACCCAAATCTTTTTTTACACGATTTTGAAATTAACGGTTTTTACACGAATTTTTTTTTTTAGGATTCGTGCTATAACAAAAGATTTGTGTAAAAAAATTTATTGGTGAACCGTGTTATTTCAAAATCGTGTTAAAAACGACCGTATAAAAAAAGAGTTGGGTGTACATCAAAATTTATAAAAAACATTTTATAATAAAAAGCTGAAATCGGCTTTTATAAACTGAAAATTTCTCCCAATAAAATTTATGTGTAAAAAGTACATTTTATTTAATAGTTTCTGTGGGAAGTTTGTGGTTTATTTGCTTTTGTTGTAATTGTTTTGAACTTTTGAAAATATTTTATATAAATTTTAGTTTTGATGTGCTTCTTGAAGATAATAGAATGATTAAAAGAAATTGAACCAAAAATAAAATTTATATCAAATTATCAAAGTCGCAATCTGATCATCTTTATTCTTCAATCTATTCAAAATAGAGACATTCCATATAACCCTGAGGGCCCAGTTATTCCACCTCCTCTTAAATTTTTAGTTCAACCGGTTTTGATCATTCGATCATCTTCAAGAACCACATCAAAATTAGAATTTATGTAAAATCAAAAACTGAATCTCAAAATATTTTATAAGAAAAAGCAAATAATCCAAAAAATATGTTTAACAATACAATCTGTAAAAGTACTTTTTATTTAATAATTTCAGAGAGAAGTTTTTGGTTTATTTTCTTTTGTTGTATTACTTTTGATGTTTTAAGAATATTTTACATAAATTTTAATTTTGATATGGTTCTTGAAGATGATAGAATGATTAAAAGAGGTTGAATCAAAAATAAAATTTATATCAAATTATCAAAATCTTGGTATCAGAGTCGCAATCTGAGAAAAATCAAACATTATTCTTCAATCTATTCAAAATAGAGACATTCCATATAACCCTGAGGGCCCAGTTATTCCAGTTCTTCTTAAATTCTTAGTTCGACTGGTTTTGAATCATTCAATCATCTTCAAGAACCACATCAAAATTAGAATTTATGTAATATCAAAAACTGAATCACAAAATATTTTATAACAAATAAACCAAAATTTCTTTAAAAAAATGTGTGTAACAATATAACATGTAAAAGTAGCTTTTATTTGATGAATTCAGTGAGAAGCTTTTGGTTTATTTGCTTTTATTGTAATTGTTTTGAGAATATTTTATATGAATTTTAATTTGATGTGGTTTTTGAAGATAATTGAGTTCAGGTGCAAAATTTGGGTTTTATTTTTCTGGCATCAAAGTCGTAATCTGAGAAAAATGAAAGTGGGTTAAGAGTATTAATTTATTAAAAAAGTTTCTTATTGAATTATTTATAATATCGTGTCTAATTGAACCATAAACACCATCTTTGGTTTTTTACTCATCAATTTGTTGTCTTTCTTGGTTTTCACCATTTTTGAATCAATGACATGATCTCTTTCTAAATTTCGAAATTCCATAAGATTGGAATGAATTCTTATTTTCATTAAGTACAATTTTCTAATTAGGATCATCTTGAATTTCTTTTTTTTTTATTATTCTCATTTATTTTGATCTGAATTATTTTGATTTTGATCTGAAGTTTTCTTGATTTTGATCTGAAGTTTTTTTGATTCACTTAAAAAGGAAATAGATCATATCAGGAAAACTGAGAGTGATTCATTGCTTAAAAGTGAATCAAATTGCTGTGTACATTTGAAGCCATTTCACTTTAACATTAACTTAATGGGCAAAATATACACTATGTCAATCACCAGATCAAGTTACAAAGATAAAAAGAAAGTTTATTGCTGATTTTTCAAACTTATCTCAGCATAAATAATCGCACAAAAGTTTTATGTTGTAAGGATAAAAGATTATTTATTCCATTTTTATGTAAAAATTGGAGTTTTTCCATATGAAAAATTTTGCAAGTTCAATTTCTGATACACAACCATAGAAACCATAAATAATACAATTTATATCAGTGAGATTAAGTCTCTGCGAATGATGTTAACCACTAAAGAAAAAAAAAAAATTATTTAGTACAGCTTTACTGTTATTACATAAATTAACATTTACAATATTTTATTCAATTATTTAGCCATATTTTAATTCAACTTGTATATTTTCACTGACAAATTTAACTTTTAAAATTTTTAATTTAGAAAAAAATTCAATTTTTACATAAAAATGGGAATAATTAATCATCTTTTATAGTTTGAATATAAAATTTGTGTTCAATTTGGTGTTTTGAACTCGTTCAACGTCATTATTCATGCTGAGATAAAAAATTTTTCCTCTTTGTAGCACAATCCCTGGACATATTGCAAGTAGTGTATGAGTTGTATATCATTTTATATTATTATGATATAGGACCATTGCTTCCTCATCATATTAAGATAACAAAGAAGTTTTATGAGACTGTTTACCTTGATTTATATATGTTTAGACTAAAATCTAGATCAGATAAATATGTTTCCAATATAAAGTAAGTAAAAATGCATTGATATCAACTTATTGCATTTATATTTTTCCAAAAATTACTAAATACTACTCATTTCATATTTATTATAGAGAGTAATATGAAATAAATTGGCAATCTTTTGAAATTGAAGATGTTCCTTGAGTGTTTGTATGATTATCAAACTCATAACAAATTAAAGTTGACAAGGAGAAGTTATTAAAAAAAATATAATAAATATAATAGTAATTTATATAAAAATAATACATTTAACGATTATTTAAACCTAAACACTTTGATTAAATTCAAGATGAGTTCATGTAAAATCAAGTTGGGTCGGGCTGAAATAAACTCGTTATTTTTTAATTTAATCAATTTCTTTAGCTTTTAAATAATTATTAAAGTATTATATTTATATACATGTGTCTCTGAAGTGCGTGTACAACGGAATATTGCAGATTTCTTGGTGCGAAATAGGTCGATTTAAGTTAATTTATCTATATCAAAAGTTTTAAACTTAAAACATAGATAAATTAACTTAAATCGATCTATTTTGAGCCAATGAATCTGTAATCTTCCGTTGTATACCATTTCAAAGATACTGTATATTATATTTATCATATATATATTTTTTTAATGACGTCACTTTGTCATCTATAACTTTCTTTGGTTGGATAATCTTTAATTTGATACTTAATAGAGCATGATTTCTAGCCATTTGTAGGATAAAAGATTGGAAAATTAATAAATTGGATACATTTTTTTATATGACTCCCTGTATATTAAGCGTTCAAAAAGCATTCGATTAAAATTTTCTGGAAAACAACTGCAAATGATAAGGCGATGATTACTAAATGTGTTTATGTTAACAAGAAATAAAAGTCCAAGAGAATATTTACATCCATTTAGAAGTTAGATAAGAGTTAGATAAGATTTACATCCTTCTCATTTGTTTAAACCAAGAAATAATATCATTCTTATGTCGTGTTGCCAATAAATTTATGCCTCAATATTAAACAAACATTTAATTAACTCAACAGATTTATTTTAAAATTTATTCTTAAGCGTCTAAGTTAGAGTCGTTTATTTTGTTGAAATCATCCTAAACTTCTCTATGTAGCAGAATTTAGGCATTCCTAAAATTAATCCTTTGGGCTAAGTTCCTGGAATTTACCCATTAAAATTCCTTGATAAAGTAATTCCTCCCTCACATAGTGTTTGCAGATTGATAACAGATTAAGCTTTGTTTATGACATTATTTGTCCTTAATTTTATTAAAAGATAAATTTGATGCTATTTTAAACTATAAATTAATAGAATTTTAAAGTTTACTTTATTCGCATTTATAATAAAAAAAGTGCAATTTTTCTCAATGAATATCTTTGAATTTATTAACCAAAAATAAAAATTAATTCACATTAAACTGATTCAAGTATAATTAATATAAAAATGATTGGCAATTTGGCATAAAGATTGATATGTAGGAAAATTAATAATAAAAATTAATTAATTATTTTTGTTGCAGGATTTGGCGGTTGGCATATGGGAAATCAAAGTCAAGATGAAGTGTTTTTAGCAGCACAAGAAGCTGTTGGGGCTCACCGCGACTCTCAAGGTAGGATTTGAAATCCATTTATTTGCACTCTTTCACTCGCATGCAATCAGTACATATAAATTAAAATAAGGCAAAATTAAATTGATTTGAAACCGAATTTATTTTCCAATTGGGAATCGACGTTTAAAATATAAACGATGGGAGATTTTTGGTATTGCAAATTTTTGTATTACCACTCATTCTCGGAGTTGACGAGAAACGTTTTGATTTTTAATTGGGAAATAAGTTTTTTTTTTCTAATTACGTAGATGGTTGCCGGAAAATTTATGTCCTGATTGCGTACTGGTTGAGGAGTTTTTCGGCTACACCTATGCAAATTGTATGGCAAAACTAACACCTCGAGTATTATCCAGTCTCTATTTTTATTTTTTGAAACGTACATAGTACTTGGTAGTTGTTGGCCTTTAGTTTTATTTATTATTATTACCCTTGCGCTTTATGTATTTATTTGCTTAGAATTTTTTCCGTAGTTGCTTTGAAAACATGACGTTTTATTACCATATTTCCCCCGTTGGCAAAAAATTTTCAATTTCACTTAAACGAGTTTGATGTAATTTAGATTTCGATTATAATCTTTAATTATTTTAAATTTAATTATTTTTTTAAAATTAATTTATTGATTCGATTAATTTGGATAATTTATTTCGGGAAATTAAATACTCGCGATTAATTTTTTTTATTTTCGGGTTAAATAAAATTAAATCGTCTTGCGTGGTTTACGCAAAAACCAAAGGTAGGAAGGGGGAGAATGGTTTTTTGGAATCAAAATGAAAAGAGCCTTTAAAAAATAAATTTGGAATTTATTTTGTTTAATTAGATTAATTTTGCTTTTTAATTTTACTCACATCGTGCTTGCGTCATATTGATTCCAACAATAGGGACTGTTTAGTCTCGGTGTTTTTTTTCACACTATCTTTATCATTTTATTTGATATGATTTTCAATTTTTCAAACGTTATTTCGCTTTGATACGTTTATACATTTTTCCTTTTTACTCAAATTAAAAATGTTTTTTAAATTTTAATCAGTTTTTATTATTATTATTATTAATTGATTAATTAATTAATGATGCCGTTTTGCCACACAGTCGTAGGTGTATTAGTAATTTTTCGGGTATTTGTGTGGTCGTCGCGATGCCACATTGCGCGTTGTGGCGCGCAACGTGGCATCGCGTCGTCCCCATTTTGGTATTAATATTTGATATGTTGGCCTTCTATCTGATATTCTCTTATCTTTTTAATCTAACTGATTTCTACTGGTTTTTTATATACATGTGCATGCTTAAATTTACTTGTTCATATTTGTCTTATTATTTATTTATTTATTTTGACATGTACATTTTTTATGAATGTGTAGTTGTTCACGTTTTTGTGTAACAGCGAGGTATTTAACGAAAAAGTTTTTGGTTCTTTTTTTTATTTTGGTTGCTGTTGTTGTTTGTGGTTTTTATTCGAATTTGGGTAAAAATCATTTGTGAGTGTGGAGTTTGTTTTACAATTTTTGTGTAGCTGTGAATATATTTTTTTGTATTCATGGTGAGGTATTTCTTTTTGGTTTTAATTGTGCATTGAATTTGGTTATTTTTTAACCAAATTTAAATTTTATTTGTTGTTAAACATTCACAATACTTTTTTTGTAAGTTTTAATTGTAGTTGTATACATTTTTTTGTATACAATGAGGTATTAATTTACTCAATTTCTTGTTAAAAAGTATCAAATTGAAAAGTTACGAGTAAAAATAATTTCGTTTAGAGTAACCCATATTAATAATTTCAAGGATTTCTTGGAATTATCTTTTAGGGTTACTAAGAAATTATTTCGATTTAGTAAAATTTCAATTTAGTAATATTTCAATTCAGTGATATTTCAATTTATTAAGTTTGTGATATTGGTAGGTATAAGAAGGTTTTATTTTTATTTTGAAGTGATTAAAAGTGTTAATTAATTGGCTGTGCTTTACTCGTTAATGTTAACATTTATTTTTATGTTAACATTATTTTTATGTTAATTATTCGAGTTATTGGTGAAATTTTAGGTGATTTCTTTTTAATTTGTTTAATTTTATTTGCGTTTATCAGCCATTATCAGGTAATTACATAATTTTGTGGTTCCTGATGATGGTTGCAAAATTCGAAACCGGTAAAATGTACATCAAAGGTATCATGTTTTTCAATTTTTGGTTGATCAAATTGTTTGTTGTAAACAATTTGATTTAGTGCATCAAAATGTGGTAAGTTTGATCGATAAATATTTTATAGTTGCATAATTGTATTTATCACAATATGAAGTTGTGGTGAATATTATAAATGATGCAATTATAATTTATTTATCATTTTATCTTAGGAAATATGGAACATACACGCGATTAATTAACTTTTGGTTGTTTCACCAAGTTAATATGTTGTTTGATATGTTGCATTTTATTTAATGTAGAGTGTTTAATTAGTTATACTTTATTTCTTAATTGTTTATTTGATGAGAAATAAATAAAGCGCAATCTTAATTTATTGAGGATGGACGCTTTTGTGGGTGGATTTTACAAACATTTCTTATTGAAATGAGCAATTTTAGTTTTAGGAAAAATTTTATCCTAAATCATGTTTTGTCTCATTTTGCGATGTTTGCAAAAACCACTTTTAAAAGTTTTCCCCCCTCCAATAAAAAATGAGCTTTATTTATTTATTCATTAATTAATAAGTGTTGTGCTAAAACGAGATATTTTATGGATGCATATTAAAATGTTTATTGCAGTATGATATTGTAATAATAAATATGCAATTATAATTTATCTTGTATTAATGTGTTGGATTTATTTCGGACGTTGTAAGTATTTTCTTATTTTCAGGTAAATTTAACGTATTCCTAAAATTAATTTGTAGTTAAATTTATTTGCAATATTTTTTGTAAACAAAGTTACTTATAATTAATTTTAGGGGTACAAATTTCTCTCAATTTATTTTTGTAGCAGCTTTTTGCTGCGAGGTATTTTCTTTGGTAAGAAATAAAAGGTCTTTTTTAAGATTTATTTTAATGTTATTATAGCGTGATTGTTGCTAAATGATTGTGTGAACTTTAAGTCAATACTTTGCGTATAAATTTTCCCAAAATAAGATATCACAATTAATTAAATCATTGTGATATCGATTTTGGTTAAATTTAAATACCATTTTTGAGATGATTGATTAATTTATGATAAAACCCCTCATCAAAGAATCATTATCATTTAATGATACGATTATCGTTATCTTTTAATGATTTTTTTATCAAACTTAATCATTTTCTCATAATAAGTTTGACTTTTCGAATGTATGGGCGATTTTATTTTCAGTTTTTCCTCATCGATGTCTTCTTCGTTGCAGCACCAATGTTAGTGCTGTGTTAATTAAACAAAACGTGTGTGTTAATTAAACGAAATCAATCAAATTTTGTAATCTTTTTTTAAATCTATTGTAACTTATTCCGAGTACAAGTTATGTTTAAAAAAAATCCAATATTATTTTTAACGAAATTAGTTTTTCTGTATTTGAAAAGGGTAAAATTGCGCAGTACTTTTTTCGAAATTGAATTATTAATTTCGTTGGAAATTGAGGTTGTTTAGTAAGCAGGCTAATCATTTTTTTGATGAAAAATAATTTGTCTGGGTGGAGGTGGGCCATAACAAAAAATTAGATTAAGCTTTTATTTTTGTTTTTTAATAATAATATAAATCGAAAAAAGTAAATAAGATAAATAAGAGGTAGTTTGTAAAATTCGTATCAAGAAGGACAGGTTTGCAGCCATTGCGGAAAGCGCTTCAAGTACAGGTCCGGACTCTACCGCCATGCTCTCTACTGCTTCGAATGATGAAGAAGTTTCCGAAGATTTATAATGAGAAAGGTAATTTTTTATACTTAATCTTTTTTGAGTGTGAATAAATTTTGGTAAAATTAAAATTTTAATTTATTAATAAAATTGGATTAAATTTTATTATTAAATTGATGTTTTAGTTTTAGAGCTCAAAACATAACCGATTATACTCAACCGATTATTTCTCATTGTTACAGAATCTTCATTTTCGCTACCCACCTTCAGCGACGATCCCCCGAAGAATCCATTTATCAATTTTTGTACATCAAAATTCTATGAATAAACGTTTCAATCTGACTTGTAAATAATTTCTTTTTGTTTTCGTTTTTTTCTCCTTAAATTGATCAAAAAATATCTTTCTTCTCTATGAATGAAATTGGACGATTCGAGACATAATTTAATGCATGGTTTTGTGTTTTTTTTTTATTTGCTTAGGTCGAAAGTAGATTTTTTTTTAATTTATAAACGTTTTTTAAAAAGTACCTCCTCGATAATTAGATTTTTTTAATCTTTATCGAGGAATGTACTTGATAATATAATATCAGATGAGGCCATTACATCAAATGAAAACTTGAGCCAAGTGTGAACTTGAAAAATAAAAAGAAATTAAGTTGTCTTCTGTAAGGTGCGAGTACAGCCCAGTACTTTATTTCTAGGCAACAAGTCAGCTTGGCATATGTCGATTACATCGGTTTCGACGCCCAATGGATTTCCATGCCTGAATTGCGGTAAACTCTACAAGCACCGTGGAAACATGCGTAGACACATGGTCTATGAATGTGGCAAACAAGCCAGATTCGAGTGCTCTTATTGTCCTCGAAGGTTCCATCAGCTGTCGAACTTAAAACGACACAGCGACAGCCAGCATAGAGTGAAAAAGATCAGACATATGCAAAAGATTTATTTGTAAAAAAATTAAGAAATCTTATTTAGAATTGGGTGTAAGGAACGTTACCATTTTCAAAAAAAAAAAGCCAAAGATTTTTTTGCTTATTTTTAATTTGATTTAATTTTTGTTACTCTAAGAATAGATTTTTATTTTATTTGCAAAGTTAATCTAATCCAAAGATAGAATTTATTGAGTTGAGTTATACGTGCCATTTTCATTCTCAAGTCATTATTATTATTATTTAATTGTGTTCCTTTAGAAGTGAAATTTAAATTATTGGAAAAGTAAAGTATCCTATTAATGGTTAAGGTAATGTGTAGGGAATTTTGTCCTTAAATGTAGTTACGAGATATATGAATATAAACCAAAGAAAAGAGTCGTTTATTAATTTATGATAAATTAAATTTAGCACGCATCAAATTATGTCTCGAAATTTCGAAAATTTTAAATAATTGAGTCGATTTAGTTAAAAATTAAAATAATTTAATTAAAACTTAATTAAAAAATTATTTGTTTTTCATTTAGATTATTAAAATAAACAATTTTTGTTTAAATTTTTTTAATTTTAATTAATTAATTTTTAATATTCGGCTCAAAATCGAAATAACCCCACATCTCATCAACATCATCATTAGCTACATAAGTACTTCAAACAGGTAAGAAAGTTTTAATTTATCTGGGGAATTACATCAAAATCAATTTCAATCAAAATATTTCATAAAATCAAATTCAATTAAACCAAATATATATAACTTCGTGTTTCTCGTAGGTAGTTAGCAAGTTCTTCTAAATTTTGTGATCTGAACTATTAATTTAATTAATTTAGCGTAAATGTAGTTTTTTTTGTCTTGGAATTAGGTAGGACGTATTTTTTTGAGTTTGTTTTTTTTATTGATTTTTTTTGTGGGTGAAGTCATCAAAAAAAAAAAAATAATAAAAATAATCGCGTCAAAAAAGAAAAGATATTAACCTCGGATTATATTGCTTTTACAGAATTAACGAAACTAATTGGCCGCGAAAAGTGGAATATAATCCCAAAAAAACTCAAGGGCAAATCCAACAAGTTCATCCCGGTCTTGGAACCAGTCGTTTTGAATCCGGTTAAGTTGGAAACGAATTCGAATCATCCCGAGAGAAGGTTTCATTGTTCAAAGTGCTCGAAAAGTTACAAAAACAAGCGTCACTTGTACAGGCACGAAAAGGAGGAATGCGTTGACGTCGCGCCCAGATTTAGATGTCCGATGTGCGTTTCCGTGTTCAGGAGAAAATACCACTTGAGCAGACACGTTCAAACTAGACACACTTTTGAGTACAAAGCTGATATACATAATTGATCAAAATTATTATTTTTTTTGAGTCTTTTGAGATGAGACGCAAAATAATGATGGCGGGGTTAAAGATGGATTTAGATCCAGACTTTTACATTATTAATATTGTGCCAAAAATTTTTATACCATTGTTAGGATTAATATAACTATTAATTAACCAATTTTCAAATGATAAAAGACTGCGGCCTTTATTAATTACCGTTTTTTTTAAGAGAATAAAATAGTTTAACTTTTGATACAATGATAACTTTATTGAGGAATATATTTATATTATGTATTTTTTAATTGTAATTTTTTGCAATAAATGCAACATTTTATAATAATGAGATTTTTGGTGGGGTGGGTTGAATTGGGTTAAGTCCTTACATTTTTTGTTGGGGGAAATTATCAAAAATCTTTTTTTAATTAAAACAAAACGATAAATTTATTAAGTTGGACTCTCTCCATACTAGATACCGGTTTTAATTCTTTAATTCAGTACCGTCATCAGGCTAATTCTCCCCCCTAAACGTGATATATACAGGACGTGTCATCCGTAATAAATTTTCTCCCCCTCCCCCAGTTTAATTTGAAAATTGTTGTACTTTGTACTTAATTATATATTGTGTTTACGATGAAAGGATTAAGTTTGATACATTTTTAGTAATTGCTTTTTGTCAAAAATGTTAGAACTAGTCAATTTTAGCTTTTGATTTGTAATTACGTATTTTATGTTAGTACTTGGTATTAGTTGAAGATCTTCACTTAACTCAATCCTCTCAATTAGCTAATTAGTATTAAATGTTAGTTTGGTTGGGTTGAGCCGTCAATTTTAAACCAAACCAAACAGCTATTTTACACTAAATATTAGTTGGGTTGCTCCATCAATCTTAACTCAATCCAACTAACTACTTTGCACTTAATATTAGTTGAGTTGGGTTGAGTTATCAATTTTAAGGCAACCTAACCCAATTAGTTGACACTAAATATTAATTAGATTGGGGTGAGTCATCAATCTTAACCCAATCCAACTAACTAGCTATAATATTGCTTAGGTTGGGTTGAGCTATCAATCTTAATCCAACCCAACCCAACTAGTTGGCACTAAATATTAATTGGATTGGGTTGAGTCATCAATCTTAACCCAATCTATCAACTAGCTATGATATGCGTTAGGTTGGGTTGAGCTGTCAGTCTTAAGGCAACCTAACCCAATTAGTTGGCACTAAATATTAATTGGGTTTGGTTGAGCCATCAATCTCAATCTTAACCCAATCTATCAACTAGCTATAATATGCGTTAGGTTTAGTTGAGCTGTCAGTCTTAATACAACCCAACCCAACTGGTTGGCACTAAATATTAATTGAGTTGGGTTGAGCCATCAATCTTAAGGCAACCCAACGCAATTAGTTGACACTAAGTATTAATCGGGTTGGATTTGAGCCATCAATCTTAACCCAACCCAACTAACTAGCAATACTATTTCTTAGGTTGGGTTGAACCATCAATCTTAATCCAACTCAACTCAACTAGTTGGTACTAACTATTAATTGGTTTGGGTTGAGCCATCAATCTTTAGACAACCCAACCCAATTAGTAGTTACCATTAAGTATTAATTGAGTTGGGTTGAACCATCTATCTTAAGGCAACCCAACCCAACTAGTTGGCACTAAACATTAGCTGAGTTGGATTGAGCCATCAATCTTAAGCTATCACAATCCAACTAGTTGACATTAGATATTAATTGGGTTGGGTTGAGCCATCAACCTTAACCTAACCCAACTAGCTTCTATAAAATATTAGTTTTGCTGCACTTTTCCTGCTCCGAACCCGACGTTAAGCATTTCTTCGGAGAAAAAGAAACTTCAAAAACAACTTCCCTGCTCTTCTATAACTTCTTATAATCCTGTTACCACCCATCTTTGTTTTTTTTCTCTTTTCCTGCTACCTTTATGTTATTGACTATGAAAGGCTATTCTTCTTGACTCCTCCGTGGTTCCTGGTAGTGGCCCCCCTCTCATCCTCGTCAACTCCCAACCTTACTACCATCCATCTCTTTTTCGTATTTAATTTTTTTTTCCATTCCATTATCGCTTTGATAACAATTTTCCTCAGAATTTAATAATAGTCTGTATTGAACTGTCATTCTTTATCCCTACTTAACCCAATTAGCTAACACTAAATATTAGTTGACTTGTGTTAGGCTGATCCATCAATATCTTAACCCAATCCAACTAGTTATCATTAAGTGTTAGTTGAATTGGGTTGAGCTATCGATCTTGATAACTCAACTAGCTAGCAATAATGTTTCTTGGGTTGGGTTGAGCCATCAATATCTTAATACAACCCAACCTAACTAGTTATCATTAAATGTTGGTGGAGTTGAGTTGAGCTATTAATCTTAATGATCCAACTAGCTAGCAATAATGTTCTTTGGATTAGGATGAGCCATTAATAATAATCCAATCGCACTGATTGTGAGTTTTATTGGGCTGGTGTACTGTCAATCTTAATCCAATCCAACCCAATTAGCTAACACTAAATATTAGGTGATTTTGGTTGGGTTAACCCATTAATATCTTAACCCAACCCAACCCAACTACTTAGCATTAAATGTCAGTTGAGTTGGATTGAGCCATCGATCTTAATAACCCAACCTAACTAGCACTCGATATTAGTTAAGTTGGGTTGGTTTGAGTTATTGATCTTAACCCAATCTATCTCGCTAGTTAACACTCTAGCTAACTAGTTGGGTTGGGTTGGGTTAACCCATCAATATCTTAACCCAACCCAACTAGTTAGCATTAAATGCTAGTTGAGTTGGGTTGAGCTATCGATCTTAACGATCCAACAACTAACAATAATGGTCTTTGGGTAGGGTTGAGCCCTCAATTTGAACCCAAATACACTGAATGTTAGTTTTGTTAGGCTGTTCAATTGCCAATCTTAATCCAACCCAACCTAACTAGCTAACACTAAGGCCCAGTTTATTCACCTTTAGTTATATTTAAACTACTGGATGTTTTCCATGGTTACTGCAATTTCACTTGCCATGATTGGTTATTTAACTAGTAACTATGGCAAATATCCGGTAGATAAATTTAACCAAAAGTGAATAAACTGGACCTAAATATTTAGTAGTTAGCATTAAATGTTAGTTTAGTCGGATTGAGCCATCGATCTTAATAAATCAACCCAACTGGCACAAATTATTAGTTGAGTTGGGTTGAGCCATTAATCTTAACCCAACCCAACTCGCTAGTTAACACTTTGGCTAACTAACTAGTTGGCTTGGGTTAAGATATTGATGGGTTAACCCAACCCAATCCAATTAGTTAGCATTAAATGGTAGTTGAGTTAAATTGAGCCATCAATCTTAATAACCCAACCCAACTAGCACTCAATATTAGTTAAGTTAGGTTGAGTGGAGCCATTGATCTTAACCCAACCCAACTCGCTAGATAACACTCTAGCTAACTAGTTGGGTTGGGTTGGGTTAAGATATTGATGGGTTAACTAACTAGTTTTTAGCGTTGGGTTACTAGTGCTAACTATCGAGTTGGGTTGCGTTAAGATCAATGGCTCAACCCAACCCAACGCAACTAGTTAGCATTAAATGCTAGTTGAGTTGGATTGAGCCATCGATCTTAATAACCCAACAAAACTAGCACTCAATATTAGTTAAGTTGAATAGGACCATTGGTCTTAACCCAACCCAACTCGCTAGTTAACACTTTAACTAACTAACTAGTTGGGTTGGGTTGTGTTAAGATATTTATAGCTTAACCCAACCCAACCCAACTAGTTAGCATTAAATGTTAGTTGGATTGGGTTGAACCATTGATCTTAATAACCCAACCCAACTAGCAATCAATATCAGTTAAATTGGGTTGAGCCATTGGTCTTAACCCAATTCGCTAGTTAACACTTTAGCTAACTAGTTGGGTTGGGTTGGGGGTTAAGATATTGATGGGTTAACTAACTAGTTTTTAGCGTTGAGTTACTAGTGCTAACTATCGAGTTGGGTTGGGTTAAGATCAATGGCTCAACCCAACCCAACGCAACTAGTTAGCATTAAATGCTAGTTGAGTTGGATTGAACCATTGATCTTAATAACCCAACCCGACTAGCACTCAATATTAGTTAAGTTGGATTGGGCCATTGGTCTTAACCCAACCCAATTCGCTAGTTAACACTTTAGCTAACTAGTTGGGTTGGGTTGTGTTAAGATATTGATGGCTTAACCCAACCCAACCCAACTAGTTAGCATTAAATGTTAGTTGGGTTGGGTTGAGCCATTGATCTAAACCCAACCCAACTCGATAGTTAGCACTAGTAACTCAACGCTATAAACTAGTTAGTTAGCATTAAATATTGATTGGGTTGGGTTGTGCCACCAAAATTTAATTGATTAGTTAGCCCATTTTTCGTATCAGTTTCCACTTTAAACATGACTGCCCTGTATTAGTGACTATTTTGTATGTTACCAACAATAAAGTCTTCGTGATGATGACATTGAAGTATTGAAACCGGTAAGAAATGTAATATGTAGTGTCAAAAATTAAATTTCTTTCAATTAATTTAATATAATCAAATATTTATGGTGATTTAAGCATGCAGCTCATTTCTTTTGCAACGTTTATAAGCACACATTCATCAATTCATTGATAATTGAAAATATAAGTTTATTCGTGATGGAAACATCACTAAAGAAAAATTGATGAATTTCAAATAAACAAAATAAAGAAAATAGTGATGATGGTAGAAATTTCTGTTTCAGAGAGAGTATGGAGTGGTAAATATTATTCTACTCCATCTGTTATTAACAAAACACCAAACGATGATCAAGAAAGACGTTATCATTGCGACACGTGTCATAGATCGTACAAGTACCAGAGCAATCTTTGTAACCATAAAAGGGAGGAATGCGGTAAATCGCCCTCCTATTTCTGTCCGGTCTGCAATAGAGGATTTAAAAAGAAACAACATTTGCAGAGACACATGGCCGGAATTCACAATATAGTCGGAAACGTCCAACCGACTCAAAACTCACCTTACAAAAATCAATCTCAAAGCGCAGAAACCGATTTTTGCAATACCAATTTTGTTCGCGATGTTGGTAATAATACGAGTGTTGTTTCGCAACAACAAGGAGGAAGTGTTCAACAAGACGTTTCTCTTAATAACATGGAGTTTTTATTACAGCAACTCAATCAATTTGAAAACGAACAATACATAAATAAAAATGGTTAAATTTGTTTGTATAAATTAAAAAAATTATAAAATTTGCAATAAAAACAATTTAATGATAACAAATTAATATTTCTAAACCATCTCAAAAATAAAGGTAATGTATAAATAAATTTAGCTTCTATTAAAACGATTTATGTTGCATTAAATTAACTAAGTGGATTAGAATTAAATCTAATTTAAATATAATTAATTTAACCGATTTTGAAAAATGTTAAATAAATGGTTAATCTAGAAAATATTTCAGGTCGATACTTTTGCTCTTGCGGGCGTAGTTACGGGAAACGATTCACCTTGAATAGACACCGGAAGTACGAGTGCGGCGGTAAACAGCCCAATTTTTCGTGCACGTATTGCGGCACCAGATACAAGTATCGATTCGAGTTAATCAAGCATATGAAAACGCATCCAAATGTTTTCATACCACCCGAATTGTTGTATTGAAATCAAATCGTATATTGAAATCAAATAATTAGTAATTATTGTTTGTGGAGATGTAATGTAATTATTGAGGAAATATATTAATTTTGAAATATTGTTTTTTTTTAATTAAAAAAATTATAATAAAGATCGTAGTTAAAAACAATAAATTTTAAATAAGAATATGTCGATTAGCCTAACATATTTTTTTGCTACTTTTTGATAATAGATTAAGTGATGATATAAATTAAATAAAGGCGGTGTCTAAATTATTTGCAATAATATGTATATTTCATAAATTAGGAAAACACAAAGAGGATTCGTGATTTCGTTTAAATGGTGGCAAATTAACTTGGAAAGATGAAGTATGTATTAAATTTTTTTTTGTATTCAATAAACATAATTTATTTTTATGCAATGGATTTGGACAGATTGTTAAAAGACAGCTCTTTTTGCTCAACACAATGTGCAATAACAATCGGATGTGAACTTAATTGAAGACATGTAGTATAATAATATTGCACAATATGAATAAAAAGATAAAACTAAAGCAAAAGGGATCTTAGTTGTTACTTCTGATAACGATTTCAACTTCTTCAATGTTAGTTGGGTTAAGTTAACCCAACCTAATTAGCTACCACTAAATGTTTGTTGGGTTGGGTTGAGTTGAACCATCAGTCTTAACTCAACTCAATTTACTACTTTGCACAAAAAGTTGGCTAAGTTGTGTTGAGTTATTAATTTTAGCTCAACCCAACTCAACTAGTTAGTACTAAATATTAGTTAGGTTGGGTTGAGCCAGTAGTCTTAACTCAACTAGCTAACAATAATATTCCTTGCGTTGGGTGAAGCCATCAATACTAATCCAATCCAACTAAGTAGCACCAAATATTAATTAGATTGGGTTTGGATAAGCCACCAATCTTAACCCAATCCAACTAGTTATTTTGTACTAAATATTAGTTAAATTAAGCTATCAATCTTAACCCAACCTAACTAGCTACCACTAAATATTTGTTGGGTTGAGTTGAGTAGAGTCATCAGTCATAACTCAACTCAATTTGCTATTTTGCACAAAAACTTGTCTAAATTATGTTGAGCTATTAATTTTAGCTCAACCCAACTCAACTAGTTAGTACTAAATATTAGTTGGGTTGGGTTGAGCCAGCAATCTTAACTCAACTAGCTAATAATAATATCCCTTGCGTTGGGTTAAGCCATCAATACTAATCCAACCCAACTAACTAGCACCAAATATTAGTTAGATTGGGTTTGGATAAGCCACCAATGTTAACCCAATCCAACTAGCTATTTTGTACTAAATATTAGTTAAATTAAGCTATCAATCTTAACCCAACCTAACTAGCTACCACTAAATATTTGTTGGGTTGGGTTGAGTAGAGCCATCAGTCATAACTCAACTCAATTTGCTACTTTGCACAAAAAGTTGGCCAAGTTATGTTGAGCTATTAATTTTAGCTCAACCCAACTCAACTAGTTAGTACTAAATATTAGTTGGGTTGGGTTGAGACAGCGGTCTTAACTCAACTAGCCAACAATAATATCCCTTTCGTTGGGTTGAGCCATCAATACTAATCCAACCCAACTAACTGGCATCAAATATTAGTTAGATTGGGTTTGGATAAGCCACCAATCTTAACCCAATCCAACTAGCTACTTTGTACTAAATATTAGTTCGGTTAGGGTGAGATATCAATCTTAACTCAACCCAACTAGCTAGCACTAAATATTAGTTGGGTTGGGTTTGGTTGAGCTATTAATCTTAGCTCAATCCAACTAGCTAGCACTAAATATTAGGTTGGGTTGGATTGATTAATCCAACCCAATCCATCAATCTTCATCATTTCTGGCAGAAATATTAGTTGTGTTGTAGCATCAATCAATTTTACACTCAGTATGTCTCTTTCATAGAGTAACTTTGAATTAGCCTCCCTCCTCCTTATTTATGGAATAAGATATAAACTTAAGACATCGTTTCACTCTTACGATACCTGTATATCATTCATTATGTTTATAATAGTATTCCGTTACACATCAAACAGCGTGGTGAGTCTGGCTTTTGAAAAATTTCTGCTTCTTCAGCTATTATCAAAACTTCCATATTCACTTATTATTTTCATCTTTTATTTTTCTTCTACTTGTTTACTTACACACTTTCTTTTTGTGTTTCAGCTGCTTTTTTCTTTCGATTTCTTTTTTTAGTTGTATGCCTCTTTCTTCTTTAACTTGTTCTTTCCTTTTTTTTCTTCAAGCTTTTAATACTTTATATTATTATATTTACTCATTTGTATAATCAGGTTTAGTTTCTATTACTATTATTTTTTTATCCCTTTTGGCAAAACGGTAGAATCAAGTTTTTAAGTTTATGATATAATTTTATAAGTTTATTAAGTTGTTTTAGTTGAGTTTTTCTAGTTTTCTATTATACATGCCAATAAATATTATAATTATTATTAATCTTAACCCAACTAGTTAGCAGAAAATGTTGATTAGGTTGGGTCGACCCATCATTCCTAACCCAATCCAATTTGCTACTTTGCATTAAAAGTTTGCTGAGTTGGGTTGATTTATCAATCACTTTGTACTAAATATTAGTTCGGTTAGGTTGAGCTCTCAATCTTAACTCAATCTAATTTGCTACTTTGCATTAAAACTTAACTTGGTTGGGTTGATTTATCAATCTTAGCTCAACCCAAGTTGTTGGGTTGAAGAAGTTAGGTTGAGTTGAGCCATCAGTCTTGACCGACTCAACCCAACTAATTACTTTGCACTAAATATTAGTTCGATTTGGTTGAGATATTAATCTTAACTTAATCCAATTAGCTAGCACTAAATGTTGATTGGGTTAGGTTGATCCATCATTCTTAACCCAATCCAATTTGCTACTTTGATCTAAAAGTTAGCTGGGTTGGGTTGAGTTATCAATCTTAGATCAACCCAACTTAACTAGTTTGCACTAAATATTAGTGGAGTTGGGTTGGGTTGGGTCAACAGTCTTGACCCAACCCAACTTAACTAGTTTGCACTAAATATTAGTTCGGTTTGGTTGAGATATCAATCTTAACCAACCCAATTAACTACCACTAAATGTCAGTTGGGTTGGGTTAATCCATCATTCTTAATCCATTCCAATTAACTACTTTGCATTAAAAGTTAGCTGCGTTGGATTGAGCTATCAATCTTAGCTTAACCCAATTCAAGCACTAAATATTAGTTGGATTGGATTGAGTTAAGCGATAAGTATTAACTCAACCCAACTTGCTACTTTGCACTAAATATTAGTACGGTTTAGTTAAGATATTAATCTTCATCAAAGCTAGCACTAAATATTAGTTGTGTTATCAATCTTAAGCCAACTAGCTAGCACTGAAAGTTAGTTGGGTTGCGTTGCGTTATCAATCTTAATTCAACTCAATCCCACTGGTTTGCACTAAATATTAATTGGATTGGATTGGGATGGGTTGGGCCATCGATCTTATCCCAACCCAACTTAGTGGTTAACACGATGTGAATGTAATTGAAGAAATGAAGATATTTTAGTTAGTGATGTCTTCTGTTTCTTACCCCAATTAGTCAATTAATGTAAGTGAATAAATTTAAGGATTTTGTGACTTTTTGGAAGTCCTTTGAAAAGAATTTATTTTCAATAGGCTTATAAGAGATAGTTGAAAAAATACAGAAGGGTAGTGTCAGGATAATTGTAGACAAAATACTTTCATTCTAATATATACCGACAATACAGCGTGGGCAGAATGAACTGACCTTTTTTTAAATACAATGCATCGCTACTTGTACTCCAACAAAACAATTATTTAATGCATGTCTTAAGCATTCGGAGTGTTTTTTTATGGTCGTATCATTTCCTAATATAGTGACATCCTTGTTCTCCAGACTTGTCAATGTACGCTTGAAGAATAAGAGGAAGCAATTCGTGTGGAAGTTGATCAAATCGACAGAGCAATGTTGAAAAGTGTGGAAGACAACTTAGACAACTTTTAATAATTAAGGTTTTCGAGTATTAAATTTACGATTAATTTTGACATCATCTACAGGCTGATTTACAAAACCTTGATCGACATCTAGGATAGATAATGGGATGTGTTCACAAAAATTACTCGATTCATCCAGAGACATACTTTTTTATGTTATAGGTTACAACTAAATTGGATTTGACGTAATAAATATGACAAACTGACACAACATTACTATTATTGACGTAAAACATTAAAATAAAACTTAGACGTAACTACACACAAAAAAATGTTAGAACTGATTAATTTTTCGGTTATATTATTAAAAAAGAACATCAACTTAAGAAACTCGATTTCGAAACTTTTTTTTCTTTATTCAATTCATTACATTATTTAAATACTACGTTTTAAACGCACCCACGTAATATTAAAATGAATAGTTTTAATAATGAACGTATATTTAATCTTAATTATACATGGGCTCGCAAAAGTTCGCTGAGAGCTGATATGGCATCATAAATTTTTATTGATGGACGAAATCAGTTATTATCTGGAATTTTAAGGTAAAAATTACGTGATATGATCTTAATCTTGAATGATTTTAAGATGGAGGTGGCAAACATTCGTCCTCTGAGAATTTGAAGGTCATGTCCCCATATCATTCAATGTTGAAATTACGAAGAAGGTCGTCAATTGGTACTGAACTAACACAGTCTTTATTACTAGAACTAATACTACGCGTAGAATTATTTATCTATCCGTCTTAATAATGAAAGTATATTTTGTTTAAATATACATGGGCTTATTAATGGTGGTAAACATTGGTTGTGCGTCCTCGGTGAGTTTGAAGGTCGTGCCAAGGTCTCCCATATCATTTAATGTTGAGATTACGAAGTTGTTCGTTAATTAGCACTGGACTAACACTACCTTTATTACTAGAACTAATACTTCGCGTAGAACTAGAAGCTCTCAAGATATGGTATCTTTGTCAAAAATTGTTTATTTAAATTGTCCGAAGTTTACTTTTAATTCAAGTGATATGATAGTGTTAAGTTTTAATTTTAATTGAATAGTGCGTAGTTTACTTTTTCTAAATAATAATATAATTAATTAAGATAATTTATATCCTTTTCTACCACGTTATGTTTGCATGAAGTTAATATCGTGTCTTAAATCGAATCTTTTTGTCAGTTTTCCTCAGTTGACCCATTTTATCTCTTACATTCTGCAATCTAATCTTCGGTATTTCTATTATTCAAAGATAAAAGTAAAGCCATTAATCTTATTTTAAAACTTGAGTATTAAAGGGCGATACCGAGCGATAAAGAAAGACCGTCCGCAAAAACCTTCTTTTCCAAGCGCTTGATATTAAGGGTGGTTTAGAAAAATACTTTTATCTTATCTAGAAAAGTAAAACATAGATTGGTTGTGGATGTATCAATACATAACTTTTTCAGACTATCATATAATTAAGTATTACTTAATCCCTAAATCGATGATTCTCAACCATAAGGCCGCTGCACTTTTGTGTAGTAAAGACATTCCTAAAGTGTGAGAAAGATTTCGTAATCTCAAAAGGACTTGATGTTATAGTGACAAATTTATAAAATTGCAGCTTCTCCAAGAAGACATTGGCATAAGCGTTGAGATTAGGCGCTGGGGAAAGTAGGTTTTTTACGGACCATCTTTTTTGGTCGCATTGTATATCTTATATGTATACTCTTATCTATCTAGAAAGGTATAACTTAATTAGGTATAATTTTCAGACTTCCATATAATTAAGTATTAATTAATCCTTAAATCACTTTTCTATGCTACTGACATTCTTAAGGTGTGAGAACGACTTCATTATCTCAAAAAAGATTGAGAATCTCTGCTTCTCTAAGAAGCAGTATTTTTGAGTAATATGTTATTGAGATGTATTCTTCAAAAGTTTAGATGAACTAAATTTTTAAGTTAATGTTTAGTATGTTATTAAATATTACTAATATCTTTGCACATCGATTATTGCCGTATTAGGCTAACACAAAAAAATACTAGTTGTATGTGCGTGTACGTAGCATTACAAAAATACATTAAAAGTGAAGTGGTTGATACTTAATGTGCCTGCTATCTTTTTTGTAGTATTAATACTTTTTCTAGTCATAGACGTCAAAAAATTCTTAGGAGATAATAGTCTATGTTGAAAAGATGAAAAATATTAGTACGTAAGCTTTCACAATCGGCGTTGAATGAACTAGAACTAATATTAGAGCCAATGCTAAAACTATCATTAGAACTTATACTAGAACTAACATTAAAAATGTTTTAAAAAATGTTCTAAAAATCGAAAGGTTCTACTTTTTGTGTTAATTCTAGTATTAGTTCTAGTGCTAGTTCCAGTATTAGTGCTAGTGTTAGTTCTAATTTTAGTTCAATATGAAAAATATTCATCTTCATATACATTAATGTTATTGATTACATCACATCTAAATGAGGATTGTATAATGCACGTATCAGTGATATTATTTTCTCAGATAATTCCTGCTGATGCATCATTTTGGTCGAAATCGGTGAATACAAAAAACTTTAAAATAAAAACATTAACAACTTTAAACATACAAATTCTATAAATTTGCGATTAAATAAAAACAAGAATTTGTTTTAACTAAAATTTGATTCACTTTAATTCAATTTGCCGTATTTTTTAGGCTTATATGTATGTGGTAATTGCCATAAAACGTACCACCATAAGAAAACATTAAGCAGACACGTTCGCTTGGAATGCGGTTTAGAACCGTGTTTTGCCTGTCCCCTCTGTCCATATCGATTCAAGCGAGCCTATCTTCTAGCAAGACATAAATTCGTGCATCACAGCATTTCTTATTGCAAAAAGAACTGAAGAAGACTGATTAATTAATTAATTATTTTCCACCCAAAATACGATACCAAAATATTATTTATTATAATAAACATTAAAATATTTATTGAATAAAACATATAAATTTAATCCAAAAACAATTTCATTTTAATAATGTTTATTTCATTAATTTCTTTTTTTTTCATTTCTCTTTCATTTTATTTTATTTTTCGATTTATTTATTTTTATTTTTTTTTTGTTTTACCTATCCCATTTTTCCATTGCAGAGGAGGACAACCAATATACAGAATTGGTTTTTCCGCGTTTGGGCGACTTCAATCGTAAAAATCCATTCAGAAAGATGAAAATTGTAAAAGGCCACACGTCAATGCAAGGTTACAGTGACGATTCGCAATTTACGTGCAGACATTGCGGTAAGCGATACAAATGGAAATCGACGTTGAGTCGACACGAAAAACTCGAATGTGGCGATAAAGAACCGAAATTCTTTTGCTCTTATTGCCCGTACAAAGCGAAACAAAAAGGCAATCTATTGGTGCATATTCGAAAACATCACTTCGAAAACGACGAAAATGAACCGAACGAAACCGATAAAGTTCTCGATATTAATTTTGATTGATTAATTAATTTAATATTTTTAAAAACTATATTGTTAATTACATATTTTAATACATCTTTTTTAATTAATTAATCCCTTTTTATTTTTTTTTGTTTATAATTAAAAAGGGGTGAGTAATAAAATGAGATGATGAGTGTTGTGCTTTCAGTGTTGTGGCTCGAAATTAATTATTTTAAAAGTATTCATAATTATTTAGTTTCTTTTTGATTTTTAGAAGCTACGAAATCGACGAATCCCGACTCGACTAAGACCGTGTATTCTTGCGAGAAATGCGGCAGAACTTACAAAAGAAAAGCGACTCTACGTCGGCACGTTAGTTTCGAATGTGGCGTCAGCAAAAAGTTTGTGTGTCGCGTTTGTAACAGTAGGTTTAAGAGGCAAGATACTCTTAAGATGCATACTCGTTTGCATATGCCTAAAAAATGTCCGCCTTTAATTATGTTTTAATGATTTATAAACATATTTAAGAAAGTGAGATAAACAGTGATGAGTCGACTTTTACGACCGATGTTAATTGAGTTAAAACTAGAATTAACACTAACATAAACATTAGAAGTGTCACTACAACTGATATCAAAGTAACACTAAAAGTAGAACTTAAAGCTTTCAGATGCCAAAAACTGGTTCGAACCAGTTTTTGAAGAATGTTGCAACATGGAATCCGAAATATGAAATATTTTTTTTAAAGACTTACTGCAAAACTTGTAAGGTATTAGTTCTAGTTTTAGTTATCTGCTATTACAAGAACTAAAGAAAGGACTAAACTTGTTTTATATGGTGTTTCTGTTGAACCTTGTTCTGGATGACATGTTAAACATTCTTCAGAAACCGTATTGAACAAGTTTCGAAAGAATGTTGTAACATGGCATCCAAAACGTCAATATTCTAGTAGCTTCTAGTTCGAGCATTAATTTTACTGTTATACTAATGATGCAATCTTCTTCAGAACTAGTTCTAAACTAGTTCGAACTGGTTTTTGAAGAAGGTTGTAACATGGTTTTCGAAAAGACAAACATTTCTTTAAAAGGCACACTAGTATTAGTCTAAAACTAGAATTGAAACTAAAACTAGAAGCTTGCGGGGTTTGCGGTGCGTCTTTTTAAAAAAAATGTTTTATGTTTCGGATGCCATGTTATAACCTTCCTCAGAAACCATTCCGAACTAGTTTGTGAGGAAGGTTGCATCATGGCACCGAAATGTTAGACCCTCTTTTAGAAGCTTGCCGATTTTCATCTTATACAAAAATGTTTGATTCCTGATTGATGGTTGAATGTTGGCTTCAATTTCGACATTGAAGTACGTTTTTTGAAAAAAGAAATGTTTGACGTTTCGGATGCCATATTGCAAACTTCTTCAGAAACCATCTTGAACAAGTTTCTGAAGAAGGTTGTAATATGATATCCGAAACGTCAAACATTTTTTCAAAAGACGCACTAGTGTTGGTTTAACAGTAAAACTAAAGCTACAAGCTTGCGGGGTATTCCGTGCATATTTTGAAAAAATGTTGGGTGTTTGGTATGCCATGTTACAAACTTCTTCAGAAATAAATCACTTTGATCTTTCTGAAAAAGGTTGCAACATGGCATCAAAACATCAAAAATTTTTTCAAAATACGTATGGCAAAACTCGCATGCTTCTAGTTCTAGTTCTTCAGAAGAAGAAGCTTTTAGGTTTTGTCGTGCGTCTTATAAAAAAATGTTCGATTTCTGATTGATGTTTTAATGTTGGCTTCATCAGACTAATATTAGAATTTATACAAGACATGGCACTCGAAACGTCAAACTTCTAGTTATAGCTTTGGTTGTACTGTTAGATTAATGTTAGAGTTAAAACAAAAACTAAAACCAAAAGCTGGAGGTTTTGTGGTGCGTCTTTTGAAAAAATGTTTGTCTATTTATTGACGTTTTTTAATATTAGAACTAGAAGCTTTCAAATTTTGAGTTGCGTCTTTTAAAAAATGTTTGATGTTTCGGATGCCATATTGCAACCTTCGTCAGAAACCGTAAGTTGCTCTGATGTCATTAAGAAATCCCATCTGCTACTTTGATCTGTCCCCAAATGACATCAAAAGAAGGAAAAAAACTAATTTTCTGAAAAAGAAACACTTTCAGAAAGGGACAGCGTTGTTAAAGATATCAGATCTTCAGCATTTTAGTAGAAAATGTTTCTTGTTGTTATAATTGGGTAACCTTCTATTGACCTTCATCAACCTCTAGATGTTGGAGACGTTCTGGTCACCTTAAGTTGCTCTGATGTCATTACGAAATCGGATCAAAGTAACAGATGGGATGTCTTAGTGACATCAGAGTAACTTACGGTGATAATCAGATCAAAGTAACAAAAGGGATTTCTTAGTGACATCAGAGATGATCAGAGGTGGTGTCATTAAGAAATCAGATCAAAGTAACAGATGGGATTTCTTAATGACATCAAAGCAATTTACGGTTATAATCAAATCAAAGTAACAAATGGGATTTCTTAATGACAGCAGAGCAACTTACGATGATAATCAGATCAAAGTATCAGACGGGATTTCTTAATGACATCAGAGGTGATGTCATTAAGAAATCAGATCAAAGTAACAGATGGGGCCTCTTCAACATCAAGAGGTTGATGAAGGTTAATAGAAGGTTGGCCAATCATAAGAACAGGAAATATTTTCTACTAAAGTGCCGAAGATCTGGTATCATTAACCACGCTGTTTCTTTTCGGAAAAATAATTTTGTTTCTTTATTTTGGTGTGAACTAGAAACTTGCGTACAAACTTCTTCAGAAACCACTTTGAACTAGTTTCTGAAGAAGATTGTAATATGGCTAATGTTGGCTTCAGTTCTACTGTTCAGACTAATACTAGAACTAATATAAGATCTATAATCAGAATTAGAAGCTTTCAGGTTTTATTGTACATTTTTGTAAAAATGATCGACGTTTCGAATGCCATGTTGCAACTATCTTCAGAAACCACTCCGAACTAGTTTCTGAAGAAGGTTGTAACATGGCTAATATTGGCTTCAGTTCTACTGTTAACTAATACTAAAACTGATATAAGATCTAAAATCAGAACAGGAGAATTTTAGGTTTTGTCATGCATCTTTGTAAAAATGTTTGGTGTTTCGAATGCCATGTTGCCACCTTCTTTAGAAACCAGATTGAACAAGCTTCTGAAGAAGGTTGCAACATGGCATTAGAAACGGCAAACATTTTTTCAAAAGATACACTTGCATTAGTCTAATAGTAGAACTAAAGCCAAGAACTAGAAGCTTACTAAGTTTACCGTGCTTCTTTTGAAGAAATGTTGGATGTTTCAGATACCATCTTGCAACATTTTTCAAAAACCACTTTAAACTAGTTTCTGAAAAAGATTGCAACATGGCAACAAACAGTCAAAACTTTTTTTTCAAAAGATGCAGGCTTCTAGTTCTTCAAAATAAGAAGTTTTTAGGTTTTGTCGTGAATCTTATGAAAAAATGTTTGACGTTTTGGATGCTATGTTGCAACCTTCTTCAGAAACCACTTTGAACAAGTTTCTGAAAAAGGTTGCAATATGGTATCAAAACGTCAAACATTGTTTTCAAAAGACGCACGTCAAAACCTGCAAGCTTCTAGTTCTAGTTCTTCAAAATAAGAAACTTATAGGTTTTGTGGTGAGTCATATGAAAAAACGTTTGACTTTTCGATGCCATTTTGCAATTTTCTTCAGAAATCACTCTGAACTAGTTTCTGAAGAAGATTGTAACATGGCTAATGTTGGCTTCAGTTCTACTGTTCAGACTAATACTGGAACTAATATAAGATCTATAATAAGAACTAGAAGCTTTCAGGTTTTGTTGTGCATCTTTGTAAAAATGACGGCGTTTCGAATGCCATGTTGCAATCTGCTTCAGAAACCAGACTGAACAAGTTTCTGAAGAAGGTTGTAATGCGGTATCCGAAACGTCGAACGTTTTTTCCCGCAAGGTTCTAGTTCCAATTCTTCAGAATAAAAAGCTTTTAGGTTTTGTCGTGAATCTTATGAAAAAATGTTTGACGTTTTAGATGCCATGTTGCAATTTTCTTCAGAAACCACTTCGAACCAGTTTCTGAAGAAGATTGTAACGTGGCTAATGTTGGCTTCAGTTCTACTGTTCAGACTAATACTGGAACTAATATAAGATCTATAATAAGAACTAGAAGCTTTCAGGTTTTGTTGTGCATCTTTGTAAAAATGACGGCGTTTCGAATGCCATGTTGCAATCTGCTTCAGAAACCAGACTGAACAAGTTTCTGAAGAAGGTTGTAATGCGGTATCCGAAACGTCGAACGTTTTTTCCCGCAAGGTTCTAGTTCCAATTCTTCAGAATAAAAAGCTTTTAGGTTTTGTCGTGAATCTTATGAAAAAATGTTTGACGTTTTAGATGCCATGTTGCAATTTTCTTCAGAAACCACTTCGAACCAGTTTCTGAAGAAGATTGTAACGTGGCTAATGTTGGCTTCAGTTCTATTGTTCAGACTAATACTGGAACTAATATAAGATCTATAATAAGAACTAGAAGTTTTCAGGTTTTGTTGTGCATCTTTGTAAAAATGACGGCGTTTCGAATGCCATGTTGCAATCTGCTTCAGAAACCAGACTGAACAAGTTTCTGAAGAAGGTTGTAATGCGGTATCCGAAACGTCGAACATTTTTTCCCGCAAGGTTCTAGTTCCAATTCTTCAGAATAAAAAGCTTTTAGGTTTTGTCGTGAATCTTATGAAAAAATGTTTGACGTTTTAGATGCCATGTTGCAATTTTCTTCAGAAACCACTTCGAACCAGTTTCTGAAGAAGATTGTAACGTGGCTAATGTTGGCTTCAGTTCTACTGTTCAGACTAATACTGGAACTAATATAAGATCTATAATTAGAACTAGAAGCTTTCAGGTTTTATTGTGCATCTTTGTAAAAATGACTGCGTTTCGAATGCCATGTTGCAATCTTCTTCAGAAACCAGATTGAATAAGTTTCTGAAGAAGGTTGTAATACGGTATCCGAAACGTCAAACATTTTTTCCCGCAAGGTTCTAGTTCCAATTCTTCAGAATAAGAAGCTTTTAGGTTTTATCGTGAATCTTATGAAAAATGTTTGACGTTTTAGATGCCATGTTGCAATTTTCTTCAGAAACCACTTCGAACCAGTTTCTGAAGAAGATTGTAACGTGGCTAATGTTGACTTCAGTTCTACTGTTCAGACTAATACTGGAACTAATATAAGATTTATAATTAGAACTAGAAGCTTTCAGGTTTTGTTGTGCATCTTTGTAAAAATGACGGCGTTTCGAATGCCATGTTGCAATCTTCTTCAGAAATCAGATTGAATAAGTTTCTGAAGAAGGTTGTAATACGGTATCCGAAACGTCAAACATTTTTTCCCGCAAGGTTCTAGTTCCAATTCTTCAGAATAAGAAGCTTTTAGGTTTTGTCGTGAATCTTATGAAAAAATGTTTGACGTTTTAGATGCCATGTTGCAATTTTCTTCAGAAACCACTTCGAACCAGTTTCTGAAGAAGATTGTAACGTGGCTAATGTTGACTTCAGTTCTACTGTTCAGACTAATACTGGAACTAATATAAGATCTATAATTAGAACTAGAAGCTTTCAGGTTTTGTTGTGCATCTTTGTAAAAATGACGGCGTTTCGAATGCCATGTTGCAATCTTCTTCAGAAATCAGATTGAATAAGTTTCTGAAGAAGGTTGTAATACGGTATCCGAAACGTCAAACATTTTTTCCCGCAAGGTTCTAGTTCCAATTCTTCAGAATAAGAAGCTTTTAGGTTTTGTCGTGAATCTTCTGAAAAAATGTTTGACGTTTTAGATGCCATGTTGCAATTTTCTTCAGAAACCACTTCGAACCAGTTTCTGAAGAAGATTGTAATATGGCTAATGTTGGCTTCAGTTCTACTGTTCAGACTAATACTAGAACTAATATAAGATCTATAATCAGAACTAGAAGCTTTCAGGTTTTGTTGTACATCTTTGTAAAAATGTTTGGAGATTCGAATGCCATGTTGCAATTTTCTTCAGAAACCATTCCAAACCAGTTTCTGAAGAAGGTTGTAACTTGGCTAATGTTGGCTTCAGTTCTACTGTTAGACTAATATTAGAACTGTATAAGATCTGATATCAGAACTACAAGCTTTTAGGTTTTGTCGTGCATCTTTGCAAAAATGTTTGACATTTCGAATGACATGTTGCAACCTTCTTCAGAAACCAGATTGAACAAGTTTCTGAAGAAGGTTGTAACATGCTATCCGAAACGTCAAAATTTTTTCAAAAGACGTACCACAAACCTGATAGCTTCTAGTTTTAGTTCTTTTATCAGTTTTAGTCTAACAGCAAAGCCAACATTCAAACATCAATCAAGAGTCAAACATTTTTTCAAAAGATGAACAAAACCTGAAAGAAAAACTTGAAAGCTTTTTGTTCTTGTAACTAATATAAGAACAAATACAAGACCTAAATCTAATCATATAATTTAAACCACATCAAACCAGTTACCAATATGACACCCAAAATTTGAAATATTTTTTTGAAAGGACCTTAAATTTGTCTAATTCTTCTTTTTAATTAACACTTCTAGTGATAATTCTAGTGTTAGTGCCAATTATAGTTTTACTTCAAGTGATAACCCAAAGAAAAAGAATCTAGAAAAATTTAATTTATTATATCTATGTGTAATTAATTCGATGTACAAAAATAAAATATATACGAAATAAAACATTTAAATCATGAAGCGCAGATTTATTTTAAACACAAATTAAATTAACAATAAAATATAAATTTGTTTAACAACATTTTATTTTAGAATTGGCAGACATAGTCATAAAAGAGGAATGTGATGATTCTGGGAATAGAGTGTACTGCTGCGTTCGATGCGGAAAAAAATATAAAAGAAAAGAGACTTTATCGAGGCATTTAAAATTAGAATGTGGACAATTACCAAGATTTGCATGTAACACTTGTGATTATAAGTTTAAAAGAAAAGAACATCTCGTCGCGCATATACGATCGAAAGGGCATTAATTAATTTAAATTTTTAAATTTTAAATTAAATCATAAAAAGATAATGTAATAATTTATATTGTTGATTGTATTTTTTGAAAATAATTAATAAAATATTAATATGTTTAAAAAAAAATTGATTTAATTTAATATTGTTTGTGATATAAAGTAGGTTAGTTAGTGCACACACCTTCTTAAATTAAAATTAAGTAATAGATTGAAGTAGAAATTAATTAATTATTTTAATATTAAAATTAGCACGGTAAGTTTAAATCATCGACACCACAAATTCAATTAATTCATTTTATTTTTATTATTTCAATTTTTTTGGTGTAGGGCACCATTTATTTTTATTCTGCCTCGATAACCGATATTTTTTCCAGGTATTCCAGTCCACATCGAACTAAAAGAGGAACACCTTTCCTCCGCTTGGACGATATGGGCCGCGACCGGCGACAGCAGCGACATCGACGACGTGAAACCCTCAAATCCAAAGAGAAAAATGACCTCGTACAACCGAATCAAGGGCAATTTTACTTGTCTTCAATGCGGTCGAATGTACGTTCGTAAAGACTCGTTACAACGCCACTTAACGTACGAGTGCGGTAAAGAACCCCAATTCCAGTGTCCGTTTTGTCCGCAACGTACCAAAAGGAAAACCCATCAGATTAGGCACATTAAAAGGCAGCATAAGGATAAAATTGGCGTTTTGGAGGAGAACAATCCGGGAATGATTCTTACCAAAGTTGGACCGCAACAAGTTCATAGCGAATAGTTTCGGTTTTTTTTGTGTTTTATTTTGTTTTAAATAGGGTTTTTGACAAGTTTTTTTTTGATTCTTGTGTAGAGTGAATTAAGATGTAACTAAAATGTTAACTAAAATTAATAAGAAATTATTTTTTATTATAAAGTATAATCAATTTAAATAGGTAAGTGAAGAATTTTTTTCTTTTTTCATTTAAGTAAGTCGACTAATAAAAAGATGCAAGATATTTAGTATGTTTCTTACATTTTGCCGTGTAATGTCTTAATTGCTGCAGAATTTAATGTAAAAATTTTATTATTTAAAATTAATTTCCCAATATATTAACGCTAATATAGCGCCTCGGTAATAAAGAAATAAGTCAAGGTACGTTTTGGTAATATGTTCTCTTCAAGAGTTTTAGGAATCATATTTTTAAGATATGGATATTTAATTTCAAAAGTGGTTGGTTGTCTAAGTATTTGGTGAAGAATTTGACTATTTGGTAGTCTTATTATAGCTTCAATGCATTTTTATTACTACATAGTGTGTACATAAAGTATGGAATCAATTCGATATAAATCTGTTATATTTTTTAGTACGCATTTTTTATCTTAAAATAAAAATGTACAGGTGTCCCAAAACTGAGGTACCACGCTTAAATTGACATTTTTAAATAGGAACCCTCATTTTATCTTACATTTATGGATTTCTCGTTAAATTATGAGTAATTTTCATGTTGAAAGAAATTGTTGTGTTTCTGTGTACATAAAGTATGGAACCAATTATTATATTAGTTCTATTTTTTAACGTACTCTTTTTGAGATGAAATTGAAATATACAGGCTGTTCCAAAGTTGAGATATCATTCTTACTTAAACAGGAACTCCCAATTTCTGTTATATTTATATATACTATGTTAAATTTGGAATATTTTTCATATTGTTGATTGCACCTATCTCGGTTTAGCAGTCCTAGAAAAAAATACTCACAAAAAATGAGTGATTAGACTAAGATTTGGGAAGGGTTTTGATGTTGTACATGTTTTATTTGTCTTTATAGGTTATTTTAATCCATTTAATACACAGTATTCCAATAATCTTAAAATATCAAAAAGCTTAGCTAAAAATATTCAGAATTTAAGGTAGAATGTATAAATGTAACAAAAAATGTGAGTTTATATTTAAAAATATTTTCTTAATTATGGGACAGTCTGTACATTATAATTTTATGTCTTATTAAATAATATAACATAGGTGTCCAAGCTTTTTTTGCAATATCTCTCAGATGTATATCGAATTAATCCCACACTTTATATACTCCGGTAAACACAGCTATTTTTTCGTTATTTTTCTCAATTTTGGTACATCCTGTACATTTCAATTTTAACTCTAAAATGCTAAAAAATATAAATTTATACCAAATTGATTCCATATTTTATGTACACACTGTATATTCATTCCCTTGGAGTGCAAATATATACAATTTGATTGATTTTCTATTTAATATCATCATATTCCATAATTATGTCAACATGATGACATAATAATCCATTTTTATTTAGCGTCAAGTTAATGTCTCCTGAAAGTAATTTTTTGTTTAATGTTATCACGTTCCATAATTATAACAAAACGCAAAGATGACGAG
Source organism: Onthophagus sagittarius (assembly GCA_036711965.1). Classification (NCBI taxonomy): domain Eukaryota; kingdom Metazoa; phylum Arthropoda; class Insecta; order Coleoptera; family Scarabaeidae; genus Onthophagus; species Onthophagus sagittarius. The sequence continues at coordinate 91,393,624 of JASERS010000001.1, read as the reverse complement.
TACAATCAAGACTTTTCGTCTCATGATGATATAATAATCCATTATTATTAAACGATACTTTATTTTTTCCCAAAAATCGTTTACTGATGATGATTATAATTAATTATTGAAATCGGTAGAGAATCTGACTGAAATGTTGGGTTGATGCTTCTACGAGATTATATAATCATCATATAATTGACCATTATTTAGTTGAGTTTTTCGCATAGACCGTCTCCTGATGATGGTAAAATGATTGAAATCGGTTAAAAATCTGACTTAAATGCAGGGTTGGTGCTTGTTGATTTTTCCTAAAGATGATTTTTTATTTAATATTATCACGTTTCCATAATTATAATAAAACGCAAGAATGACAAGTACAATCAAAACTTTTCATCTCTAAATGATATAAAATCGTTTACTGATGATGGTATAAGTATTGAAATAAGTAGAGAATCTGACTGAAATTTTGGGTTGATTCTTGTACGAGAAGATGTAACAATCACACAATCATCATTATTTAGTGAGAAGTTGTGTTTTTCGCATAGATAGTCTCCTGATGATGGTAAAATGATTGAAATCGGTTAAAAATCTGACTTAAATGTAGGGTTGATGCTTGTTGATTTTTCCTAAACATGATTTTTTATTTAATATTATCACATTTCCATAATTATAACAAAACGCAAGGATGGCGAGTATAATCAAAACTTTTCATCTCTAAATGATATAAAATCGTTTACTGATGACGGTATAAGTATTGAAATCAGTAGGGAATCTGACTGAAATATAAGATTGATGCTTATGGAAATGATATACAGGTGTCCGGTATCTTCCGGATCAATGGCATATAGCCATGTAAACCACATTATTTTGAGACGATTTTTCTAATAAATTTTGTTCATTATTTATAACAACCGCACGAGAATCAGGATAAATTATCCAACCCGATTAATAGTTCTCTTTGTAACATTCACAATCTAATTGTTGTGATAAGCTACATATCATTAAAAGTTAAGGGAATAGAAATTTCATTTTTTTTTGGTGTCAATAGTTCAATAAGTTATATATTGTGTTATAAATATGTAAGAGCAAAATAAACAACACATAACAGATGAGTGATAATGCGAGGGTGGGGCCGACTACCTGAGATTGATTTATGACCTCTAGTCGTTTCCCAGAATCGTTATTAACAACTTCAAACATCTTTAAGTACTTCCCATACGGTTATTATAAACAATATCAGAAAAGTTTATTGGAAAAATCGTCTCTAAATAATATGCTCTATAACCTCTGATCTGGAATATACCGGACAGCCTGTATAATAATCGTGTAATCGATAATTATTGAGTGAGAAGTTGTTTTTTTCTCGCATAGATGATTGTATTATTATTTATAATTATATGATGGTATTTTATAATTTTGTCAATGTCAACAAATTTTGCCAACATTTTCATAATTATAACAAAACGCAAGGATGACAAGTACATACAAGGCTTTTATTCTCTTAATGATATCATAATAAACTTGTAATCCTGATGATGGCATAATTATTGAAATCGGTTGAGAATTTGATTTCATCAAATTATGAAATATAATGATAATCATTTTGATTATCATCATATTTCAAGACTTTTCATATCCCTTTCATTTCGTAACAATCGTGTAATTATTATTCAACTTCAAGAACATTTTTTCGCATAAACTGTCTCCTGATGATGGCATAATTATTCAAAATCGGTTGAGAATAGAACTGAAATATGAGGTTGATGTTTGTGGAGATGCTATAATAATCGCGTAATCCATCATTATTTAGTGAGAAGTTTTTTTTTTGCATAGATCGTCTCCTGATGATTGGTATAATTATTGAAATCGGTTAAGTTAATGATTTTTTATTTTATAATATTATATCTTTTCCATAATTATAATAAAACGCAAAGATGACGAGTACAATCACGACTTTTTATGTTCTAATGATATATCATAATGAACGTGAAGTGAAAAATTTTTCTTTTTCGCAAAAATCGTCACCTGATGATGGCATAATTATTGAAATCGGTTAAGAATCTGATTTAAATGTAAGATTGATGTTGCCATTCATTTGATTTCATTTGATGATCATCATTTGATTTCGTAATAATCATGTAATCCATTGTTATTCAATGAGAAGTTTTCTTTTTCGCATAAACTGTCCCCTGATGATGACACTATTATTGAAATCGGTTGAGAATCTGATTTAAATGCCAATGATTATATAAAATTTATTCATGATACATTTTCTAAGCTTATCACATTACTCATGTTTTGGTGATCATAATGAACGTGAAGTGAAAAACTGATTTTTTCGCAAAAATCCTCACCTGATGATGGCATAATTATTGAAATCGGTTAAAAGTTTGATTTAAATATAATGTGATACATTTTCTAATCTCATCATATTACTCACCTTTTGGTGTTCGTATATGATGTAGGTGAAGTTTGGTGAGAATCAAATTTCAATTATTAATCCAAGTCACTACGTAGAAGGTAGTTTGGGAAAGATTACATTTCATAATAAAACTTAAGGGCTAATTGAGGAGGATATATCTATTTTTAAAAAAGTGTCAGAAACTTTTAACAATTTGTCTTTAAAAATACACATTACACATCTTTAACAAGCTAATAGAGTGTGATATATTCCTTTTGGTCACAATTGAATGTACTAAACGTTAGAAGCTATAAAATCTATACGAATACATATACAAAGTAAATTTCTTCAAAATGTGTATACAGGGTGACACAAAAGTCTGGAATATAGCAAATAACTAAAAAAATCTGATAAATTGATATTTTTTAAATTATCAAGTCAGTCATTTTAATCAAAGTTTAATCAAAGAAGGATCAAAGTAGGCGGTAAAATGGCATAAATTATCCATCTAAACGCCGTTTCTGTTCCAGAAATCATGGCGAATTAGTTACAAAAAAATGAAAATATTAACTAATGTCTTAACAAAAAAAACTTTATCAAAACTAAAACTACAAATGTTCAAATTGGCCACCATTCACTTCTAAATAAGACAAGCCACAACTTGTTGACGTTTAGATCAATTGTTTACGCCATGTTAACGCTTACTTCGTTTCTTTTTACTTTATTAATTTTGATACTTAATTAATTTAGATTAAAAAGTCTGACTTAATAATTAAAACAAAAATATTTTATCAGCTTTTTTTTTATTTTGTAACCTTATGATGTAATAGTTATTTGCTATATTTCAGACTTTTGTGTCACCCTGTATAAGCAGTTTTGCATAAGATTTTGCAATGGAATACATGATGTCCCATCATGTAGACAATGTCCCATTTAAGATGAGCACATTTGTTTCGTTTGTCCAACTCAGCCCTGAGAGCAACGAATATCTTAAGATGCCTAGTTCAAATATACAGAGTTGGGTTGGGTTGGTTTTGGATTTAGCCATGCATCTGAAGATATTTCTTAACAAACAAGTCTACAATGAATATTTTTTGAAATAGAGTAGTTTACAAACTGATTTGGCTACCCTGTATATTTGAATTGAAGCAAAACTAGAACTAACACTAGACCTAGAAGTGGAAAGTTCTGGGTTTAGCCGTGCATCTGAAGACCTGAATCTTTCCACTTCTAGGTCTAGTGTTAGTTCTAGTTTTGTATCATTAGATCTAATTGTAAACCTAGGTCCAGAAACGTTCGGGTTTAGCCGTACATCTCTTAAGACGGCTAAACTCGAATGATAGTGTCAGTTCTAGTTTTGATTCAGTTCAAATACACAGGGTTGGGTTGGTTTTGGATTTAGCCGTGCTTCTGAAGATATTTCTTACAAACTAATTTGGCAACCCTGTATATTTGAAATGAAGCAAAATTAGAACTAACACTAGACCTAGAAGTGGAAAGATTTAGATCGTTCTACTTTTGTGTCATTAGATCTAAGCCTAGTTCTAGAAACGTTGGGGTTTACCAGTACATCTCTCAAGACGGTTAAACTCGAATGATAGTATCAGTTCTAATTTTACTTCAGTTCAAAGATAAAGGGTTAGGTTAGGTTGGGTTGGGTTGGATTAAGCCATGCATGTCAAGACTTTTTTTACCGAAGAAATTTATAATGATAAAATATATGAATATATTTAATATATTTAATTTAAATCGGTACCGGTTTCGGAGTTTATTCCATCTTCAGCCGAAATTGTCATAGAAGAAGCTAAGATCTAGTAGAGCATAAAGACGTAAGACATGTTGTATTAAGGAGGTCATCATAAAATTTTTAAAATATCTTTGAAAATGTTGTAAAATGGTAAAATTTGAGAATTGAAATGAATGAAAAAATTTTTTAATATGAGAGTTATGAAGAGAAATCAATCTTTATATTTCTTCTCACATTTTTTAATGAACTTTTATAAATTTTTCAACATTTCTCTTCATAACCTTCATATTAAAACATTTTTGCATTCATTTCAATTCTTAAATTTTACCATTTTACAACATTTTCAAAGATTTTTAAAAAAATTTGTTACAACCTCATTAACACAACATGTCTAGAACACTTTCGGCTGAAGATGGAGTAAATTCCGAAACCGGTACCGATTTAAATTAAATAAAGCAAGTTCAGAAGTTTAAATATTATCTTTTCTAGTTTCTATTCTAATCTATATGATTCTATCATCCGTGCCAAAAGTCAAGGCCCCTCACTTTAGAGATCGATATCTTCTAAATCTATCAATGAAAAAAATTGTGGTAAAGTTTATTGTAACTAATGAACATTTCTGTGTATCATAGGTTAATTTGGAAATGTTCAGGTTTTTCTTTTATCGCGAGTTAATTGAAAAAAGAACCCGATTTTTGAGAGTGTCAAATTTGAATTGGTGGTAATCCATGTGTTCTTAACGTGGGGCATATACGATATTCCATCTAGTTTCATGGAAAATCGCTGTTTAATAATATGCTTTCGATAAATAGATTTTGAGAAAAAAATCGCAAAGTAGATAAAGTTGTCGGGTACTTTTTCAATTAAATCGCGATGAAAGAAAAACTGCAGATCCAAACATTTCCAAATTAACCTATGATACACAGAAATGTTCACTGATTATAATAAACTTTATCACAATTTTTTTTTCATCGAGCCATTTCAAAGATATCGAACTTTAAAGTGAGCGGCCTTGATATTTGGCACCGATAATAGTTCACTTCAAATATTCAGGATTGGGTTGTGTTGAGTTTTTGGCATATGTAGAGGTTTTATTAACAAAGTTGTTGTATTTTAACAAACTGATTTGAAAATCCAACTAAATCTCGAAAAATAAAAGGAACTAGAATCATTTTTTTAAATTTTGTATGGAAAAGGACGCACTAATCCAAATATACAACATTGATCAAAATTCTCTTTATAACAACAATAAATATTAACTTATTTCGGTACTTATATCATCATCAGGAGATTACTTCAATTAAAATTACTATTCATTTAAAGTTTATGCATTAAATTTAATAAGACATTATTTTATTAGTCGACTAATTTTTTTCCCAAATCAAATTAATTCACTCTACATAATAAATATTTAGTTTATAAGTTAAATTAATTCTCCACAAATTGATATATCCATATCAATTTATGGAAATTCTTATAATTATTAGTATTGTTTTGGCCGTTTTTATTTATTTAAAGCTGTCCATTTTTTTTTACAAGTTACCTTCCTACCAACTTCTAATCGATAATTTGTGACACTTTTACCCATAAGAAAACGTTACGCTCGTTAGTTTAGTTATTTTTATTTTATTTTATTGCATTTTTATCTCCGAAATTTATTTTTTAATTTTTTCCACCAAAAATTTATGTTTAAAAATAAAATCAAATTTTTTTTGCACTATTTTTTTTTTTAATTCATCGGTTTATTTTCCTTTTTTTCTTTTATTTATTTATTTATTAGCTTTTTGCATATTTATTATTTTTTTGTGTATCTCTTTTTAATTTAATTTAATTTAATTTAATTTGTTTTAATTTAATTTAACTATTATTTTTATATGGGAATTGGGCATCGAAATCAAAACCCACCCCATTTTTTACTAACGCCATTTTTTTTTGTTTCAGCTGAAGATCTAAGCTTGGCTAGACCATGGGAACGTTGGCCCGCTCATCTCGCCCTTCCGATGATGTTGATGCGAGAGAGCATGAAGAAATCGATGTTGCAAAGTATCACGAAGTCTTCGCTCTCGATGGATTTGAGTACGGCGGGGAAGGGTGGGTCGAAATCGGGTGCGCAATCTAGGGTGTCTACGGAGGCTTCTTCTCCTGGATACGATTGCAGCATTTGCGGGCGCATCTATAAGTTAAAAAGTTCGTTGAGGAACCATCAGAAATGGGAGTGCGGTAAGGAGCCGCAATTTAAGTGCCCGTTTTGTGTTTATAAGGCTAAACAAAAAATGCACATGGCTAGGCATATGGAGAGGATGCATAAAGAAATCGATTATTCGGTGGTGAAGGCGGAAATGAAGGTCGAGACTGGAGATGGTGATAACTAAGGGCTTCCTATTTTTATTATTATTTTTTTTTGGTAGAATACGATGATAAATAAGATTTTTTCCTGACAATTTTTTTTTGGTGTGAAAACGATTTTTCACACCCCACCAATAATACATACCTATTATCCGTGCCAAATTTCAAGGCTCTAAAGTGGGGGCCTCGACTTTTGGCGCGGATAATACATTTATAGAAACATGTGTACTCCTCGCTATTTGCTTTTTTTGTATACTCTTTTTATATAAGATATTTTTATAGACGATTTTTGTACTCCACCTTTTGATACCTCCGAAAAAATCAAACCAACAACGATGGACTTTTTTTGATACTCAATCTGATACACAATAACCGACTGATTTTCTATAAACCCCCCCCAAACAAAAAACTGCCTTCACGTAATCACGAAATCATTGGATCACATTCTTTCTTTTTTACTATTTAAAAAAAATCCTTTTAATTGTTTCTATTTCAATTACACATCTTTGTGGGTGTTGTGTAATTTCAGATTTTCTCATGCTTGTGATATATTGTAAGTGATCGAACTAATAAAAAAAATAAAAAAAAAAAATGAAATGGAAAAGAAATATAAAAGTGGCAGCATTTACGGAGTGTGTATGGTCAGAAAAGAAATTAATAATAATAAAAAGACATACAATATGACCCACAATACGTGCGAAAGTGATATTTTTGTAAACGTAAAAGTTAACCCATATCAAAGTGCCTCAATTGTTATTGTTCCTTATTATATAAAATATTTTAGGTATAAGTTACCTTTAATTTTTACTATTTTCCTCTAGGTGATAATATTCCATTTTTTTAATCATTAATTTATAGGTAGGTATATTAAAAAAAATGATCGCACATAAACTTTGGTAGCTGCGGATTGCGATTAAAATTATTATTAAACTAAATCAAAAAATGAATAAAAAAATAAATAATGGGTTGATAATATTATATTTTAGTTATCGGGGGCAGCTACGATTTCCTTGAAAGTGTGTTAGTAGGTTTTAATGATGGTACTGTTTTTAAGGCAACGCTTTTTTATAACGTTCGCAAATGATTCCTCTTTTTTTATTACCCAGCTGGTGGTAGGGGTATTATTATTAATGTAAGACGCAAACGACACAACTCAACACAATAATACTCATAACATCAAACGACATATTGTGATTTTTTAAAATAATTATACCATGATGACGTTCTTTATATAATTGTAATAGTTCCTGATGATGATAAACTGCTGTCATATTTTTTTATCACTACGTATCCTGTATTTTATATTTATGTATTTATTAGTTTTATTAAGTACTCTACTCGGTTTTATTGTTTTAAATTTTTTTAGCATGCTTCATGAACTTTATTATTTGTAATATATACCTATATATTGTTTTCTTTTTTTTTGCTTAGCGGTCCTGGTAGATAATAAAAATACAAATAGTTTTGTTAAATTAGTTTTTCTTTAACACGAACATTTTTTTAAAATTTTTTTTAGATGTCCAAAATAGAGTTTTATTAATTAGTTATAAATATTATGTATTATTGTTTGAAAATGTTTTATGGATTGTTTAGTTTATAAGAAAATATTTAAAATATCTTGTACTCTATTAAATTGATGGATTTTAACGGAATAATTATGAATTATGAAGATTTTGTTGACATTCATTCAACTTGATCGTCTTCTTTGTGAAGTCCAGGTATAAAAAAAACTGGATTGACCACCACGACGACTGGGGCATCCCAACCCAACTTTGGTTAACCCTACATAATACCCTCCAGTTACACAGCAACTTTTCTTTACCTGATAACAGAAGAAACGCCCCTTTTATCTCTATTTTAAGTGTTCCTAATTCTTTCAAAATAACACTAAAATCTATTTTGGTTACCACCTAAATAATACCAATTTAATTTTTTGAGAGACTATTCAACATATGATGAGTTTTGCAGATTGTATTAGTGTTCTATTAAAAATTAGTAAATATTTATGCTAACTTCCTGGGGACTGATTCAATCTAAATGCAAAATCAACGATGATGAAAAAAAAATCAATCATATTAGGTTATGGATTACTGCCATAGTCATTGTATAAAGTGCTGATGACATGAAGTGGCCATAAGTGGTGGATAATGGTGATGTTAATGGCATAGGATGAACGGTCGGTTACCACATTTCGATACAGACTTCAAAACTGAATACGAGTGATACACATGCTAGCTATCATCAATGTTGCCCATTATGACGACCATTCTAGATGGGCTATGATGGGCTATCATAAGCCATAGTGAAGAGGGACCATAATATTGGTATACATTTATGTGCTCATGTCCAAAATTCCTCAACTATGCCTATTCAATTATTGCAATCAACTTCGATTTGAGCTCTGTTAATCTGTAGAATGCTTATATTCTTGTGATTGACCATCAGTGAACATTCAGTGAAGAACATTAAGTGAGCCATCACATACACCGGGAAGTTACCCATCATCAATGCTGGGTATCATTTTCGTGGCCCATCGTAACTGATAGTGAAGAAGAGCCACTAGATTTTTAACTTAAAATGAAGACGTCAAGACGTGCCATTTGAGTTAGATTGTTTAAAAAATGCTTATATTCTCGTGATTGATCATCACTGAACATTCAGTGAAGAACATTAAGTGAGCCATCACATATACTATGAAGTTGCTATCATCAATGCTGGCCATCATTTTCGTAGCCCGTCATAACTGATAGTGAAGAAGAGCCACTAGATTTTCAACTTAAAATCAAGAAGTTGAAACGTGCCATTTGAGTTAGATTGGATGAAATCATCAATCATTTGAGCCAGCAATTTGTTGATCAATTGTAAATACTTCGCTCCATATGTCATATTTTAACTAGCCCAAATTACGTAGTTTACAAGTGCATACCCGGTTGCGACAAAATGCGAAATGAGATGCCAGGAAAACTAAGTAATTTGGACGAAGGATTATGAGTTAGTCATTCGGCGAGATGTGCTCAACACAACTAATATCTAGTGTTAACTTACTAATTGGGTTGGGTTGGGTTGAGCATCAATTTTAACTCAACCCAACCTAACTAATATCTGGTGGTAGCTAGCTAATTGGATTGTCTTGGGTTGCACATTAATTTTAACTCAACCCAATATGATGACTTTGGAATCGGTCGAACAACATTACTTAACCATTTAGGTTGAGTTGGGTTGAGCACCAAAACAATCCAATTAGCTAGCTAGCACCAGATATTAGTTGGGTTGGGTTGAGTTAAGATTGATGCTCACCCCGATATTAGTTAGATAGGGTTGAGCATTAACCCAATCTAACTAATATCTGGTGCTAGCTAGCTAATTGGATTGTCTTGGGTTGAACATCAACCTTAACTCAACTCAATTTGATGGAAACCCAATATGATGGCTTTGGGAGCGGTCGAACAACACTGCTTAACCATTTGGGTTGAGTTGGGTTGAGCACCAAAACAATCCGATTAGCTAGCTAGTACCAGATATTAGTTAGGTTGTGTTGAGTTAAGATTGATGCTCAACCTGATATTAGTTAGATTGATGCTCAACCCGATATTAATTAGATTGGGTTGAGCATCAATCTTAATTCAGCCCAACCTAACTAATATCTGGTGCTAACTAGCTCATTGGATTGTCTTGGGTTGAACATCAACCCAAGACAAAATTAGTTAGGTTGGGTTGAGTTTAGACTGATGCTCAACCCGATATTAGTTAGATTGGGTTGAGTTAAGATTGATGTTCAACCCGATATTAGTTAGGTTGGGTTGAGCATCAATCTTAACTCAACCCAATCTTATCTCAAGTTAAGATTGATGCTCAACCCAATATTAGTTAGATAGGGTTGAGTTAAGATTGATGCTCAACCCGATATTAGTTAGACTGGGTTGAGTGAAGATTGATGTTCAACCCGATATCAGTTAGATTGGGTTGAGTGAAGATTGATGTTCAACCCGATATTAGTTAGGTTGGGTTGAGCATCAATCTTCACTCAACCCAACCTAACTAATATCTGGTGCTAGCTAGCATCAATCTTAACTCAACCCAATCTTATCTCAAGTTAAGATTGATGCTCAACCCAATATTAGTTAGATAGGGTTGATTAAGATTGATGCTCAATCCGATATTGGTTAGATTGGGTTGAGTTAAGATTGATGTTCAACCCGATATTAGTTAGGTTGGGTTGAGCATCAATCTTCACTCAACCCAACCTAACTGACTTAGCTTAACTAACTTCACTCAAGTTAGATAGGCTAACTAATATTGGGTTGAGCATCACCCTTAACTTGAGATGAGATTGGGTTGAGTTAAGATTGATCTAGCTAGCACTAGATATTAGCTAGGTTGGGTTGAGTGAAGATTGATGCTCAACCCAATATTAGTCAGATGGGGTTCAACTCAACCCAATCTGATGGAAACCCAATATGATGGTTACCTATTCAATTGTTGCAATCAACTTCGATTTGAGCTCTTTTGATTTGTAGAATTGTTATGGTCTCTTGATTAAGTGTTGAAGAAAACCTTATGGTTAACGCTTTCCAATTTTAAAATCATACAGTTTTTCGGAAGAAAGATATCCTAAGAATTCTCATTCCAGTCAACCCAACTTTTTTGAGTTAAGAGGAGTTAAATAGTTATTAAGATTGGTGTCGATTTTTACTGCCATGATCAGATCATCATAAATATTTTCAGAAGAAGATGTCTTAAGAATTCTCATTCAACCCATCCCAACCCAACATTCTTGATACATTCAAGTTGAGTGTAAAATCGATAAGATAGTACAATAAATCAGATAACCCAACGAATAAGGACTCGAAATAATAACAAATTGATTTCGATCAGATTTCTATTACTATGATAAGATCATCAGATAATCTACAACATTGAGAGAATATTAACGAACGGAAAATATAAAAATATCAAAGAAAGGAAATCTTAAATACAAATATGATACAAAATCAATATATTTGCAATGCGATGTATCAAGGCTGGGTTATGAAGAGGGGGAAGAAAATCAGAACAAGTCACCAAGAGACCTTAGAAGTGACATTAAACCAAATGTAAGCTATGGGAGTGAACCATGGACGCTGGGGCAAAAGTTGGCAGAAAATTTAAATGTTTTTCAGAGAAGGATCTTGGAGAGAATATTCGGACTAGTTCGCCAACGAAGAATCCAATGTCTAAGATGAGTTGGACACGTGATCAAAATAGGAAAGGGTTAGTTTATTCAACACGAATCTGATGCCAAGCATCAGATTCTCAGCCTACATTTATATGAACATTAGATTGGGGACTGAATATGGTCTCTACTTTTAACTTTTTCTTTATTATCCTGGTCAACTGCTTCTTCCCATCTCAATCTCGCTTTCCTTCTTTGTATTCTTCTGCCGATCACTCGTGCCGACACTCCCTCCTCTTCCACAAATAACGACTAATAAAACGAATCTGTTCGTAGACACCATCAGATTCTAGGTCTATTTGTTGATTCTACGTTATGTAGATTTGTTTCTGAATATGGCCCCTATTCTCGGCCATCTCCTTTACATCCTGGCCAATTGATTCCTTTATCTTAATCGATCAGTATCAAATTCTCGATCTACATTTGCAGATTCTACATCATGTAGATTCGTTTCTGAACGACCTTAGGAGTTGGAGGAGAGGAGCCAGCCACATGGATGAATGGAGGCAGAGGCTGAGGGAGGCTATAACTCGATAAGGGCTGTGAGGTCATAGATTGATAGAATGTGTCAATGCTGTAGTAGCTGATACTGAAGATGAACTATAATGCTCAACACATAAGAAAAGTCAACACCATCACCAAAGCATGATTACTCTACACAATTTTGGGAAATAACTAAGAACGAGTATACCATTCAGAAAAGATGAGAATATCGAGTCAATAGAATTCAGAAGAGGAGGTGTTTTTGGAATGGATATGTATCTAGAATAAAGTTTGCTCAATATCATTGAGAATGAAAGCTCTCAAGCTGCAATCTCAAGGTGACCTTAAGCAGTTGCAACAATTTTGCTCATGCTCATCACTTGATAACTTATAAGGTTAGCATGTTAACATGTTAATATCTTTAGTTTTGAGGCATAGATGATCGCGTTTTTCATCATAATCTTAGAGCTTTCATCACAAAGAAGAAGAAGTTTTAGTTCAATTTCCTTCATATTTTTTTTATTTTAGTAACGACATTTCTTTTCGAACTTTTTTCTGATTCGGCTGATGATGAGTTGACCAAAACCGGTTCTGATTATTCACTAAAATTATCGTATAAGATACCGTTTATTATTTTAAATCCTTTTTCTCAAGTGAGAAATGTTATTAAATAACAAAATTATTTTTTTCTTATAAAACAGTCCACAAAACATTTTTAAATAATCCATAAACTATTTAACCAATTTATTATTAAAACTCTACTTTAATAGGACACCCTATATACAATTTAAAAAATTAATACTTTTAGACACAAAAAAAATTAAAAGGTAAGAAATTACTAAAATAATTTTTATTTTATCATTTTTCTAATTCAATTTCATTTCAGGATCAAGACCAAAAATTAATTTTCCCAAACAAAAAAATTGATAAATAAATTACGTGAAACTAAGAAATTTCTTCTCCCAATTTTGATCAATTTGATCATCATCAGGAGGATATAAATCATCTTAAGAGGATATAAATTTAAGCATTTTCTTGGTTTTGCTAAATTATTTTTCAAAATAAATGTATCAACACAATATTCGTTTAATTTTTTTTGTATTATAATATCTACTTATTGTTTAATAATTAATTAATTTATTTATTTATTTAAGACAATTTAAGGCATTTGTGTGGTGTTTACCGCTTTTTTGCTTAAAATCCTTAAAAAATGTGTTCGGTGTCGTGTAGTGTTTTTTTATTTATTTTTTTTTTTAAATTTTTTTTGGTGATCCAATTCTTTTTTTTAAGATATTCCCCTTAATTTTGCATTGATCGTTTTAGTTCTAAGTTAATTTAATTTTTGGGTTTTTCAGTTTTCCTCCCAAAGAAGAGGCACGTGTGCAAAACCTGCGGGAAATCTTATAGCCATCAACCAAATCTTTCCAGGCACAAGAACTACGAATGTAGCAAGATTAAAAACTTCTCCTGCCAGTTTTGTCCGTACGCTGCATATCACAAAGCGCATCTCTTGAATCATTTAAGAAAAAAACATAGTTTAATGGTGTAATAATAATTTTTTGTTATTAATTTTTTCGAGAAAATTAATTTTTTTCTTTTTGGGTTCTTTATTAGACGAATTTTAGGAAAAATGTTTGTTTTATTTATTTATTTATTAATTTTATTTCTTCTTTTTAAATTAATTTTTTTTAAATATTTCTAATTAATTTCATTTTAGACCAGAAGAAAGAAGAAATTAAAGTCCTCAACATTTCGACGATTTATTACGAAAAAATCCCGATTATAAAACAAGAAAAAATTGTGACTCCAATTTCGGAATTTGAAAAATCAAAATCAGTTGAAATTCAAAATAAAAATGAGACGCAAGTTTTTGGCGAATTAAGGAAGGAAAGGATGAAACGATTTTTGGCTATGACCAAAAAAGATGTTGTTCCAAAAAAGAAAGTTTATAGTTGCGAGATGGATATTAGCTCGCTTAAGAAGCCCCCCGATACGATTAAGTGCCCTCGTTGCTTAAAACTGATTGAGCTCTCAAAGAAATTGGCCCATTCCAAAGAATGCTTCTCAATTGAAGCTCCTCGAAGATACGCGTGCGCTTCTTGCTCATTTCAACACATCGACATCGCAGAAATCGAAAATCATGTATTGAATACTCATAGAAAAAAAGACTAATTTGATTTAATTTTGTTTTAATTTTTTTGTGTTTGTTTTTATTTTTGTCTGTATTTAGTTTAATTTAGTTTTTGTTGTTTAGTTATTTTTGTTTTTAATTAAATTTGTGTTGTATGCATGAACTTATCTAGACGAAGTAGGAAATTTGGGCGATCAAATTCAAAAAAATAACTCTAACTCGGACTTATTGGTATTCCAGGAATAAATAAGTTTAATTTCGACTTTCTCGACCAAGAAAATATTCCCCGGGGTGGAGATCAAGAGAAAAAGAAACGTGGTAAATCGGGGTCTTCGTCGAGCGGGAGAAAATCGAAAAAACCCATCCGGATTTTGGGCGAATTATTTATTTGTCCGAATTGCACGAAATCGTACAGTTTAAAGCATTCTTTAACTCGTCATATGAGATATGAGTGCGGACAAGAGCCGAAGCATCAATGCGGATTGTGCGATCGAAAATTTAAGCACAATTATGATTTAAAGATTCATCTTAAATATGTTCATGGCCCAAAGATTTCTCAATCTTTTTTAAAAAATGAAATTTAATTTTGTGACTTAATTTTTTTAATAAAGTTTTTTTTAATAAAAATCATTTTTTAATTAAATTTGTAATATAAGATCAAATTAAAATTCGTGATCTGGATTTAATCGAAATCAAAAAAATAAAGCTAAAAGGTGTTGGATAAAAGTAACAATTTTTAATTTTTTTTTTAATTAAAGCTAACATATTTTTTTTGTGTGCTTACATAGATTTTAGTTTTCAGGTACCTTGTTTTTGACCGAGACATAGACGGCCGATATCTTTGTCCGCACTGTAGATCATCGTACAAACAAAAAGGCCATTTAATAAGACACATGAGATACGAATGTGGCGTTGAACCCCAATTTAAATGTACAATTTGCTCAAGAAAATTCCGCCACAAAAGCAACTTAAAAGCTCATTTCGTCAACATCCACACACCTGTTAACCTATAACTTGTATTTTTTAACATCATATTTAGTACAATAAAAATATTTTTTCGTTACAAGTTAACTCATCTTTTATTTATTTTATTTTTCTCTTTTTTTGTGTTTTTCTTTTTAGCTTTATTTTGTTGATTCGATCAAAATCAACGCAAATTATTTTTTTTTGCATGTGTGAGAGAGCTGTTGTGCCGCACTTTTTTCTGCACTTTAATGATGACAAAAAAAAGGAATCTCTATATATATAGAAAAAGTATCCAAACAAAATTTTCTTCTCTGTTTTTAGAGATACGTTATGCCCAGTACTACAAGAACGGCAAGTACTGGTGTCCAACTTGCGAGAAAAGCTACACTTTACAACGAAATTTGCGACGACACATGACTCACGAGTGCAACATTGACCCGAAATATCGTTGTCAAATCTGTAATAAGCGGTTTCGGTATCGATTTTACCTAAATAAACATTACGCGTTTCAATGTGGGAGGTAAAAGATGTGATGGAAGATGTTTGTGATTTATCACGATGATACAGTATTTGATAATTTTAAGATAAGTGTGAGAATAAGTTTTATTTATTTATTAATTAATTAAATAAATAATTTTTTTTTGGGGTGGAGTAAATTTAATAGTGAATGTATATAAACGAAAATGAGACCACTATTATTTTTATAAAATCCTTTTATTTATTATATAGATAAATATGTTTAAAAAAATCACTTAAGCTTTTTAAAGTCAAATTACGTTATAATTATGAGTACATTTTTGACTTCCAACATAGTTATTGTTTAAGTGATTTCATATTGATTCTTTCAAAAGTGTTGTTCCAAACAAAAATTGAATAATGAAATTAGTACTTGAAATATTATATCAAAATTAGTGATATGCCAAAAATTTTGATTTATTTTCAGCTTTATGAGGGATATGAAGTCTTCATTAAGTATATTTGCATATCATTAAACATGGATGGGTATGGGAAGTTCTTTGTAATGTAGCTAATGGTTTTAATGTTATTTTAAAATTGCAATGACTAAGTAATAATGTCAATTGATCAAAATGATTGAGTATACATCGATATCTTGCTCTCATATGATCGGAGATATGCATTATCTTAGATATTCATTAGTACTTTAAGTTCTGCAAACAAGTCATGTATTATATTAATAGTTGTAATACAATTGGCTGTAAAATTTTGTTAAATCATATTGAGGTTGGTTTGATAACATTCCCAAATTCTTATATCAAATATTATTGACTCGAGTACCTCGAATCTTTAGCATGTATAGCTTAGATAATGGCAACAACAAAGTTTTCTATGAAAATAAAATAGAAGTATTCTGTAAAGTAATCTATTATTACCATTATCATATACATATTGTATGCTGACTTACAATCTACAAGTCTATCACAGTTTTCCTTGCCACATTAATGTTTTGTTTGAAATCATGTCTAATTGAGTTACCAATTTGACCAATTGAGTAGAAAATGATGCTTTGTA